>OZ038513.1:56771751-56789251 GCA_964036315.1 Acanthosepion esculentum | reverse complement strand
CTGCAGCGTTGAGTCTTTCCTCATAGCTAAGTGCCCGGATATACTCGCCCTGTGTGAGACCAATCTTAACTCCTCTATCCCTTCCTCCGATCTCTCGATCCCTGGATACCTCCCACTCCTCAGAAAAGACTCTCTAACCCACATGCATGGTCTGGGTGTCTACGTCAAGGACCATCTCCCTCTGGCTAGAGAGACCTCTCTCGAATCGCCGGATCATTCCTACTTATGTCTCCGCCTATCTCTTCTCAATGCTGTAAGCTATCTTTTCTTCCTCTACTGCTCTCCATCCTCTCAGGACTGAGGGATACTCGATGTCATTTCTGACAGCGTTGATAAGGCCCTCTCTGTCCATCCGTCCGCTCACATATTTGTGTTTGGTGATTTCAACGCCCATCACAACCAGTGGCTACAGAACGCTACCACTGACCTCGCTGGCGTTCATACTCTTAACTTTTCAATCTCTCAATCCCTCACCCAGATAATCGATTTCCCCACGCGTTTTTCCTACAATCGTGACTGTAAGCCCTCACTCCTCGACCTGTGTTTTACCTCCATCCCTGAGTCGTGTAGTGCCACGCAGCTCTGTCCTATCGGTAACTCCGATCATGCTGTCGTGTCTGTCAGTATCTCCTTCAGCCCCACCCCCTGCAAAGAACCTCCTACCACCAGAACCACTTTCTGCTACCAACGGGCTGACTGGGACTCGTTTCGGGACTTCCTCCGCGATGTCCCCTGGGATGCTGTATTTAAGCTCCCCACTCATGACTGTGCTTCTGAGTTCTCCTCCTGGATCAAAGCCGGTATCGAAGCTTTCATCCCCTCCAGGAAATTCAAGGTCAAACCGCGCTCCTCCCCCTGGTTCACAGCTGCTTGCTCAGCCGCCATTGCCCATAGGAACCACTTCTTCCACCGTTTTCGTAGTGACATGTCCGACTTCAACAGACATCTATTTACCTCTGCACGCAATGAGTGTAAGCGTACCCTCGACAATGCCAAGGCACTATTTGCAGCTCGGATGAAGGAATGTATTGCATCCCGCAAATTTGGCTCCAAGGACTATTGGCGCCTCTGCAAGAGCGTTCTGAATAGTAACAAACCCTCCATTCCTCCACTGTTCAATCAGTTTGAGGTCCTGACCACCTCTGCCGACAAGGCTGAATGCTTCGCTCGAAAGTTTTCTTCCAATTCTATGCTTGACTCCTCTGGGGTACCCTTGCCCGACTTCCCTCCCAGAACTGAGGCCCTACTGGACGGCTTGCACATAACCCCGTCGTCGGTACTGGGCATTATATCTAACTTAGATCCCCACAAGGCTACCGGCAGCGACGGAATACCAGCCATTGTCCTGAAGAAATGTGCACCTGAACTGGCACCTGCCCTCTCTAAATTGTACAACCGCTGCCTCAAGGACTCCTGTTTTCCTGACTGCTGGAAGTCCTCTACCATTGTTCCTGTCTTTAAGAACTCTGGCGACCCCTCCAACCCTTCTAATTACCGTTCTATCAGTCTCCTTCCCATCTTCGGCAAAGTCTTCGAGGCCATTATCAACGCCGATGTGACTACTCACCTGATATCCCACAATCTGCTCTCAGACAAGCAGTATGGTTTCCGCTTTGCCCGGTCTACTGCCGATGTGCTTACGGCCATCACTGAATTTGTCTACCAAGCTATCCATAGTAACGGCGAAGCCCGTGCCGTGGCCCTTGACATCTCCAAGGCATTCGATAGGGTTTGGCATGCCGGCCTCCTTTGCAAGCTCCGGGGTTATGGTATCACAGGTCGATTGTTTGACCTAATTCAATCGTTCCTATCAAACCGGGATTTGAAGGTTGTTCTCAGTGGATCCTTCTCCAACTCCTATCCCACTACTGCTGGTGTTCCTCAAGGCTCCATCCTTGGCCCTACTCTGTTCCTCATATTTATAAATGACCTTCCTGACGCCATAGACTCCCAAGTCGGTATCTACACTGACGACACTACTATTTACTCCTGCCTCAAGCACAAATCTACTGAGGCGGACAAAATTAACCTGGCAGCTCAAATTGAAAAGGACCTCCAATCGGTTGTGGACTGGGGAGAGAAATGGATGGTCAACTTTAATGCCTCTAAAACAAAATTGCTCTCCATTAACCACCACAAGGACCCATCCCTGCATCCCATCAGAATGTCTGAGGACCAACTTCTCGAGAGTTCCTCTCTGCGGCTGCTCGGTCTCATGCTGTCCGCTGATCTGAGATGGAACAAATACATCAAGTCAGTTGCATCATCCACCGCTAGAAAAGTTGGTTCCCTGTGCCGAGCCAGGAAATTCTTCTCCCCTGAATCGATCCTCCAGGTCTATAAGTCTACCATTCGACCTTGCATGGAGTATTGCTGCCATTTATGGTCTGGGGCCCCTGCGTGTTGCCTCGGGGTTCTTGATAAGATCCAGAGACGGATATGCAATGTGATTGGCCCTGATCTGTCATCTCGTCTGCAGTCGCTCTCTCACAGACGGAATGTTGCATCACTGCCTTTTCTACAAGTACTTCCACGGTAATTGCTCTGAGGAGTTGCTCTCACTTGTCCCTAAGCCTCGTGAATTCAAGCGTCCTACGAAGCTGGCATCCCGTTCCCACCCCTTCACCGTAGAAACTGTTAGGTGTAGACGTCTTTTCTACGCCAATAGCTTCATGTCTCGCACATCTCGCCTATGGAACTCCCTTCCCTGTTTCTGTTTCCCTGACAAATACAATCTCCAACGGTTTAAGTGTAGCGTCAATCGTCATCTCCAGTTGCCTTGATCTATCCACTTCCTGACATCTTCCATTCCTATCTGCTCTCGCTCTATATCTCCCGTAACCTCCCCACCTCGATCGGCCCTCCGTCCTTCTCTTTCTCCACAACCCTTCCTTCACCACTCCTATCTGCTCTTCCTCCAACCCTTCTGTAACCCCTTGCGTGATAGTGGCCACTGGCCTTGCTCGGGGTGATACGCTTAAAAAAAAAAAAAAAAAAAAAAAAAATCTAAAGGGGAAAAAATTTTCAGAGGTGGGAGGTGGTGCATTCTGGGGACCCCCTTTGATCAAAATAGAATATACTTATCCAAGTACCCTAGAAGCCATTCACTTGTTCAAATTTAAATTTAATTTATATCAAAGGGGGGGGGAATTTCTGAGTGGGGTTGTCTTTTTTTATTAAAGAGAATTATGCTGTGCTGAGAGAATTGTAAATATGGCAAAAACCAGCCATTTTGATTGATTTTTATAAAACAAAAGAAAGAAAAACTTCTAGTCAATTTAAATTAACTTTTGAAATACAGCAAAGTATTTCACTTATTGGAAATAAATTTAATCTATTAGTTTGAAATTAAAACTAAAATAAACTTCATGAAAGATTTTTCATTTTTAAAATGTCATTTTAAATCTTAGGTACTGTTTTTCTTTGGAGGTACCTACTTAACAGATAAAGTCTACACTACAAAGCCAGCAAGAATCACTGAAATGAAAGTTTCCTTAGAGCAAGAATGCAGCCAAATACCTATTGAAATGTTGATTGCTGCTTGTGATTCCATTCTGTTGCATTGTCATCAATGTCTGGTTCATTATGGACATCAATTTGAAAGCATGCAATGACAAAACCTTCAGGGCATGCATTTGTAATAAATACTGTCTTTATATGCATTATTTAAATTAGATATAATTGGTTCTAGTTACTTGAATTATCTTGAGAAGCTTCTAAATGTGTATGAATTTTGTTTTGAGACACGCTGTATATTCAAATACAGTTTTGAAATCTGACCTTCAATTTTCAGATATTGCCAAATATTGTTCAAAGATTTGTATTTTTGTTGACTATTTGTTTGAGTTTCACTCAATTGTACTTTAACGGTAAGTATATAAACTGTGTCAGAAGTGGTTGCTTGAGTCGCTACTCTGTAATCTTATCATGTGACCCAAATAATCCCATGACAATGTTAATCCAATCTGATTCTGGAACCATGAACAACTTGACCTAGATTATTAACTATTTAGGGTAATTTGTGCTGAAATAATTTACAAAAAACAACAAAACTTGATATGTTGTTTTTTTGTTTTTTTTTCTTAAATTTATTTGAAATGCTTTGAAATTTAATTTTGTCATACCTAATTAACTACTGTACAATCTGCTATATGAAACACTTGTTTCTGATTTTGTGGTTGCTTGTATTTTTTTTATCGATTTCATCCCAAGGAAGACAATAAAGCCACTAAGACACAAGGGTTTACTGGAAGTATCAGAAAACAGAAACTTTACTAAGGTGCAAGAACAATAGAAGAGTTATCTGGAAGACAGTAGATAATAATTGATATTGTATTTAAATTACTGAAGATTAAAGTTGACTGGAAAGAATGAAGCCGGAAGACAGTTCCACAATCGAGAAGTGCGAAAAAAGAAACTGTTAGTATAGAACTACATCTAGCCAACTCAACTGTAAATTGGTGAGACCCCATGGTCAGTCTAGTACTGCACTTAAATTCATAAAGTCTATGTACCATGGTGAAGAGTTCATCTGAACAGTTGCCATTATTTATAGAAAAGGCATAGGGAGGCAACTTTGGGAAAGTGACTGAAACTGAGCCACCAGATCAGGACCAATAATATTGCTGATTCTTTGAATTTTATAAATGCGTAAATGGCTATTGAAATATTTATCTTCATTTTTTATTACCTGTCTATATTTCTGAGATGAGAGGTATTATGTACATTATTCGGACTATTGTCCTAATCTTTGTTACTATATTTATTACGCTCCGGCCTTCTTCAGGTGGCTATATTTGTCGAACTGAACCAGTTATTTCGCTCAGTGGGGTAGACTGTTCTAGTTCCACGTGCCATGTTTAATGGATGTCAGTTATCAGTTATCTCCTGTTAATTCCCCTCTGAAAGTTCTCCACTGCCTTAACCGGGTATTGAACTCATACCCTTTGGGTCCTGTCACTGGATCTAACTAACGCCTTTATCCACTGTGATATGTGTCCTTCATTTTTATGTTACCTATTTATTTCCCAAATCAATACTTACAAAACAATCTGATGAAAATTTACCAACAGCTGATAAAATTCACAGGAAACCTTTATAAAACATTTTCCCATCTTTTGTCTAAATTTCTGCGATGAGGTGTCTTTAGTATTATACATTGATACATTTGCTGCTATATATAATGCTTAAGATTTCTTGGATGTGGTTTTACTGTCTGCTTACAAAGCCAAGTCACCAAATGCTTTCTGTTGTAATTGCAGGGTGATTAAAAAAAATGTCTATTATTTTACAGGAGGTAAGTTTGATCAGAAACAGCAAAGATTGATTGATTGATTTGTTTTTTATGGATTATCAACCCATTGAGTTATGCAAAGCTGAAAAATTTGGGATTGTAAGAATAAATTTTTTGCAAGTGAATGTTGCATTAACAATATTTTGAGAAAAATGATTTTTTTTCTTTATACAAGTCATTATTTAACCCATAGCTGGGAGCAGAAGAGTTGGATTCATGCCTTTCCCAATGGTATTTGTGCATAAGTGAATGTAACAAACCCAAATGATTTCTCACTCCATGATTCTACTCATTACAGCATCTGCACATCCAAACAACAAGGATGGTGATATATACAAAACATATCTTTGGTTATCCCAGATGTTGAATTGATTTTATTCCGTAAATAATTTTCAAACAGAAAGTTACATGTTTTTGGGGATTGAAATCCAGTTTTTGTTTGTTTACTGAGTGATCAAATAATTAAGCATTTTTTTTTTACACTTTTTAAAAAATTATTTCATCCCAAACAAGGCAATAAAGCCACTGAGATGCAAGGGATTATTGAGATAAAAAAAAAAAAAAACACTATTACAGGGAGAGAACAATAAAAGAACAGGAATTAAAAAGACAGAATATAACAATTGACATTGATCTTCAAAAATTTAAATGCAAAGTTGACTGGAAGGCATGGAGAGTTCTGGAAGAGAGCTCCATGTGTGAGAAAAAAAATTATTAGCATAGAACTTATGGTCACACCTAACTATTTCAACTCTAAAATGATGAGTCTGTCTCCACTCTAGTACTGTGCTTAAAGTCTAGGTACCATAGAGGAAAGTTTGTCAGAACAATTGCCATGAAAGTATTTATAGAAAAGTCAGAGGGAAACTACATTATAGTGGTGTGAAAGTGACTGAAGCTGGGATGGCAGGTCAGGATCAATAACATTGCAGATTCTTCTTTTGCATTTTATCAATATTTTGTTCAAGTTTCCCCTAATTTGTAAAGTCAGGACTTCATTATTTGTATTGGTACAGTACCAAATTGAACAATGTTGCAGTCTTGTTGGTACTTTGTATGGTATTTGTATATTAGTATTTGTAAAGTAATTGAATTTTACCAGAAAGTGTTATGTTGATGTTGTTGCAACATTTCAAAGCAAAAGATGAGATTAAGGGTTTATTGTCCCATCCTTTTATAAACTTGAAATTGTGCCATGTAGCAGGTATCTTGGTAGGCCAGTTGGGGTAATCCCCAAATACTATATAGTCTTTCACTAATGTCTTTTATAAGAGTAACTACTGAAGATATAAATACAATCAGGAGAAAGAATGTTGACAAAAGTCAGAGTGGACTGTGCTTGTGATTTTTTTTTTTTTTTACTACTACTGGAACAATAAGGTAAAAATAGCATCTAGAAAGATATTGCAACTCTATTGAATAGCAAAAGTGTAAAAATAGCATCTAGAAAGATATTGCAACTCTATTGAATAGCAAAAGTGTAAAAATAGCATCTAGAAAGATATTGCAACTCTATTGAATAGCAAAAGTGTAAAAATAGCATCTAGAAAGATATTGCAACTCTATTGAATAGCAAAAGTGTAAAAATAGCATCTAGAAAGATATTGCAACTCTATTGAATAGCAAAAGTGTAAAAATAGCATCTAGAAAGATATTGCAACTCTATTGAATAGCAAAAGTGTAAAAATAGCATCTAGAAAGATATTGCAACTCTATTGAATAGCAAAAGTGTAAAAATAGCATCTAGAAAGATATTGCAACTCTATTGAATAGCAAAAGTGTAAAAATAGCATCTAGAAAGATATTGCAACTCTATTGAATAGCAAAAGTGTAAAAATAGCATCTAGAAAGATATTGCAACTCTATTGAATAGCAAAAGTGTAAAAATAGCATCTAGAAAGATATTGCAACTCTATTGAATAGCAAAAGTGTAAAAATAGCATCTAGAAAGATATTGCAACTCTATTGAATAGCAAAAGTGTAAAAATAGCATCTAGAAAGATATTGCAACTCTATTGAATAGCAAAAGTGTAAAAATAGCATCTAGAAAGATATTGCAACTCTATTGAATAGCAAAAGTGTAAAAATAGCATCTAGAAAGATATTGCAACTCTATTGAATAGCAAAAGTGTAAAAATAGCATCTAGAAAGATATTGCAACTCTATTGAATAGCAAAAGTGTAAAAATAGCATCTAGAAAGATATTGCAACTCTATTGAATAGCAAAAGTGTAAAAATAGCATCTAGAAAGATATTGCAACTCTATTGAATAGCAAAAGTGTAAAAATAGCATCTAGAAAGATATTGCAACTCTATTGAATAGCAAAAGTGTAAAAATAGCATCTAGAAAGATATTGCAACTCTATTGAATAGCAAAAGTGTAAAAATAGCATCTAGAAAGATATTGCAACTCTATTGAATAGCAAAAGTGTAAAAATAGCATCTAGAAAGATATTGCAACTCTATTGAATAGCAAAAGTGTAAAAATAGCATCTAGAAAGATATTGCAACTCTATTGAATAGCAAAAGTGTAAAAATAGCATCTAGAAAGATATTGCAACTCTATTGAATAGCAAAAGGTATCTTTCAGAAACTAAGCAAAGTTGTAAGAAAAAGGAAATTTAGAAACAATGAAGAGTGATGTCATAGTGTTGCATTTTATGTCATCACTGGTTTTAGTCCTCCAGACCCCAATGCCACTTCATAGACTGTATCAACAGGAGACAATTTCTTTTTCATATTTGGTTAAATACAGGGCATCTATAAAGTTTGTGTGCACTTTAAAAATTTATAACTTTATTTCTATCGCAAATACAAATAATCTGCAAAAAATGTTATAAAGTTTAATGTACCTAGTTTTAAGTATAGCTAAAATAACTAATGTGATTTCAGGCATTACTGTAAATCAGTTGGCAAATGTTTTCCGTGAACTGCAAAATCGTATTGCTCTTTGCATTACTAATGATGGAGGACATGTGGAAACTTAAATAAAATTTCAATAAAACCTTAAAAAATATAGATTTATTCTTTCTAATACATTTTACAAATTATTTCTATCGCAAATACACAAAGTTATAATTTTTTTAAAGTGCACATGAACTTTATGGACACCCTGTATACATATGAGGAGGACAGATGTAGTAGCATTGATTCTAGATCTTCAATGTAACATCTACACTCATTGGCTTAGCTTTCCACCACTTGCAGGTTAGCCTCACTGAGCAATCTGGGTGTGGACAAAGTGTTGAATCTTCAAAATTCTTGCGACCCTCATGCCATTTTAGTCTTATATCCAAAACTTAGACAAAGGCAATCCATCACTGTCAGAATTCAATACCTACATGTCTTCTGGTCAGTAATTTGTTATCTTGTACTGGCCTACAATATCTAATATATCTACAATATCTCCTATATGGCAATCTCTTCATAGATGAAGAAGAGACTTAAAGTGACAGGAATGTGGTTCTACAAAAGAATTCTGAGAATACCAGAGACTGAATATGTGAACAATGAGGAAGTTTTAAAGAAAATAGGAAGTAAAAAATGAAACTGATATCAACAAGTGACATTTGAAATTTCGGGGTCACATAATGAGGAAAGATGGCTTAGAGAATTTAACTCACAGAACAAGAGAAATGGAAGAAAAAGCAAATAACTGACTTAACAAGTTTGTTGGCAAAACAGAAACAAAATGGGCTAGTAATAGGTCAAAACAACCAAAGACAAAGTTGTGGAGAGCGTTGATCACCGACATCCTGAAAGGACCTAATACATAAAAGATTTCTCAACCTATAATCAATTAGCAAGCATTATGTAACCAGAAACTTTAAATATCTCAATAAATCTTATTACTTTATAATGATTATTCCCTTTTTTTTTTTCTCCAATTCCAGGATCTTCTTGGAGACATGAACATCTGTTTGACTTTTCTTCCAACATCAGAAAAATTGTGTTTGAAAATTGTGCGAGCTCTAAGTCTTCCTATGATGAACAAGGAGAAAAAATCTACAGGTAAATTGATAAATGTTTTTTAATAGATGAAAAAAAAAAAATGAAGGTGGTCTATGGTCTTTATCAATTATAACATTGAGAACCGTCATTAATATAACAAATATAGAATCTCTTTTTTGTATAGTTGCTTCATTAAAAAAATGGGGGGGGGGAGGAGGGAGCAGTAACAGAGAACCACACCAAACTAATCAATTTTCATTATATTGAAATGTTAGTCAGGTGCATAAGATGAGCTTGAATCATTTCCATATTCAACATTATTTAGAAAGTCAGATCCTAACTGGAGGAATAGAAAGTCTCAAAAAGCCATAAGGCTCATTCCACTCAAAATTATTACGAGTCTGTGGCAGAAGAATTAAGTTTTTAAAGCAGAGTCTATTGAACTGGGATGCTTATGATGGCTCAGGGCTAAAATGCTCTTGAAAGTAAGTCTATTAGACCAGCAATTACTTACCTATATCCATGCTTAGGATTGGCCAAGAATGAAACAGAGTTGTATGTTCACTGACATTTTTGCAACAAGGTAAGTCTCCATGTTCTTTTTCGATTTGCTGTAGTTATAAAATTTCAGTTGATCCATTCTTTTTCTCCTGGATTACACCTAAAGAAGGAATCGGTAAAAAATTTGATGACAATAACAAATATACAAAGAGATTTGAGTGTCCAAATAATGTTAGATATGATTTGGACGTTTCGCAGTATCTATTTCCTTTTATTTTTTTTTTGTTTCCTTTTTGCTTAAAATTTCCTCATTACTCACATGTTCAATCAATGGTATTCTCAGCATCCATCTGTAGAATCACTTTTCCACTGTCTCGTATCTCTTCTTTATTCCTGTGGAGGTTGCCTGTTAATTTCCAAAGTGTATACAAATAATCATGCATATAATGATATATATATATATACATACACACACACACACACACACTCGACTCGCCTGTCGAATTCGACGTAGGAGGGTCAAGCAGATCAGTTCCAAGGAAACCGACAGCCCGACAACAGCACATGAGATTTGATTATAGTGGTGAAGGTTTCGTGCAGGACCATCCCATCCACACTTTTTGAAGGGCAGAATACAGAGACCTGGTGCATTAAGTGCCGCAAGGTCCCCAAACGACCCCCCCCCCGCAGGTTTTGAATTCAGAGTTGTCCTTATCCTAGACCAGTTGCCAGCCAAGGCTATAGAACCCAGTCTGTCCTGCTATTTACCCATAACTGGAGGGAGAAGAAGCGGATTCACACCTTTCCCAAGGGTATTAGCACGTAAGTAAATGTAATGAACTCGACTGGAATTCAAACTCGGCTCTCCGATTCCTCAATCCAAGCCATTATCCATTACTCCACCGTGCCTCCTATATATATATATATATATATATATATATATATATATATATATATATATATATATATATAGTGTTTGTCTTGTCTGGTTTTTGCATGCCTGCACATTGAGAGCACTTCTCCAGACTGAGAAAAAAACTGGTGTTATATAGCTCACCCAGTCCATACCCAGGCTGACTATTGGCTAATACCTGTCCAGTATTGTTCATATCCAAATAGTCAGCGCCACTGACCTTCTACTTAACAATGTGGAAGAGGACAACTCCTGGTGCTTACAGCACCATATACAACCAACTCAGAGTCTTTTATCAGACTGACCCGATTCTCTGTTATCAACCATTCGCCCTTGCATGGAGTATTGCTGCCATATATGGTCTGGAGCCCCTGCTGTTTGCCTCAGGGTTCTTGATAAGATCCAGAGACAGATATGCAATGTAATTGGCCCTGATCTGTCATCTAGTCTGCAGTTGCTCTCTCACAGACGTGACGTTGCCTCGCTCTGTCTTTTTTACAAATACTTTCACGGTAATTGCTCCGATGAGCTGTTTTCGCTGGTTCCTAGGCCTCATGAATTTAAACGTCCCACGAGGCTGGCATCCCGTTCCCACCCCTTCACCGTTGAAACTGTTAGATGTAGACGTCTCTTCTACTCCAATAGCTTCGTGTCTCGCACATCTCGCCTGTGGAACTCCCTTCCTTATTCCTGTTTCCCTGACAAATACAATCTCCAACTATTTAAGTGTTACATCAATCAACATCTCCAGTTGCCTTGATCTATCCACTTCCCTTCTCCACATCCTTTCCCCTTTCATTCCTATCTGCTCTCGCTCCAAATCTTCTGTAACCCCTTTGCCTTGATCGATCCACTATCTTTCTCTTTCTCCACATCCTCTCCTTTACCACTCCTATCTGCTCTTCCTCCAACCCTTCTTTAACCCCTTGCGTGCTAGTGGCTTCCAGCCTTGCTTGGGGTGATAAGCTTAAAAAATATATATATGTGTGTGTGCATGTGTGTGTGTGTGTGTGTGCATGTGTGTGTGTGTGTGTGTGTGGTATGATGATATATAAATTTTTGAACAGTTTTGGAGGAAAGATGCATGACAAAGTGGCAAAAGTTTTTGTGTGACACATTTTGTCCCTTAGGACTTCATTGGACAAGGTTTGCTTATGTTGATGTGTCTACATATGGTGTATAAAAAAAATGTATACACACAGTCTATCATAGCAAGAATTAGAGAAATTTAGGAGATGAGGAATTTTATTTTCAGCAAAATGGAGCCCCACCAAACTACCATCATGATGTATGATTGGTAAGATTTTATTCCTGTTCAAACAGATGGATTGGAAGATGAGGTTCTATAGAATATCCTCCACATTCACCAGACCTCACCCCTTTAGACCTTTTCTTGTGGGGATATTTAAAATGTAGTCTATGCTACAAAGTCAGTAACATTAATTGTTTGTAGAAGATATGGCTGCTGCAATCAAACTGTTACCTCTACATTTTCAGTAGCAGATTACATTTTCGCTAACTGGTTGTTATTGATGTTGCACGTTACTTGGAGAGGAACGAGCAACCCCTTCATACAATATTCTGTTTGTAAATTCAGAGTTGTCATTATCTTTGACTGGTTAACAATTAAGGTTAGTCTACGCTGTTATTTTACTAATAGATGGAATGAATTTTGCAACTATGGTATTGTGAGGATAGCACAAACTGCCACAGATGGAATCCCATTTTCTGTGCTGTTAAACATTCAGCTGCCTGTAACTGTCAGTATTTGCTTGTTAATATAGGAATGGTTAAATGTCAAGTGTGTAGGAAGGTTTTAGGAATTGGTGTTGCCAGGATGATTTGGCAGAGCAGAAGTGAGAATGGAAAGATTAAGAAACTTTCCCTAATTAGCCATTTGGCTTTTGTTGTTTTGGGGAGAAAATCAAGAAGTGGAAAAGAAAATACAGATATCTCACTCGTCAGACTGTTAGAACCAAATGTAAATTCACACACACAGTTAAACACCTTTTTACACCAGTATACACAGATACGTAAATATGTATGCACATTAATCTGTGGGAAGTGGAAGTGTGAGGACAAGAAAAAATCGAGAACAAAAGGTGATGGATCAAAATAATATAATCAAAAAATAGCTAACTGATTATCAATCCTTGCTCTTCAGAACCAATCAGGGACAAAAATATGTACACAAGGACTAAGGGAAAGAGAGAAAAAAAATTACTTCCAAAATCAGCAGTGTAAATCATAGCAGGAAGGCTGGTTAGACTTAATATAAATGATCTCAAAAATTGCAGAGGTAAGGCTGGTTAGACTTGATATAAACAGTCTTAAGAATTCTCAGATGGTAATCTGAATGCACTTTGGTGATTATGGTGAAAAAAAATCTCGGAAGATATATGTGAAACAGATCGGATTATTAAGTATTCTGCCATAGCAGAACCAGAAGTATTCACAAGCATATGTAAATTTTCACACTGCCTTTGACAGATCTTAGCTGATCAATCCTAATCTCTGACCTTTGATTGATGCAGAATATATTGGCCGAACTAAACTAGCAATGATGGTGAGAGAGCGGAACATCTTTGTTGGTGGATTTCAGCATTGGCTGGGATGTAAAAACAGGCTGTGGATTGATGATAAAATAGCCAAGATGCACATTTTGGATGATTTGCCAATCAATGGTAGCTGTAAATAGATGGGAGACCTTTTTTGAACCATATTACTTGGGTTTCTTAAAGATTGTTTGCAGAAGATCCAGAGGGGAGCAATTTTCCACCAAAGCCTTTGTAATAAACTTGCCTTCTGAGTTTAATTTTGCTTTAGAACAAATAGGGCCTGATTAACCAAAGTTTTAATGAAGTCTAATTTGTTATTGTTTGGGACAAATGATAATGTCTCGGCAATCCAGTAAACAAAAGTCAGAAAACCTGAGTCTGACTTGTGTACTAACATCAAGAAAAGGCAAGACTATATTTCTTTCCTTTTCACATGTGAATGCTAATGCTGGTTGCAATTTATTCAGTAACTTGTGGTAAAATCTCAAACTGCTCCTCACTGTAAAAAAAAAATACAGTAAGTGTCACTTGCATTATTTACAATATTTGAACGGCTATCCTCATCATCTTCATTGCCATATTCACAATGTTTTGACCGTTGTATACTCTGGCCTTCTTCAGGTGATTGGAATTTCAAACCGAACCCTTTATTTCATCCACCGGGGTAGATTGTTCTAGTTCCACATACTATGCCCCAAGGACGCATGTCCCAGTGGATAAAGATGTTGGTTAGATCCAGGGACTAGACCCAATGAGTTGTGAGTTCAATACCAAACCACAGCAGTGGTGAACCAAAACTTGGAGAGTTGAATTAAAGAGAAATAACTGAGACATCTGGAAGTGGCATGGCACGTGGAACTAGAACAATGTACCCTGGTGGATAAAATAAAGGGATCAGTTTGAAATTCATTCACTTACATGCTAATACCGTTGGGAAAGGTATTAATCTTCTTCTTCTCCCTCCAGCTATGGGTAAATAGCAGGACAGACTGGGTTCTATGGCAATTGGTCTAGGAGAATGACAACTCCAAATTCAAAATCTGCAGAGGGCTGTTTGGGGACCTTGTGGTACATAGTGCACCAGGTCTCTGTATTCAGCCCTTCAAAAAGTATGGTTGGTTTTGCACGAAGCCTTCACTACTATAATCAAATCATGTGTGCTGGTGTCTGGGCTGTCGGTTCCTAGGAACCGAGCTGCTTGAACCTCATACGTCAAATACATTGGGAGAGTCCACCATATATATATATATATATATATATATATATGGAGAAAACAACTGAAAAGTTGCAAATTAAAAGAAAAAAAAATAAAATGTTTTTTTTTGTGAAAGTATTTATATATATATATATATATATATATATATATATATATATATATAAACTACAGTAAGGTAGACTCCTGAATGACCCAAGTTGAAAAAGAGATGTATATTGCCAGAATGGGTGAATGTGATATATGTTTTAATATATCGGAACAATGTTAAGGAATTGATTGGCACTAATTTTCCCACTTTGTCATTCAATTGCCTAAAAATGCTACCAGAGTCAAAAACAAACGGAATAAAATGGGATTGGAAATTCAAATTGGAACATTAATAGAATGAGATTGGCAGATGAAATCATGCCAAGGAAATTCAGCTCTATTCCTCTTTAAAATCATTTCACCCCAAGCAGGGCAATGAAGCGGTGAAGATGCAACAGATTACTGACTGTTAGAGAATTTGATAAAAATATACTATTAAGGAGGGAGGACAATAAAAGAACAAGAATTAAAACGGAAGATAACAATTGACATTGCATTTAAATTCTTGAAGATCTATGTTGGTTGGGGAGTAAGAATCAGGAAGAGAGTTCCAGAAGTAAGAACGGCAAAGGAAGAAACTGTTAGCATAGAACTTACGGTTCCATCTAGCCATTTCAAATTGATGAGACGTTGCCACCAATCTAGTACTATGCTTATATTCAGTCAAAGTACCATCGAGGAAAGTTCATCAGAACAATTAAAATGTGCGGGGGGGGGGGACTTTTATCACATTCAATACCTCAAAAACCAAACTGGTAACATTCCATTACTGAGCAGACCCTCAATTTCTGTCTGTTGTGATGAATGAGTGTTCTCTTAAGGCTGCTCCCTGCCTTGAAGTGGAACTTTCATATATATATATATATATATATATATATATATATATATATATATATATATATATATATATATATATATATATGTATGTGTGTGTGTGCGTGTGTGTCTCGGTATCGCTAAAAATATTTGTAAAATGGTTGGTTCCTTGTACCACTCACGTTTGTGTCTTGGCCCTCCTGCTATGATCTACCTTTGCAAGAGACAGATCAAACTGAAAATGGAGTACTACTGTCATATCTGAGCTGGAGCTACCAAATCTTCAATTTCCAGCCATGATAGAGTTCAGAAACATCTACATGGCATTGTAGGAGTAGGAATTATTTTCCACCCCTTTTCCACAGAATATTTACTGTGGAAATAATGGCTTGTGACATTTCATCTAAGTAAGTAATTGTAACTTTCTGGGAGACCTTACAATATCCCTATTAGTATTGTCTAAGAAGTCCGGTGTAAATGAATGTGAGAGTCATTGGACAATCAACCGAATAATTAAGCTTACTTCAATGCTGATCAATTGAGCATGTAACAGAATTAGACCAAAAATAGGACAAGAACAGTGTAGTTTTGTTAAAGTCACTGGAACAAGAAATGTCAGTTATAATCCGAATGATATGTGAGAGCAATACAAATGCAGAAGGACACATACCTATGTTTCACAGACTATGCAAAAGTGTTTGATAAAGTATGACACAAAGATCTATTTGAACTGTGAGGAAAACTTTATCTGGAAAAAATAAAATATTCCAGAACTTGTACAAGGAGCAAACTGCCACATCTTTTTAATCATTTCATCCCAAGCAAGACAATAAAGCCACTAGGATTCAAGAGGTTACTGAGTGTTAGTGAAAGACACCTTGTCTAGGTAATACTCTCCCACCTATTATAAGTAGGAGTCAGTAGTAGTCGAGGGGAGGAGTAGTGTTCAGCGACCACAACTCCATTACTCTGCGTAACACTTTATTACAAGTTCCTAACGTTTCTGTACGTTTAACCCATTTAGGACGCATTTAGTCCGACTACAAGTTCTATTGTGGAAATAACTCCCCAACAGTTAGAGAATGAGAAAAACTATTATTAAGGAGAAAGTAATTTTCTGCAAGAAATTTAACATTTGTCTTATCAAATGAAGTTTTCAAATGTTTTGTTCAAAGTTTTGTCTGGTTTACTTTTTATGAAAAAAAAATGTGTCAATTTCTGTTTGCTTGGATTTTTCTGCTGCTGACTGCGGAAGCTGGATGATAGATGTATTTATCAGGGTCACTTCTGGTTGAAAGTGCAACTAGTTTAAATATCTGCCAAACATAATCATTGCTTTGGTGTTTGAAATTAAGCATTGGAGCTGTTGAACTTCGACACGGCTAATATCATCATCATCATCATCCTCCTCCCCTTCAACATTTTTTATAAGTTCAACAATAACCTGGTCATTTATACCCAGGGTTGGAAGTATGGAATCACTTTTTTTTTTTTTCTCTTTTTCTGTTTCTGACTGACCTTGTGTTTTTCTGCCACCGACTACCAAAGCTGGATTAAAGTAGCTGTATTGATAAGGGTAGTGTTTGGTTGAAAGGGCAACCAATTTTAAATATTTCTCAAAGATAATCATTGCTATGTTGTTTGTAATTGGGCACAGGGGCTGTTGAATCTCGACATGGCCAATATCCTCCACCTCCTCAACATTTTCTGGTTCAGTTATAAGTTCAACAATACTCTGGTTGCTTAAGTGATTTTACCTAGGGCCAATTGTATTGAAGTATTTATTTTTGCTTCATTTTTCGTCTGTTTCTGCCTGGCCTCATGTTTTTCTGCTGCTGACTCCTGAAGTTGGATTAAACTAGATCTTTTGCTAAGGGTCACTCCTGGTTGAAAGGGCCACAACCAACTTAAAATATTTGTCAAATATAATCATTGCCTTGGTGCTTGAAATTGGGATGTTAAACTTTGACACGGCCAATATCATCATCATCATCTTCCTTGTCAACATCTTCTGGTGCAGTTTTAAGGTCAGCAATGCATTAGTCAATGTGCCAATTCAAATGTGCTTTCTTTGCATGGAAACAAGGAAATTATCAATAAACATTGAGAATAGTTTTCTAAATTCTTAAGACGCTTGTCTGAGAGGAAATATTAGAACGGATTTA
>OZ038513.1:56736751-56764251 GCA_964036315.1 Acanthosepion esculentum | reverse complement strand
TTTTTTGAGTATAAAAGAGGTAATAAATTAAATTACCTTGTATCTGATGACCAGTAAGTATTGCTTTTGTTTACCATATATCAGAGCTGTTGGTGTATTTGGGATTTTAAAGTGGCAAACTCCTAGGAGAATTAGTTTTTATCTTGATTAACTAGTATACTAACTTGTGATATTATTATCTTTTTGATGATCAGTGAGATCATTCATATATATATATATATATATATATATATATATATAATAGTATAAAGAACAAGTAGGAAACTGGTCTCAATCTAACATGTTTCACTTTATTAAAGCTTCATCAGAGATCAAGACAGAAATGATAAAAACCAAAGAGACGCAGATTAATGGTGTGTTGTGTTTCGCTATTTCTTATTGGTTAGATATGTGTCCTGTGTAATGAAATAACATATAATATTCAAAAATGTGTAAGAAAATATTCAGGATGCTAAAGTTTTTTTTTCAAAAGGTTAGTGAGACACTGCAGGATGTTTTGAACAATTTTGTTTTGGTTTGATTTCTCAGTAAAGCATATCTTGAGCAGATTTTGTTTATGTCTTCATTGATTTTTATGTATTAGAAAAAGATAAGTTAGATTCGTGAATAAAGACAAAAGAAAACTTTTCTTAGCAGGGTAAGTTCATCAGAGGAAAAAACGCATTGATTAATTGTTTTTATTCATGTTATCTTTTTACAGATATGTACTAGTTCGGCCATGGGCCAGACTGAGAGGACAGTGATAAAATTGGCTGTTAAGTAAACATGTTTTCCTCGTTGGGATTTCTACGAATCTATATCTGCTAGCATCAGTTTCATATTGCGATGTAAACAGTAATTTTTGAAAGGAATCTTTTTTTATCTGAGGTTATTTCTTATTATAAACCCACTTAAGAAAAAAAAAGTAGTAACATTTATAGTAATAAATAATATAGTTTTAAGGTATGCTATATTTATGGGTTAAGATGCGTCAATATCAGAGATAGAGCATATGTAAATTTAAAAATAAAATTTAAAAATAAAAACGGAGGTCAATACCCAATACCGACAGTTTCATGCTTAAATGCAATCATCATTATATCTTTAAAACCAATTCTTTTTTTCCTCTCACCAAAAATTTGCAAAAAAAAAAAAAAAAGCTAAAATTTAATAAAAGGCCATTCTTTCATTTTTTTTGTCATTCTGAATAAAGGGATGAAGACTAGAAAATTCAAAATAGTCCCTTCTTTTCCCTTTTCTCTCAACTTGTTTTATTCCAAATTAGTTTTCCATGGAATTTTTCCAAATTTTGAAGTATTTTGGCATTAGAAGAAGTTAATACATTGATTTCTATTCATCTAACAGTTGCTTGAAAGTGAGTTCTGGCTTTACTGAGTGTTTATTGAACAAGTTTTTTTTTTTTTGTCTGAGATCTGTAAACAGAATGCAGCAGATGTATGATAATTCTGTGTACACTTTACATAATTTCCATGAGGTCTGTGTAAGAATTTCTGTGTACTTTGTCCACTGTTTTAGTTTGTATAATTAGTTGGAATTTTTAGGGTTGAGTGGCATAAATGATTCAATTCAACACATATTGATACTGTGTTCTGGTTACATTGGACTTTCTCGTGTGGCTGAGTGAAGGGGGTGCTGAAAAGTTTAGTCTGACCTACATCTCAAGAATTGGTATTTTAACAATATTAGAATATTGATTTTGGATGTGTGTTGGGCTGAAAGCTTTTCCACACCTTGTGTGTGTGAAAATATACGTTTAGAATTTGCTATATTTATAGAGAAGATCAGAGATAGGGTGTTTATACATATAGACAATGTGGACATAAGATTTTCATATCACACAAATATTTTTCTTCAAAAAAGATCAAACATCTTCAAAGTATGAAGGATAAAAGACACAATCAAAATCTGGAGACAAAAGACGCAATCAAAATCTGGAGACAAAAGACGCAATCAAAATCTGGAGACAAAAGACGCAATCAAAATCTGGAGACAAAAGACGCAATCAAAATCTGGAGACAAAAGACGCAATCAAAATCTGGAGACAAAAGACGCAATCAAAATCTGGAGACAAAAGACGCAATCAAAATCTGGAGACAAAAGACGCAATCAAAATCTGGAGACAAAAGACGCAATCAAAATCTGGAGACAAAAGACGCAATCAAAATCTGGAGACAAAAGACGCAATCAAAATCTGGAGACAAAAGACGCAATCAAAATCTGGAGACAAAAGACGCAATCAAAATCTGGAGACAAAAGACGCAATCAAAATCTGGAGACAAAAGACGCAATCAAAATCTGGAGACAAAAGACGCAATCAAAATCTGGAGACAAAAGACGCAATCAAAATCTTGTAAAACTTATGAGGGACTCAAAATTATGACAAATATTTAAGAAACTTAAAAAAAATGTTTCATTGGTGAATTAGAATACCCAAAAGAATTTCAAAATGTCAGATTTTTCTTCAAAAATTTGTAATGTTTTCATTTCCAGCCCCCAATAAGTCAAAACTGGCCAATCCCAGTAATTTTCACAAATTAAAACAAAATGCTAGTTTAGAAAAGCTAGCTATACAGGTCATATGCAATATTGTAAAATGACTGAATTTGTCAAAGTATATTATGTGCTCTTGTCCGTGAGCATGTGTAAATATGTGTGTGTGTAGGACGTATAATAATATCTAAGACAAAAGTAGAGATGATGGGACAAAGTGGAAAAGCTTATGGGTGACAAGTTTTGACGACATCATGTGACACTGGTAAAGGAAAAGGGTTAATTTAAAATATGAACTGGAACAGACGAAGAGGGTTAAAAGTATGGAAAAGCATAAAAAATGAAAGGAACAAAATGGTTTCCTATCAAAAATATAGCTTGAAGAAAGGACAGACCTGAAAAGAAACTTATATTTAACATCAGGTAGAGATAGTTAAAATTTCTAGGTCACATAATGAGGAAAGAGTTTGGAAATTTGATACTCACAGGATAGACAGAAAGCAAGGTGGATAGGAAAAAAAAACACACAACATACTTACTGAGCTTGAGTAAATGGATTGTGGAATATTGCTACTGTGTGTGTATATTATATAAGTTAATAATTTATTATAAGCAGTAATTTGGACTTTGCTAGCTGGAAAGTTCTCTATGGCTGAATGATTAAGAGCATGTCAGGCTATATGACAGTTTCCTTATGGGATACAGGTTCAATTCTTGTTGGAGAATGCATATTTTTTACAAAATTTCTAACATTCAGGTTGATAAATGTAAATATTTGTCAGATTTAATCCATTTCATCTTGTGTGTGTGTGTGTGTGTGTGTATGTATATATATATATATATATAGCATAATGAGAAGCCACATATACTTTCTTAATATTTGTATAATATAGAAAAAACAACTGAAAAGTTTGCAAATTAAAAAAATTTAATGTTTTTTTTGTGAAAGTATTTATTTATATTTTTCAGTTGTTTTTTCTATATTATATATATATATATATATATATATATATATATATATATATATATATATATATAAAGTGTAAAAAGTTTGTCATACATCTTTCCTTCAAAACAGTTCTGGATATAAAAATTTATGTATTGTTATCCCATATATAATATTTATATAGTACTGTGCAAAAGTCTTAGGCCATTTTAAACTATTGTAAATTTCCGTTAAAAGTGGATGTTTTTTTTAATTTTTAATTTTGCTATCAACAGATAAAGCGTCAGCCATATTGGAGTCATTTTCATGCCTAATTATCATATATTTTAGTAAAGGTTCTGAAGGATCATGGAAGATAGAGCTTTTGCATGGAACTGGAGATATTTTAATTCTCTTGAAACCTGCAGACTCTTGTGCTTTAACAACATGACATGAAGTGATGCTGCTGTGGTTTCATTAGAAAGTTTTACATGAGGGAGTGTCTAACACCATGCCAGACAGGTTTGAATTGTCCTTCTCCTAGACTGGTCCCCATCCGAGGATAGAGAACCCAGTTTACTTTGCTGTTTTACCCCTTGTGAGAGAGAGAGGCATCGAAGGATGCATTCATGCCCTTTCCAAAAACAATTGTGAGATTTTTTTTTTTTTTTTTTTAATCATATCACCCCAAGCAAGGCCGGAGGCCACTATCACGCAAGGGGTTAAAGAGGGGGTTGGAGGAAGAGCAGATAGGAGTGGCAAGGGAGGGGATGTGGAGAAAGAGAGAGACAGTGGGTCGATCAAGGCAAGGGGGCCAAAAAAGATTCGGAGCGAGAGCAGATAGGAATGAGAAATGAAAGGATGTGGATAAGGGAAAGAGACAGAGAGAGAGAAATCCGGGGACCCCTTCCTAGACACGAAACAAGGTTTGGGCCTCTAAACGTGTCCAATAGAGTGGGGAGGAGTGTAGACCGGGCGGTAGGAAAGCCTACCTACTCCTATTACGTATAACATTCAACGAAGACGAGACAGAACAAAAAAGAGGGGGGATGTAGTCGGGAGAGAGTACTGGGCGATAGGAATGAGATACCATTGTAGGTGTTCAATAATGAGTATTAACACTAATAGTAAGTTTTAACTTAGTTAGTCCCAATGACCTATATTTAAAAAAAAAAAAAAACAATTACCACTTACGTTAGAATAGTTGCTTCTAAAATAAGACGGGGGGGGGGGAAGGACGGTTAACAAAAAGCAAAATACAGAAATACAAATTAATAAAAAAAAAAAAAAAACAAGACATTAAATAAATAATTTACAATAAAACTTTTGGAAATACATTAAGAAGTTATATATACATACACAAGGGGGGGGGGCATTTATAGTTAAGAATAAAAAAAATAAAACTAACAATTTAAAAAATAAATATTAACTAATACGAAAGTTTTCAAATATATTAGTTACATATGCAAGGGATACATAGAACAGGCTCAATTCACGACCATAAGCTATCCAAAAGTCACGTTGAGACTTGAATTTGAACTCCTGTACAGTTCGACCCTTAAAACTCCATATATGTTTTAATTGGTAAGCGTAAACCCCTTAGCGTGTAAATACATTGATATAAACACACTATGCTTATTCGTCTGAAAGATGACATGATTTCAAGAAGCTACTTATTGTCTATGTAGAGCCTGCCAAATAGGTCCTCCTAAGTTTGTGACACAAATACATTGTGAATTTTCTTTTTCTGCTCCAGATATATAAAGAATTTACCTGCTTCAGATCGGTCAGAAGGTAGCAGAGCTAACACATTGTTACCAACTAAACTAAATATAAACTACTAATACCTTTTTTCTTTTCATTAATCCAACCATAAACAATGCTATATCCTAGTACTGTCATTGGTATTATAAATACTAAAGTACAAATTATGTGTGGTTGTGTAACTTGTATGGAAATAGAAGTTGGCCAACCATTATTTTCAGCATTTTATAACTGAGGCAGTTTATGTTACATTTCTAACTGCACTCTGTCCCATCGCAATATATTTTAATGTCTTGTTACTGGTATGCCACAATAGTTGACAGAAGTATTAGGCAAACCATTTTCTGTACATTAACAGCTGTTTTCTTGCTTCTGCTTGGGCAGATACTCTCATATGTAACCTTGATACGGATTCACTCATGAAGTTATGCATAAATTTGACTGTTTTTTTTCTTCTTACATACTGGCTGTGTGTGAATACTTATTCTATATGTGTATATAGGAATGTTAAGTATAAAAATTCTAGGGAAATCTTAGAAATGTATTTTAAATTTATTTTTTGTCCATGTATATTAATAATTGAGAAAAAAATATTTTATTTCACTGGATTTATTCCAATCCTATTTGGGAATGATTGCAAAATACTTTCCACTCCTCAATTTATAGGCAAAACTGCACAGATGCATGCTGGGATTTCTTACTAGCCAATAAGATAGTCCCATGTCTGTCTTGTCTTGAAGTCAAAATGCTATGTTCATTAATTTAAATTTGCTCTTGTGTGTCAACCCCAATTCTTAGTTTGTGCTTGAACACGCATCTCTGCTACCAGTAGGAAATGTCTAATTATCTAAGCCAAGATATTTACAAAATTTAGCTTAGTACCATTCATGACCCCAACTATCACGTGGTGAGGATCAAACTTACTACAATGGTAATAGTCTATGATATGGTTATCTGCATGGAAAGTGAAATTGACATGCTGAATTCAAATTTCAGCCTAGTCTTACACTATAGCTAGTAAGTACCTATAAAGTCAACTGTCTACGAGAGACTGCAGGATGAGTGAGAGCGAGAAGACGCAAGCACGTTCGACCTTCCAATTAGTGACACTCACTACTAGATTGACCTGTGTGTATAACTGTACCGTATTTCATATTGTACTGGTTGTGCACAATAAACCTTTCTTCTGTTATCCACCTGGTGTTAAGTATTTATTCCCTTAGCATGGAATATAACATTTTCCAAGAAGTCATGGCAATACCCAGATAATAAAGAAAAGGAAGTTATGGAGAGCCATGATAGCCAACATCTTGAAGAGAGAAAGAGAAATCTGTGGAGAAGGCAACAGGAAACCACTCTACTATTTTTCAAGAAACCATGGCAATTCACATATAACAAATGGAAAGAAATCTGTGGAGAGCAGTGATTGATAACATTATCAATCACTTCTCCAAGGTGGAGCACTTGTTTTTTTTTGTTGTTTTTTTTTTTTGAGAGAAAAAAAAGAGAAGATTAATCTGAAATGTCAATTTTTGAGAGAAAAAAAAGAGAAGATTAATCTGAAATGTCAATATTTGATTTAAAATCACTTGAGCAATTTAGTTTTATTTTCTTCTTTTGTTTTCCAATGTTTTCATTTTTCTTGTTTAATTTTTCATTAATCAAAGATAATTAAATGATGACTTGTAAAATTGGTTGGTAAGTTAAAAGGACATCAGATATGAAATTAACTAGAAAATGTCGATGATTGTTTTAGAAATTACTGTATTTGACACACCCAAATTTTACACAGGAAATATTCATGTTTTTAGCTAATTTGAATTATCATTTTTGTATATTAGAGAGGAATACTTTTAAATTTTTCTTTTTGTAGATTTTTTCAAAACATTTACTCAGTTTTTCTTAGTCTGGCTTAAGGTCATCAGTTGCTTGAGTAGCCATATTTGTTGTTAAAAAAAAAAAAAAGAAAAAAGTCAAATGTCATATGTGATACACATTTGGACGATCATGTTTCTTTCGATTCATGACTCACTAAAGCTCAAGATTTTCTCACAGTAGACTGATTGTGAGCCAATGCTATAGAGTCCAGTCTGTCCCACTATTCAACCCATGGTTTGAGGGGAGAGGAGGGGAAGAGATAAATTCATACTTTTCACAAAAGTGACCTTAATGAACCTGACTGGAATTCGGTAACTTGTAGTTTAAGCCCCACACTCAGTTTTTAATAAAAATATCACGAATAGCTACATTTAGGTATAAATTTACATGCTTAATTAAAAAATAAAGAAATTTTGCTAAAATCAACCATTTTGAACTTATTGACAATAAAAGTTTGGACTCATTCAAATCTGGTTCCTCTGCCATTACTGATGTTGTTTACATATGTTTGCCTCAAGAAGTCTCTAGACACTTTTGAAAGTGAAACTTGTATTGAATTTTTGTTTGGTAAATTTGTTTAAGTTATTTAGAAAAGCAATGTTGATTTTTTATATAGTGAAGCTTTTTTTGTTTTTTTTTATAGTAAAGCTTTTTATAGTGAAACTGTAATACTAATAAATTCTTGGTTAAATAATAATAAAACAAATAAAAGCAAAATAAAACTAATAACAAAATTACTAAAACAAATAATAAAATAAGTAATAAAACTAATAATAAAATAAGTAATAAAACTAATAATAAAACTAAAACAATAATGAAATAAATAAAATGAATAATAAAACTAACAATAATAAAATAAATAAAACGAATAATAATCTTGCTCTTTTTAAATTTTGTGCATTGTGTGTGCATTAATCAAGACAAGTGAAGCTTCAGCACATGACTACTTGAGGTAAACATATGTAAATAATGCTACTAATGGCTGCCATGCTGTAGCCGCAATGCAAATGAGTTCAAACTTTTATTGTCGATAAGTCCAAAACGGAAGATTTTAGCAAAATTTCTTTGTTATTTCCACCTAAATGTAACTATTCAGGATATTTTTTTATTAGAAACTAGGAAATTAGGGGCTTGAACTACAAATAACCCCAACTAGAATTTGAACTTGGATCTCTGATTTCTCATTCTGTATCATTTCCATTACACAACACATCCATATCTAAGTATGGGTCAAAATTTGCCGATAAGTCAGCTGAAATTTTTCCCTAAAATTAAAAACATTTCCTCCCAGGAGTAAAAAGGATACATGTTGGTTCCAATTTACAGAAATGACATCTCCCCCCCCCCTCCACAAATTTATCAACAAATCCTATAGATGCATGCTGGGATTTCTTCCTAACCAATAAAATTGACCACTTCTTGTTTTCATCCACCATATTTGTTTGTTCTTAACTTGAACGCTATAATCACTTGACTGTATCCCTTTTATGTGTGAACATCATTCTTACTCTGAGAACTTTTTGCCTTATTACTGTTGCTTTACCTTGTCTTGCATATATATTGTTTGTGTAGTATTATTTTGCCCATTTCTTTTTCTTCCTTTTATTGTTTATTGGAAACTGTGTCAAATCCGTTTATTCAGCATTTTGCCAATTATACTTAACCATAACCAATTACTCCACAATACAAATATATTGATTATGAATAGCTAAAGAATATAATGTATTATTTCTTTTGCAGTTTCGCGATTCAAGCAATTTTGATTTCTCTCTGCTTTCATTTATCCTTTTGTCTTTCTATTCCAGATGCTTACGTTCGTATTTCGTTGATGTGCGATGGGAGGCAGATGAAGAAGGCCAAAACAGTTGTGCGGGAGTCAACACTTAGTCCGGTATTCAATGAGTCATTCATTTTTGATGTTCCAAGCAACCAACTGCAGAACATTTATTTCATTCTATCAGTCTATCATCATCACGTGGGGTCAGAAAAAACTGGCTATTTGATTGGCCGCATCTACCTTGGAGAATATTTTGATATGGGAGCCAAAGTTCATTGGCAAGAGATGATAAAAAATTCTCGGAAAGAGATTGGGGCATGGTATAAAATAAAAGGCTAATGAGAGGGAAAATGTATATAAAAAAAAGAATCGAAATGCACAACTATATACTTATAAAATACTACACATTATATATAACTTATTTTTACCTATAGATTTTAATATATCATGTACACACACGTGTGTGTGTGTGTGTGTATATATATATGTATCACAGTAATAAACGTATGAAGCTTGATATTACTAGACATTAAAAACGGGGCGAAGCAACCGGTTTCGCTCCCGCTCATCAGGCTTTCAACGGGAGATTTAATTTAAATTAAAAACACAGAAAATGTACAATAAAAGAAAATGTGGAGGAGGGGAAGAAAAAAAAAAAAAAATGAGCAAAAGGAGCTAGAGGCAAATGACAGCGAGCCCCAACAAACACTCACGTTGTTTGCACAAGGAAGGCTTGCGGGACCCGATGTAAAGTGCCTCCAGCACCTTAAGGTGAAATAACGAGTGTGACCGGGACAACACAGTGAACCGGTCAACACTGAAATTAGCTGCACACGATCTGCTCTTTAATAAGTGCTCACATATGGCGGACCCATTTTTTTTTTTCCCCTCCTCCGCCACATTTTCTTTTATTGTACATTTTCTGTGTTTTTAATTTAAATTAAATCTCCCGTTGAAAGCCTGATGTGCGGGAGCGAAACTGGTTGCTTCGCCCCGTTTTTAATGTCTAGTAATATCAAGCTTCATACGTTTATTGCTGTGATAAAATTTTGTACCTTCAAAAATATCTTTAAATATATATATATATATATATATATAAAAAGGCATATTTAGATATGGAAAATGTTTAAGTATTTTAATGTGTGTGTGCATGTATTTCGATATTTTACTTACATATACTTAGAGATACGTGAAATTATGTGTGTTATATATGTCTGTATGTGAGGGGAAACTGAGGTCAATGCTGAATGGTGTCAGTTTGCATTCAAGTATGAACCATACTCTAGCAACATGGTATTGACCTCAGTGTCCACATGTATCTGTGTAGTGAGCACTTTTAACCATGAATATAGCATACCTTAAAACAATATAACTAAAATATTTGTCAGCATCCCAACTCCAAAGTTTCATGGCCGGATCTTACACTCGTCAGGGGGTATCAGGAATATATATAAAAGATGTATGACTATATATATATATATATACACACACACACAAAGTTTCATTAAAAATGACTGAAAAGGTACTGTGGTTTTTTATTTAATTTTTCTTGTAAAAATAATTTTCTTTTCTGGGTGCAAAACATGTAGAAACTGTTCAAGTATTCTGGATGTCCGATCACTTTCATCTATACTTTTTAGCCATCATCAAGGATGATTTTATTTTTACTTTTAACTGAATGTATGGATTGTTTTAATTATGTATCTAGAATTATAGGAATGTTTAATTCTCTAAACATGGTCAGCACATTGTGATCATGTTCATAGTTGATATTATTACTTGGACATACCAAAGATTTGAACAATTTCAACATAATTTACATCCAGAAAAGAAGAAAATTGTAAGAACACAAGAAAAATTAAATAAAAACTTAAATACTGTACCTTGTCAGATATTTTTAATGAAACTTGTATAAAAGAGGGATTGTTGCCAAAATATATATATATATATATATATGTAAAAATCAATCAATCATTTGACATAGCGCAAAGAGATTTGGTCTGACTCATTACTTAGCTTCTCACAACATAATTGTCAGATGACAAGCAATGTTCTTGGCATCTGACGATTGTGTTGCAAGAAATTCAGAGTAGTGGTTGGGACTAACTCTTTTTGTGTTGTGTCATTGGTTAGTATTACTGCTCTGTCTTGGTCTATTTGCTAGAGTTATTGAGCACATTTGGTTATTGCCTAGGTAGGTGTCTGTCTTTTCTGTTTGTTTATTTTTTTTGTTTGTTTGTTTTATTTTTCATTTGACAGGCTGTGTTAGTTTGTTGAATTTGGAAGCTTTACCAGTACTTTAGTTTGCTATATGATACCTGTGAATAATACAAACAAGTTTACGAGAATCTGATGGAATGATACTTACATAAGATAATTTGGAAATCCTCTACGGTAACATGTTTTACTCTGAGTTTTTTTGCTGATGCCACTGGTTTATGCATGAAGCCTGTCAAAGTTTTCCAAATTGTATTATAGATATGTAAATAAGCAGAGTTACGCATCCACTCCTAAATGTGATACAATTTGAATGTTTATCAAATTTTTTATTTTCCATATATTTATTAATATTTTATATTTGTTTTGTCCTTATTGCATCTGCATCTACGAGAGGGGAGTTGAAAAATTCTCAGCCTCACCAAAAATTACTTCTCCCTAAGATTCTGACATTTGGGTATTTGGTCAGTCTGGGAAGAGGGTTGAGGCTGAGAAAATCTCAAGACCCCTTTTACTTTGTATGCATGCAGTTATATAAGGGAGCGCTGTGGAGTAATGGATAACGGCTTGGATTGAGGAATCGGAGAGCAGAGTTCTAATTCCAGTCAGATCCATTACATTCACTTATGTGTTAATACCCTTGGGAAAGGTATGGATCCTCTTCTTCTCCCCCCCCCCCCAGCTATGGGTAAATTGCAGGACAGGCAAGGTTCTATAACCTTGGGTGGCAACCAGTCTAAGTGAAGGAAACTGAATTCAAAACCGGCCTGGAGAGGGTTGGGCTCTGTCAGGCTACCTTGCCCAAGAAACACCACTTATATTGTGGCTGCATACATATGGTGCCCCTACAACGCTACAGGTCATGGAATAAAAAAAAAAAAGAAAAAGTTATATTATAAATCTAAAATTTACATTGTATATAAACAGTGTGGACATAGGGGGTCAAAACTGTATGGTGACTGTCATTTTCACACCTCAAGGTTATTTTCAGATCATATGTGTATATGCATGCACATGTATCATATATATTCACATGAACTTTTGCACATTATCTATATACTCATGCACACACAGACCCATATAAGAAATTAGGATACTGAAATCAACAGTGAGTGGCAATAATCTGTTTCATGCTTGATTGCAAATCTTGAGGCCATATTTACACTTGCTCTGAGCCATATATTGAGCATTTTTACTCTAAGTATAACGTACATTAAAATTGTATTTTATCATCCATATGTATGGCCAGAAGAATGCATTCAACCATGAAACAAACTGTCACCACTCAGTATTATTGATGTTCACGCTTCATATACTTACACAGGCTCTATCCCAGATATTGAGTACTTTTATCCTATAAATATAGCATGTCATAAAACATTATATATATATATATATACACACACACACACACAATGCATATACGTGTATTTGTGTAGGTTTCACATTTTCAGTATTGTTCGTAAGTGGTTACATTCATTTTTGAGTGCCAACAATATCATAATGGCTACTCTTGTCCACTCAGTAGCCTACAGTTCCTCTAGAAATAAAATCTTTGCTTCAGATGAAAGTTAACTTTTATAAATATATAACTGTTGACTCATCTATAAGCAATTATAGAAACATTTGTCTATATATATATAATTATTTATTTGAAAATTATAACAAATATGTTATTAAAAATCACTACAAAAATAGCCATTTTGTTTCAACACTTCTGGTGTCAATCAAACACCTCTCGCTAGGGGAAACGCTGTTACATAAACTGGAATGACCAATCAAAATACAAATATATGGGAATTCAGAAAACTTGACAATGAACTTTGGTTATAATAATTAATTAATGCTTTAATGTTAGGGTTAGACTAAAATAGAATTTATTCTAATTAATATTAAATTTTACTATAAAATTCAAAATTACCAATTTTAAATTTAATCTGTATTGCGTTTAAAAAATTATAAAATTAGTTAAAGAAACTCAGGAAAAAATACATATCTTTTGTTTTTATTGAAAGGCCAAAAATTAAGTTGGAATAAACGTTAAAATCTAATGTTGCTCTGAGCTCAGTTACAACTTAGATACATTTGAAGTGATGATATTGGCAGGGGTGGGGGGTGAAATCTTGCAAAAGACAATACATAGACATATTTGGATATATACACACGCAAAAAAAGCGATGAAACAGGAAATAGGTGTCCACGAGATTCAACCTATACTGCCAGATGACTAACATCTGCTTTAGCATTGTGGTTGAACATAATAAAACTGAGGCAATACTTTCAGAGTAATCTCTGCATGTGCATTTATACATACATACATACATATATATATATATATATATATATATAATGTGTGATATATAAGAATGAGCATGAAACTGACAGTCACCACGCCATACTGATTACTATATATATATATATATATATATATTATGAAATGGATTATATTTGACAATTATTTTGAATATATTTTCTATTCATGCTATTTTTTAATAGATACAATATATTTAAGTAAATGCTCTGTTTTTTCAATAAACAGAATTACATTTACAGGCCTGAATGTTTGAGAAATTTCAAGAATTTATTTAAAAAAAAAAAAAAATGAGGCATTTACTTAAATAAATTGTATCTATTAAAAATAACATGTAAACAGAATAAAATATATATATATATATATAGGGTTGTTGGAAAAATTATGTCTGATTTTAGAATGAAATTTTATTCCTGAATTAAAGACAATGTATTTAAAAAGTGTTTAAATCTGTCAAAATAAGAATCTTGGGCATTTATACATTCCTGCCATCAATTTACAAGATTATTTATGCCTTTATGATAAAACTCAAAATGTTTTTGGATATCAAGTAAATCTTTGAATCCAGTTTCTGCATCGTCTTGGCAACAGAATTTCTTTTGGCTTAAAATCAAGAAGATATGGTGGATGTGACAAAGGGTCGTATCCCAAGTCATCCTGGCAACATGTGGCCCGAGTATTGTCATGAGGACATTGTCAATTAACTTGTGTCGGTCACATTTTTGCTTAACTGAATGTATATTTCATCCAGTTGTTGGCAGTGATGCTTTGGCTAGATTCCAGAAAGCTGTAACGGATAAAGCCAATGGCGGACCACCATATTGTCATCATAATCTTCTGCTGTTGCAATTTTATTTTTTGGAAAGTGTTTTAGTGCTTTATCATGATGAAGCCATTGAGCCAATCATTTACAATTGTTATAAAAGATCCATGACAATTTCATCAAGAAATGGATCCTTATAAATGATTCAGGCAAAAAAAGTAAACATCTTTTTTTTTTCATGTTCAAGATGAGGAGCATATAACGTTTTAAGTTAAATTTTGAAAGAGATTGATATAAAATTAACAAAGAACACTTTAGTCATTAGGAATGAGTAATATATTTTTGTGCAATTATGATATTAGAACTCAAAAAGGTTTATTCTAAAACTGGACCTTTTCCACACAATCCTAATACATATTTAGTTTATGATCTGAAATATACATGTATGTTATTTGGTATTGGCTTAGTTTAGATACCAAACTGTAACTATATATCATTTTCACTTGTTATTTTTTGTTGAATTTTTTGAGAATAGCTTTAACACTTATCCTTTTTCAAATCTAAAAAAGAATTCATATTTTATATGTAATGGATAGCGGCTCAGATTGAGGAATTGGAGAGCAGAGTTCGAATTCCAGTTGAATCCATTACATTCACTTATGTGATATACCTTGCCCTTGCGAAAGGTATGAACCCTCTTCTCCCACCAGCTATGGGTAAATAGCAGAACAGACTGGGTTCTATAGCCTTGGATGGCAACTGTTCTAGGAGAAGGACAATTCTGAATTCAAAACATGTGGAGGGTTGTTTGGGGACCTTATGGCACGTGGTGTACTGAGTCTCTGTATTTGGCCCTTCAAAAAGTGTGGTTGGTTCTGCAGAAAGCCTTCACCACTATAATCAAATCATATGTGCAGATGTCTGGGTGTTGGTTCCTAGAAACGGAGTTGCTTGACCCTCATATGTCAAAAAAAAAAAAAAAAAAAAAAAAAGACGGGAGAGTCCAGCATTGAATACATTATAAAAATGTATTTTAATTTGGGGAGGAAATATTTTAGCCCAGAAAGAAAATCAGTTATTCAGTATTTTTGTTTCTTTCTCTCATTCTGTGATATGTAAGATAGCTAGCTCTCTCTCTCTCTCTCTTATATATATATATATATATATATCTCTCAATGCAGTATTCATAATTGTAGCCTGTATGATGGCTTTTACTATTCAATTTGGTTTGCACTAGCCACAATTTTATTAATGTATATTAAATATGTGCAAAAAAAGGGGAAAGATTGATTTGGCATGTGAAGTTCTTAATTAAAAGAAAAGTTGTTTAAAAGCAGTCATTGATTCAAAAAAAAAAAAAAAATGATCTACGGCTCCATTGCCTTTTTCAACATTTACATATGAATAATACTGGGACTTTTTCTTTTTTTTTCAAACTAATTTTTTTTTTTTTTTTTTTTTTTTTTTTTTACAGTCCATTCTACTTAGATTTTGATAGATATTGTCAGGTCGCCTTTCTTTTCAATCGGCTGAGGAAAGTTCTTTCTGGTTCTTGACAGATTTTGTTTCATCACTGAGCCAGTTATAGGACTTAAACAAGCCATTAGCAAAGTGAGGTTTTTTTTTTATATATATATAACGACATATAAAGAGACATGGAAACAACAAAATGTATTATTTATTATCTGGTTGTTATGAGGTACTGGAGACACGAATGATGGTAATACTGAGTAAAATGTGAGTTTGAGGTCAAAAGTAGATTCAATATGGAGCAGAATCCGACAGAAGAATAAGTAAAGTATACACAGACTTTTGTTTTTTTTTAAGCATTTCACGCCAAGCAAAGGGTTAGAGAGAGTGAGGGCAAGAGTAAAGAGGCGTGTTTGAGGAAAGGGTATAGAGAAGGGTGGGGGATTAAGATCAAGGCATCAGAAGATGTTGATTGACATTACATTTGAATATTTGAAGATTATAGCTATCAGGGAAGCAAGTAAGAGGAAGGGAAGTCCACAGACAGGAAGTGAGAGATAAGCTGTTGGGAGTAAACGAGACAGCTACATTTAACCATTTTGACAGTGAAAGGGTGGGACTGAGATGCCAACCTAGTTTAAATTAAACAAGAAAGATGGCTTTGATGAAATTGTTATCAAAATGCAATTTTTTTTAAAGTTAAAACTAAACACTCCTAATGCCATCTGATGGTAAAAAACTTTTTTCAGTTATCTAATCTGTTTTTTTTAATTTTCTAGAATATGTTAACAATTTTTACAGAGTTAAAAAAAAAAAAAACTCCATTAAAAACAAATATAAGTCAATGAAATAAAGAAATTGTGCTTAGTTTATTGACGTGTCAAAAGGTCTTACAAGACATTGCTTAACTTTTGTGATAAAAACCGGTGATTCTGAAGAAAATTAAAAAAAATATCATGGAAGATTTAACAAATTGCAACATCTATCAGAGATGAAATTTAAATTTTTATTATTGCATTATTCAAAAATAGTGCAAATAGTTATTAATTAAAAAAAATTACTAATTAATGTATAATATTATCCATAACTACATGTACAAGAATGTCGTTTTTGATAAAGGTTAAAAAAAATAACGATAAATATGTAAAAAATGTGAATATTATCGAAAATCCCTTTTCCCACAGTATAGCTATTTGTGCTGTCATAATGCTTATTACCAAAACAATAATAATACTGAATAAATTCTATTTAAACATTAAAGTATATTTAATCATATCTCCCTAATAGAAGTTGCGATCTGTAAACTTAATGACTTTGAAGTTTGAGGTAACATTATTTTAGAAGACCAAAACAGAAAAAAAAAAATCTTTTGTAAATGGTGTTTCTTGCTGAATTCTTAAATTTTTTATGTTCCTAGTTTTGACATTTGTCTGTGTGATCCAAGCCATTTCTCAGTCATATCCAATGGTATTTGACTCAAAAGATATTGACCCAGAGGTTTAGGAACGAGTTCAGCATTCTTAGACATAATTGTTTCTGTGCAAAAACGATATTGTTATAATAATTAGCTTGTTATTAAATGTTAAACATAGTCAAGCTTATTTTGTTGCTATTAAGCTTAGCTTAGTTTTGGCACAAGGCCATTAGCATGTGGTACTCAGTGTGGATCAAACTTATTACTCATTTGTAATGGTCAACCAGACTAAGGTGGCTTTATATTATTTACAAAGCTTATCTTAGTTCTAAGAAAAAAAAAAACAAACAGAAGTATGAGGCACTCAGTGAGGATCATTTGTAATGGTCAATCAGACTAACTAGCTAATAGTTGCCTAACACTGAGGTGGCCGTATGTTGTTTATTGTGGAGCTTAGTTCTGGAACTAAAGCCAGATGTATTGTCGACAAGAAACAGCTACCAACAATCAGAACGGGACGGCTGAAGTTTATGTATTGTCAACACAAAAATCACACGGACAGCCTAAAAACTTATAAATCTTACTTTCAACCGATTCTGAAAAATAAGGTGAGGACTTAGCTTAAATTCAATTCAGAAAAGCTGAGAGAATCTGTAACTTTTTACAAGAACTAAGAATTTTTTTTTTTTTTTTTTTAAGTTTTTCACCCCAAGCAAGGCTGGAAGCCACTAGCATGCAAGGGGTTACAGAAGATTTGGAGCAAGAGCAGATAGGAGTGAAAGAGGAAAGGATGTGGAGAAGGATAGTGGATAGATCAAGGCAACTGGAGATGTCGATTGACGTTACATTTGAATAGTTGGAGATTATAGTTGTCAGGGAAACAGGAATTTTGAAGGGAGTTCCACAGGCAAGAGGTGCGAGATATAAAGCTGTAGAAGAGACGTCTAGATTTAACAGTTTCAACAGTGAACGGGTGGGAGCGGGATGCCAGCCTCGTAGGACGTTTGAATTCATGAGGCCTGGGAACCAGCGAAAGCAGCTCATCGGAGCAATTACTGTGAAAGTACTTGTAAAAAAGATTGAGCGAGGCAACGGCGCGTCTGTGAGAGAGCGACTGCAGACGAGATGACAGATCAGGGCCATTTACTTTGCATACCCATTTCTGGATCTTATCAAGAACTCCAAGGCAAACAGAAGGGGCTCCGGACCCTATATGCCAGAAATACTCCATGCAAGGGTGAATGGTTCATTTGTATATTTGAAGGATCGATTCCGGGGAGAAAAATTTCCTGGCCCGGCAGAGGGAGCCAACTTTCTTTGCGGTGGATGAAGCAATTGACTCAATGTATTTGCTCCATCTCAGAAAGATACAGAATAAATATCGCTTTTTTAAAAGTCAGTGATTTTCCTTCTTTTCTTTCATCATGCGAAACATCAGCTTAGCAGAAGAAAGAACAGATTTATTATTTAAGCATTGCACACACATATTTGTTTTTGGATCCGATGAAGCCTAGAAAGACAAAATGTGTAATCGGATTTAGTGTCAATGAACTGGTTTTTCATTAGTCATATTTCTTCAAAACTTTGTTGGGATTCTATATTGTGTGTGTGTGTGTGTGTGTGTGTGTGTGTGTGTGTGTGTAAATTTTTTTTTTTTTTTTTTTTTGAGATCCGATGACAAATTGGAAGAAAGTTTTTGTGCCGCATTTCATTGGACTGGGCTTTTGTGATGTTGCCGCGTCTACACATGCGCATGAAATGAGAGACGATGGTAGTTTCATTTTCAATCTAACTGAATTCATCTTTATTCTTTTTCTTGCCATCACTTTTGTCTCCGACTATTCCACATTTTGACAACAGAAAATCTGCCAAGAATGGTGATATATCGTAAGAGCCTGTGTGACACCCGATTTACCATGTCTGAATTAGTGATCGAGGCACTTTTCAGACTTTTTCGTTTTAGTGAATTATTTTCCCTTTGAATCAAAGTACCACTCCCCATGTCAAAATTGTGGGCAGTTGTGTTACAGTGAACAACCAATGTGTTGATTTTTAAAAAGTTTGAAACTACCAGCATCTCTCATTTTGTGCACATGGCAACATCAACAAAGCCCAGTCTGATGAAATTCTAACAGATAAATAACATCACAAAAACTTTTTCCCCAATTTGTCATACTACTTTTCTCAATACAGTTTCAGAATTCATATTGTGTGTGTGTGTGTGTGTGTGTGTGTGTGTGTTTGGGAAGTAATCCCTCTTTTATACAAGTTTTGTTGAAAGTAACTGACAATTATGCTATTAATAATGTTATTATCTATCCGTAATATACTTGTTGATAATACATGTTAAAAAAAACCAAAAAAAAACCTAAAAATAACGGAAGCATTATTAATAATAAAGAAAAAGCCAACACTCAGTAATATCAACTATGAACACGGCCACAATGTGATGACCGTGTTTGGAAATTAAAACATTCCTATAACTCTCGATACATAATAAAACAATCCATATATTCAGATAAAAATAAAATAAAATTCACCCTTGATAATGGTTAAAAGCACAGTCAAAAGTGCTTGAATAATATTTGGACAATTTTTATATAATTTCTGTCCTGAAAAGAATAAAATTATACGAACACATGAGAAATTATGCAAAAATCTCAACCACCACACTTTGTCAGTCATTTTAATGAAACTTACACACAATAAATATATATATATATATATATATATATATATATATATATATAGTGTTTCAGTCATTTGAATGAAACTTACACACTATATATATATATATATATATATATATTGTTTCAGGGGAGGGGGAGGGGGAGAGAGAGGGGGAGGGGGAGAGAGAGATATAGAGAGAGAGGCACATGGTGGAGTAATTAATACATAAACTGATATAGTTTAAGTAATTTATACTTAAACATTTTAATGTAAATTTGTAGAGATATGCAGCTTTAAAGTCGTTGGTTAGATCCAGTGACAGACCCAAAGAGTGTGAGTTCAATACCCGGTTCAGGCAGTGGAGAACTTTCAGATGAAAATTACCAGGAGATAACTGATAACTGACATCCATCAAACATGGCTCGTGGAACTAGAACAGTCTACCCCAGTGATCGAAATAAAGGGTTCGGTTCGAAATTCCAACCACCTGAAGAAGGCTGGAGCGTACAACGGCCGAAACGTTGTGACAAATATGGCGACAAAGATGAGGACAATAGTCCGACTAATGTAAATACTGTACATAATACCTCATCTCAGAAATATAGACAGACTACGCAGCTTTAAATTAAAAACTTGATGTCCAGTGTATCGTGTGGTTTAATTAAAATCATTTCACCCTAAGCAAAGCCACAAGGGGTCATGAGTTTTAGAGAATATGAGAAAAACTACTATTAAGGAGAGAGGACAAAGAACAAGAATTAAGAAGACGGAAGATAAAGATTGACATTGATTTTCAAAAATTTAAATGCAAAGTTGACTGGGAAGAAAGAAAATCAGAAGAGAGTTCCACAAGCGAGAAGTGTGACAGAAGAGCCATAAAACTTGTGCTTGTATCTAGCCATTTCAGTTGTAAAATAGGACCTTGTTGCTAATCTAGTACTGTGTTTTCATAACTTCCTAAAGGCGCCATAGTGAAAAGCTCATCAGAATAATTACCCTGAAAGTATTTATATAAAAGTCACAGAGAAGCTATATTACAGCATTGGGAAAAAGACTGAAGCCTAGATGCCATGTCAGGACCAATAATATTGCAGATTTTTTGAGGTTTTTCAACAACCTCTAAATATATAGCAACAGCACTAGACCAGATGTGGAAGCAATATTCAAAACAAGGACAAATGGTAGACTTATAAACATATATATATATATATATATATATATATATATATATATAATGCTAATGTTTCTTCAATTATCCCAAAGTTAAATATTGAGACTGGTCAGTACCTAGATGACTAACTGAATACCAGGTGGTGTAATGCATAATGGCTCTGAAATCAGAAGGCTGAGTTCTAATTCCAGTTGGGTTCGTTCATTACGTTCACTTATGTTCAAATACCTTGGGAAAGATATGAATCCACCTCTTCTCTCCCAGCTATGGGTTAATTAGTAAGACTTGTATCACTAAACCATTATTATATCCAAAAATGAAAAAGTGTCTTGATGGTCACCAAAATTAAGCAAAGTCGAGCCTGGTCAGTGACTGCATGGGAATACAAGGTGCTGCATGCTTGGATGTGCGGGTGGTGTAATAGATAACGGCATGGAATTGTTAATCCAAGAACTGAGTTCCAGTTCCAGTTAGGTTTGTTCATTATATTCACTTACGCACAAATACCCTTCGGAAAGATATGAGCCCTCCTCTTAGCTATGGGTTAATTAGGATTTGTATCAGTCAATCATTATCTGCAAAAAAATTCTTACAATCTAAAAACATTTTCTGGCTTTAAATAACCCACTTAAGGTTGATAAGCCATAAAAACCAAATTAATCTTGAGAAGTGGAAGGAAATTAAATATTTAAACTTACTGGTCAAGATTCTTTTAAGCATTTTCAAATTAATGACCTATCTTAAAATAAAAGAGAACATAGGATGACTGCCAATTGTTATGAGGCTTAGAAGACAAACAGCAGCACCTGAAAACTTACATGAGGTCTAGGATCATTGAAAGATAACACATATGTAAAAAAAGTAGATACTTTTAATATGCCTTCATATTTTATGATAACAGCTTCATAACACTGAAATAATATAAAATTGTGTTTTAATTAAATGTTACAGTCTTTCAATATAAAATTTTGGGCAGTAAAAGACATTGTACAAATTAAATTAAATTGTTTATTTTTGTTTTATTAAAATAAAAAAAAAATTGTAAGGTTTGAACTTTTGATTCTGTAAATAAAATTTCTCTCATCCTAATATCTTTATTCATTTTGCATTTATTTCTTTGAACAATATCTGTTTTTCCTATCAAGGTCAATATAAAATTGGGCATTAGTTGATATGAAGAGACTTGAGGCAACTGAAACGTGGTTCTACAGAAGGATGCTGAGATTACTGAACATGGAAGCAATGTCAAAATGGAAACAAAAAGGCACACTTATTAGAAAGAGTTGAAATTTCTAGGGCACATAATGAGAAAAGGCAGCTTAGAAACTCCAACATTCACAAGGCAAGACAGACAGAGTAAAGCCTCGCATAAGCTACCTGACACGCTCGTGTCGGCAGAACAGGGATTAGAACAGAGGGCAAAAAGATAAAATTTGCTAAGAGCTTGCGGAAAGCCATGACCGCTTAAGTCCTGAAGAGACATGGTACACAGAAAAGAACAGTCTTGTTTGCTAAGTAATCTTTATTAAAGTCACAATATTCTCACCCCTGTTCCAAGATTTTGTGGTAAAAAAGAAAAAAAAAAAAAAAGGCGATTTATCAGATATGACAAGAAGACAGTATTTTTTGTGAGTTGAGGTTACACATTTCTAAATTTTATATACACTGTCGACCCAAAGTTTGGACCCCCACCCTCTGGACTTAATAATTAGTAGGTTTTCATGTCATCTGTCATTTAATTAACTCCTACCTAGCAACAATGCTGAAACTATTTTATCCATTTGTGCATAGCGTCTAATTTATTTAGAGAGGGGGGGTACCTAAGATTTAATATCCACTGGATTACCACCAGCCAGTAAGGCAGATTAGGCAGAAAGAGTTAAAATTTTAATGAAAATTTATGCAGTAATGGCTTAAATTCATTGTTATTATTATTATTGAATATATGATCAAACCCTTCAAGGAAGGGAAAAAGTCCCTCTGGCCTGAACTGAGCTTGTAAATTACTTTTGAAAATGGCATGCTACTTTCAATTCTTAAGTGATTTTTCAAAATTCAGAGGATGGCCCCGAACTTTCAGTCTATAGTGTAGATAGAATTTTGTGTGATCATTTTAAAAAAAATGCAATAAAATGTTAAAATTTGCAGTGTTTGTCAAAAATAAAAAAAAAAGAAGAAATAAACCTGGCCAATAAAAAAAGAAACAAACCTGGCCAATAAAAAAAGAAACAAACCTGGCCCAATAAAAAAAATGAAAAAAAGAAACAAACCTGGCCAATAAAAAAACAAAAAACAAACCTGGCCAATAAAAAAACAAAAAACAAACCTGGCCAATAAAAAAACAAAAAACAAACCTGGCCAATAAAAAAACAAAAAACAAACCTGGCCAATAAAAAAACAAAAAACAAACCTGGCCAATAAAAAAACAAAAAACAAACCTGACCAATAAAAAAAGAAAAAAAAGACCTGACCAATAAAAAAAGGGAAAAAAAGACTTGGCCAATAAAAAATAAGAAACAAAGCTGGCCAATAAAAAAAGAAATAAACCTCTGTCTTTTCTACGAATACTTTCACAGTAACTGCTCTGACGAGCTACTTTAGCTGCTCCCTAAACTGTATGAATTTAAACGTGCTACTAGGTTGGCATCTTGGTTCTGCCTTTTCACTGTCGAAATGGTTAAATGTAGCTGCCTCTTCTATTCCAATAGCTTCATGTCTCGCACTTCCCCTCTGTGGAACTCCCTTCCTCTTACTTGCTTCCCTGATAGCTATAATCTCCAACTATTCACATGCAATGTCAATTGACATCTCCAGATGTCCCATCCTACTCTTCATTCTTTCCTCTAATACACCTCTTTACCCTTCTTCCCACTCTCTGTAACCCCTTACGTGCTAGTGGCACTCCTGCCTTACATGGTGTGAAGTGCTAAAAAATGAATATAGACATTATCAAATTCCAACAAAAAACAAATGATTAGTCTAAAAACTCATAAGGAGTGCCAGAGAAAAGCGATAACAACAAAAATTGCAATATGGGCTCTGGTAAAAAAATGATTGTTGATGACATTATGTTTATAATTCATACACAGATGTCATCATGGCACGGAATAAAGGTGTTGGTTAGATCCAGTGACAAGATCCAAAGAGTGTGAGTTCAATACCCTGTTAAGGCGGTGGAGAGCTTTCAGAGAGGAATTAACAGGAGAAAACTGACATTCATTAGACATAGCACGTGGAACTAGAACAGTCTACACCAGTGAGCGAAATAAAGGGTTCAGTTCGACATTCCAACCACCTGAAGAAGGCCGTAGCGTACAATGGCTGAAAACAAATATGGCAACAAAGGTCTGAATAATGTAAATAGTGTACATAATACCTCATCTCAGAAATATAGACAGATACTGAAAGGCCGAAACGTAATAAATATGTCAACAAAGATGAGGACATTAGTCCGAATAATGTAAATAGTGTACATAATACCTCATCTCAGAAATATAGACAGATACTAAAAACTCATGTTTTTAGATCACCCTGGCAGATCTCGACTTTCATATGAATGTCATGCATGGCCCCAAACTCGTTCAGGAGTTATGGATTCATGCCTTTCCCAAGAGTATATACAACCAAACAGGAATTGGAACACGGATTAACAATTTCAAGCCATTATCCATTGCACCACCTGCACATCTAAGTTTACTGCACCTGGTATTCCCAAGCAGTCACCCATCTAGGTACTGACCAAGCTCAACGTTGCTTAACTTCAGTGTTTGTACGGGAACTGGTGCTTCAACGTAATGCAGCTGTAAGCCCAAGTATGGCAGCAGGAGTTAGATATTTTCTCGAGTGATACAAGGGATCAACCATTCTTCCGGCATTTTTTAGCAATGGTACGAGTTCCATTTTAGTGAGCGTTAATTGACATTTGAGTCAAGGAGCCTCATTGGGAGCATGATTGTTCATCAGGATGGGTGCAGTGTTAGTATCTACCCGGCCATGATGAAATGTTACTATCTTTTTTTTTGAGATAATGAACGCTACAAGCCAGTCTTCCCCCCTAACATTTGTAGAATCAATGCGATACTCACCTTCGCATGAAGGTTCCAAACTAGCGTCCAGTTGGCAGACAGGAGTGACCAAGCTGTAATTCAACACAGCTCTGTACTCAAGAAAACATAATGGTTGAATGAAGGCTATTTATCTATCACAATATCCACACTAGAACTAGCAGCCAACCAGGACTCAGAGAATGGGATTGCCCGAGTTGAAGAATAGAACATTCCAGCTTGATACATATACCAGCTGTTCTAACCTCTGGGTACCGGAGAGCTTACAATACAGTAGAGCACTAATCTGTTTATTCAATACCACCGAGTTGCAAAATGAGGTCAGGTGGGGACCAATGGGTTCCCAAGAGAGGTAACAAGATTTGTACGACATGCTGTCACCAAAAGAAAATAAAACCTGTTTCTTATATACTGCTTTTGACAATGCTACCTCACAGTTAGTAGAAGTTCCTTGGCAGACAATTAGGGTAATCCCTTGGCCCACCTTCAGTTGGGTTTACAGGTGAAGGTAACAAGGAAAAAAAAATTAATTGAAGGAAACTAAAGAATAGACAATATTTTGTTTCTGGTAGATCAAGGGTGCAATTAAAAGAAAAAATATATTTCTTGGCTTATTGATTAGTAACTTTTCGGATGTGACTAAGTGTAGAGGGTTCAATAAAAATAATCTATGCAAGCACAAATATTTTCTCAGTATTGATTATTTTCAGTGTTTTTTTATGTAGGCGAAAAGATCAATACCATTCGCAGATGTTAATAATTTCTTTCCGTCGTGTTAACGTCTTTATATAAATTCCCTTTGGCAAGCTAGTTTCTTTTTTTTTTTTTTTTTTTTTTTTACATACTTTTGAGAATTAAACTGATGCAAAAAATTGTCAGCCTCGGAAAAGGACCATCATCAACAAAGAAAAAGAAAAAAATATGGGTAGTTACAATTTTAAAAACCAATGTTCACTTAATACAAGGCTCAAGAGCCATTAAAGGTAGAGCACTACTGAATGAGGTGTGCCAAATAAATGTAACAGGAAATAAAAGGAAGTGAATAATATGAAGATTAGATAGTGATTGGCCTTTTGAGGTTGAGATTGTAGTATTCAGGAAAGCATCAACATGGGAGTTTGTTCCAAGGCCTCAATTCTCAGAGAAAAAGCCGTCAGTGGGATTTCCGCCTTACAAATGGAATATGGAAGTAATATGGGTGATTCAACTCTGTGGACATAACATGGGGAGTCCTAGCTGAACTGGCAGAACTCTTCTCAACATTTGCCATAAAAATAGTGATAGTGTACCGAGTGTATCTGTGTGGAAGAGGCTGTAGAGTGGAAAAGAAATCCTCCAAGGACTGCAGGAATGATTTTGACCCATCAAAGATGGAAAGTGAGGATGAATCTGTTCAAGACTGACTTCCTAAATCCCTACCATTACTGTTAATATAGGTCGGTGTATGCTGGTTGTGTTTAGGTACAAAAACAAGTGTCTCCCGCTATATTTATCCACAACAAAAAATTGTGGACTCGGTATGTGAGTCCGGGTAATAAAATGAAAAGGCACCGACAAAAATACATATAAAAATAAACGATAATTATGTATAACCAAACAAGGGTATATATAGACAATAGAATATTGTTGCATGTTACAAAACAATGAACATGACTGAAGAATACATTTAAAGACCGAAGAATTTGTTTGTGTGTGTATAGTTTGGTGTAGGATAAAGTCTGAGAAAATGAAGTAAAGGTACGTACCCGTACGTGTGTGCGTGCGTTCCACAGTGGGAAACACATTCTCTACGTTCTTCCTACATCTTAGTGTGTAAGAGGAAAATAGGAAAAAGGGCATGACAGAGAATGTTAATCCCTATTCATAGGCTTGAGGAGAGTCCTCTAGCAGCGTTTTTTTAGGAAAGTAAGTGGGGTAACTCCAAATGTGTGACCAGAAATTCTCAATGTCCAGCTTTGTTATTACTTGACACCAAAAGCTTTCTTTCATTTATTTGTTCCCGCAGGTGTTACCCAAGGCTCTATCCTGGACCCTACACTTGCAGACGACACTACTATATACTCCTGCCTCAAAAGCAAATCTGATATCATTGACAAAGCTAACCTGTCCATTTGTCTGGAAAAGGACGTCCAATCGGTTGTGGACTGGGGCAGGAATTGCTGGTTAACTTTAATGCCTCAAAAACAAAACTACTCTCTATTACTCACCACAGAGAACCATTCCTGCCTCCCATTAGAATGTCTGACACTCAACTCCACGTGAGCACCTCTTTACGGCTGTTTGGTCTCATACTGTACCCTGACCTGAGATGGAACAAATACATTGAATCAATAGCTGCAGCCACCGCGAGGAAAGTTGGTTCCGTGTCGCGCCAGAAAGTTTTTCTCGCCTATGTCCATCCTTCAAATCTATAAATCAACCATTCGCCCTTGCATGGAATACTGCTGCCACACATGGTCTGGTGACCCCGCTGTTCGTCTTAAGGCCCTCGACAAAATCCGCAGACGGATATGTAATGCAATTGACCCTGATCTGACATCTCGTCTACAGTGTCGCCGTCTTCATCTGTCTTTTCGACAAATACTT
>OZ038513.1:56721751-56731751 GCA_964036315.1 Acanthosepion esculentum | reverse complement strand
ACGGATTGCTACTTGCATCTATGATGGGGAAACGGGGAGAAATTCATCAGAATGGAAAAATAACCTTTAGCCGCCAAAATTTACATTTTCTCACAGATATTGAGAATAACATGGTCAGTGCATGTGACGAATAAAGTTTTAGAGAGTTTAATGCATAGTGTATTGAAAGCAAGATAAGCCAATGCAACATTGCAAACCTCTCGCTACTCTATGGAACTTACTCCCAAGAGCATGCTTTCCCGACCACTACAATCTTAACCCTGTTATGATAGGCCTCGTATGACTCCTGTTTTGTAGTTAGTAAAATATACAGATACACATCATTAACAAGAAAGTGAGACAGTTATAGAAGGATTTGTGATTGTTAAATGTCTCTGGTATTTGCGTTTCTCTTGGTCGGGTTGGATTAAGACCCATAGGGGCCCTAAGCACTTGAAATATTTTGGGGCCCCCATACACCTGCAAGTATGCTAGCATGAAGTCTCGGTAAGTAGTGCAAATAAATGAAGGCTACCAATGGAGAATGTGCATTGTAGAAACGCTAGCTGTAAATAATATAGAATGAACCAAAGGCACATACAGCCATTAAGAGAGGCTGACCATCAGTTCCAACCACGAACAACACCAACCAAGAAAGAAACAATCACAGCTGTGCAGCCACTATCAAATGAGCCACGACCAGATTCTAACAGAATTTTGACCAAAAGTGGTTGTGTCATCAACAAACTAGTGTGTTAAAAATATGGCTAGAATAATGCCAAACGAACGTGAAAGTAGTCGACCTCTGTTCACAAAATTAAACCCCATTAAGTTAATTAGTAATACTAACTTATTCAAGAGTGGAGATGTATTGTAATGAGTAAATAAAATCCTTATCTCCCTTAGCTCATTCCATTATTAACCAATCAAGATGTCAAAGATTCGCTGCAGATCAGTTGTCCCCACGTTGATTCAAATGTTAATCGTGTTCGACTTATTTCTTTAGATATTTACAATAACATTACATCATTACAATTTCTGTGGTGACCCCCTTCCATGCCCTAAGCATGTGATTATCTTGCTTAATGGTTAATCCAACCCTGTTCTTGGTGAATGAATTATTTTGTTTGTGATAAATCTATCTTTAAATTGTTATATTCAACATGAGAAAGTAATATTTGTTGAGTAGAACTTATCTTTAGTCTTCATTCCCGGAGCTGCCCAATCAACATGATCTCATGGTGAGTGGTTGTTGAATAGAAGCCATATTCTAAATTTCACACCAGTAGGGAGTTTTATTTTTATTTTTTTTTTTTTACTCGGGAATCATGGGGGGGGGGGATTATATATTTTTAAAATTCTTCGTGATCTCGAGATCACTACAACCTCTTCATGTCTAGGGTTTACCATTATCTATCCCACATATCCTCATAAACTTCAGCTCTTAATGCTCATACGACTTCCTTCAGTAACTCTACCTTGAGTGGCTCTTAGGCCTTGTATTTGGTTCAAAATTAGTAAAAGAAAAATGGAAAATGAAAGCACTGAGCAATCTATTTCATAAGTTTGAGCAAATGGAAAAACAAGGTGTTATGAAATTAAAAAAAACACTGTTTAGACTAAGAGTAATGAATACAAGAAGCTGTGGAGAGCCATTACTGCCAATATCCTAACAAAAGGGATATATTACATGGGCTTATTTTTTTATGACTTCATTTTAAGAGTTTAATTTATCCTAACTTTTCTTTTTGACACTTTAATGTCCAACTCCTATTTACCAGTGTATTTGTCGGAGTTATCCCCTCCTTAATTCACCCTAAACTATAAATACTGGGCGATTTCTTGCCTCATTCTCTTTTTCATTTCAGCAACTACAATGTAAGTTCTCTTAGAAGATCAGCGCCTTCCCATTTGTGGGAGACGCCATGAACATTATATACACATACACGTACGTACGTACGAACATTCACCAAAGAACAGACACCAATGTTTACACACACACACACACACACAAATGTTATTGTCCATTGTAAAATTGTTTTGTTTAATATATATATATTATATATATATATTATATATATATATGTATATATCTCTATCTCGGTTTTGTTTGTCTTCTTTACATCTTCAGTTGAACTTAATTCAAGTCCGGCATTGTTCTTGTAGTTGGACCTTTCTAGCAGGAAATAAATATACGTGTCCCTAATTCAACAACACGCAAACACACAGTCCTCTACATATTTCAAATAAGAATGATACCTTGCTAGATTTTGTTTTATATTTTAGGGAAAAACGTTTTTAAAGCAGAAATAATTATTTGTGCTTAATTCATGTCTAAGTTTCAATACATTTTTTTCTTTTTAAATACAAAACAAACAAAAAAACAAAGAAGAAACAAAAAACCCCCAAAAACTAACAAAAAAAAACCGAAAACAAAACCAAAAACAAAACAAAACAAAACCAAAAAAAAAAAAAAAATACAAAAATATCGCCCCCCCCCCAAACAAAACAAAACAAAAAAACAACAAAAAAAACAAAAAAAAAAATGTTGGAGTCTCGGCTTCAGTCATACCCACCGTCTTAAGGTTGCCCGCTCTGTCTTTTCTATAAATACTTTCATGGTAATTGTTCGGATGAGCTCTTCGGTGACTTTTTTTTTCCCCTTAATAAGCGCAGTTCTTGATTGACGTCGAAATTTCATCAATTTACGTTTGAGCTGGCTAGATGTAACCGTAAATTCTATGCTAACAGTTTTTTTTCTCGCACTTTCCGTTTGTGGAACTCCCGGTTCCATGCTTTCCAGCCAATTTTAATCTGCAAAAATTCAAAAATGCAATGTAGTTAGTTAATCAATCAATCTATCTACTGTCCTCTTGATTACTCTTTTCTCTTCCCGCTCATCAATGTGTTTCTTCCTAATTCTTTCACACCCAGTAGCCCTTTGTGTCTTAGTGGCTTTACTGCCTTGCTTAGAGCAAAGATCGATAAAAAAAATAACGAACTAAAACACAAAACAAAAACAACTTTTCCAGAAACACGCTAACAAATATACAACTTGCATTTACAATTTAAATCAAAGGGAGACTACTCACATATTTTTATCACATTTATTTCCCTTTCGGAACTTCAATTTTAATTTTTAATTTCTAATTTGTATCAGAATAAAATGCGATTAGATTAATATTCTCATTAAAATGTTGATTTTGAAATTATCTATTCTAACAAATAATATAAATTTTATATTCATTTGGGAATATATTATATGTACAGCAACCGTATTCACTTTGAAAACAAGATTTTAAATTGTAATACAGATAGAATTAAAATAGCAACTTCTATCCGTTAATGCCAACTGGCGGCAAAAGAATTAAAATAGCAACTTCTATCCGTTAATGCCAACTGGCGGCAAAAGAATTAAAATAGCAACTTCTATCCGTTAATGCCAACTGGCGGCAAAATATATTTTCTGTCCAATGAGAAGCGCAGATAAGAACAATTGTGGTCGTTACAAATAAAAGTAATTTTATTTTTCTAGATTCATATTGGACACATATTTGTATATTAAAAACGTGAATTTCAAGAAGGAAGAATTATAATATTCATTTTATATGCTTTCATTTAGATAATACATATTTGAAATAAAAAGGATAGCATTGGAATTAGGCGTGTACAATTTTTTTTCTAATCATTTAACCCCAAGCAAGACGATAAAGCCACTAAGGCACAGGGAAGTTACTGAGGGTGAAAGAGGTCGAGAAAAAAAACAAAAACAAAAAAAAAAACAACAACATTAAAGAGAGAGAACACTAAAAGAACAGTTATTAACCCTTTGAGCTCTCACCACCGCTTTAACGGTGGTAGAGAAAATGACTTAATACTCAGCCACCGGTTGAACGGTAGCTAAACACTTTTTTTTTATATCTACCGTGAAACATTACATAATTATTTGCGAATTTTGACCCAGGCAGAAGGGTTAAAATTGTTCAGAAACGCAGCGCTCAAAGGGTTAAGGAATCAGAAGATGCCGATTGACATTACATTTAAATTTTTGAAGATCCATGTTGGTTGAAAAGCAAGATGCTGGAATAGAGTTCCACAAGCGAGAAGTGCGAGAGAAGAAACTTTTAGCATAAACCATATGGATACATCTAACCATTTTAAATGTAAAATGATGCGACCTATCTTTCAATTTATTATTAATTGATTGAAGTTTTGTGCTAATTTTATTTGGAAAAGACTGAATTCATTTCTTCTCCCTCGCGTATGGATTAAATAGTAATTTTGATTGGGCTTTCTCGCCTTGGCTGGGAACCAATCTTGCTGAAGGAAACGGAATTAACAACTGCGTGAAGGCAATTATTCGGACCATTATCCTTTCCGCACTTACACTGCTTGTTTTGACAGCATTCTGATCATAAAAATTGCATTTATTGTTCTAGTGACTGACAATGCTATATTGTTCTTGACATATTTTTAGTTTAAGTCTCCTTTAGTCTCTGATCATGAGATTTAATATAGGAGAGAGCATTTTTAGGTGGAGACAGTGTGGATGTCATAGGATTCAACATTGGAACTGTAATTGTTTCACGTTTCTAGATTTTCACTTGTCCACATTGTGTGCGCTAATATATCGGTACATGACCGAGTGGTGATAATGTTAGAATTCTGACCCGGTTGATTAGTCAAGGAATTGACATCTTGATAATGTTGGTTTGGGGAGATGGCCCCAGTTGGTAGTGCCTATTGAAAGGGGATTCAAAACCATGCCATGAGTTGACCCAAGTCTTAGGAGTGGAAATCGGTAGACAAAACTGTTCAGAAGACATCGATAGTATCGCAAGCACGATCAATCTGAAGGTCCGAGTTTACTAGTTCAAAGTTCAAACTACTTTAAACTCCGCTCAGCATCAGTGCAGTGTAAGTCGGTCCCGTGGGTATTAAAGAAACACCTGTAGCGAACCGTGGGGGTGAAGATGTGAAGAGATATCAGAAGGTTAAACTTTCCTGCAGACGGGTCCAGCTACATGAGAATGTCGGACTTAAAAATTAAGTCCAAAGAAGACAAAGGAAACAAACAAGACCGATATACATGGGTAAACAAATATATATTAATAACAAAACAAGTTAAACAAAGACATGGACTGTTAAATAGAGTTTGTATGGAGAAATTATGTGTTGTAAGTGTTCGTACGTACGTACAGAAAAAGAGAGATTTTTTTTTACCTCGCCTTCGCGCGAGGTAGCGGCCCAAGGAGAGAGAGGCCAGTATTTATAGCCAGGAGAGAGAGACACCTGTTGAAGGATTAAAGAACTGAGGAGGAGCTAACTGCGACACACCCATGGTTTAGCAGGCGTCTTTAAAAAAAATTGCTTCCCACCCAAGCACATAATACTCAGTAACACGAAATCAGCCATTTTTATGTTTGATATAGCAAACAGATAGTGTAACGGAAAACTAGTTTCAGAAACGATTACTACAGTAATTTGTTTCTCATAAAGGGCCCCTTATTTATATTCTTAGGTCAGAAGGTAAAAGCTTTGTAAATATCTATTCAATTTTAATACCTAGCCTATTGTGGACTCGTCTAATATTCTTACCTGTCCAACCTAAAGAAAGCACAGTCCACATCGTACGCCTACGTACTAGAGAACTTCAACCAATAAGAATTGAACAAAGTGAAACAAACGATCTAATTGGTTCATCACTGAAGTTCACGTGCAGAATCAAGATTGCGCCAAAAACCAGTGATCCACTCTGTCGACCAAAACGTTATAAAAGCAAAACGTAGACAACCCCACGCAGTCAGTCTCACGAATTCGCAGAGTTACTTACGATATACTCCACGCCACTACGAACCACAATTTTGCCGCGCACGACGACACCTCGCTGACTCACATCCGAACATACATCGACCAACGCTGTGAACACTTTGCTTATATACAATGAATGTAATTCATTACCAAAGATAAGTAAATATCAAAGACGCTTAAAGGTAGACAACTAAAAAAAAACCTCTTAATACATAACGAACAATATCAACAAAAGAGACATTTCACAAATCAGACAATTAGATACATTTCGTACACACGACACCACTGATTACCAATCTGTAATTTGTTTAATTGTATATAAATGTTGCATTGTTTTATTTGAATTGTATATGTCTCGTCTCTTTTTAATTGCCTCTGAAGTTATTATTTTATTTGTTCGGGACGCAGTACGACGCGCAACCAACTAAAAATTCCTTCTGATTCTTTCTAAAAATAATTAATAATCCTGCACGTCCCCAACACTATTGTTTTCTTTAATTTCTTCTAAAACAAATCTCATGTTGCATTAGAGATAATTTAATTATTGCTTGCAGAGAAACAAATAAGTGGAAAAAATATAATGTATGAAATATTTTGGAAATTTACAGCCGGAAATAGGTTTATGTAAAATATTTTTTAAACAAAAATTATAATTATTGTAGGAGTTACCTCCCTTATACGATTCTATAAAATGAACATTTTTAGTTTTTTGCTTCTTTCTACTTTAAATTTGACAAATTAAAAAATAATTTTAAATAATAAAAAAGCCTTTTTAATAGCTATTTGGCAAATATTTATCTATAGAATAAAATCTGCGTCGGAGAATATTTTTTGCAGTTTACAACAGCCCAAAAAAAAAGGTTAAAAATTAGAGTTCTTTCTTTTGAATATTTTTTTTGTTTTACTTAAAAAAAAAAACAAAAAAAAACAAACAATGCTTTTATTTGCTTTGACAGAGAATCATTCTTACACGAGAAAAGTAATTCCAGTTGAAAATTTACACATTTTCCCACCTTTATAATATGTAGACGTTAGCAAATTAAGTAGTGACATTAATTTATTTCATCCTAATTTTTGTCTATTATTTGTATAAAATTATTATTTGTAGAATTTAGGCTGCAATTCTCCAGACGCCTGGATCAGAAATAATTGTATAAATCGTTGATAAAAATTAAAAATAAACACTACATTTAGGATAAAAATATTAGTAAATAATTAACTGACAAGGCGTCATCTAAAATACGAAAAGATAAATAAAAAAAGCAATAAGAATAAAAAATGAAAGAAAAATCAGTCAAAAATCATTAATAGCTAAAAAACTTCATAAAGAGAAAGGTTTAATTAGTTTAATTTTATTTATTAATATAACTTCTCCCCTTCGTTATAACTAAGAAAAGTGTCGCTATTTTGTTATTAAAATCATAAAATCTGTTCTAGGGAAACGATTTAATAATTACATGCGAGTTTTCATCAACAGTCTTATGTTAATCAATATTTTCGATGGGCTGCTGAAAAGTTATTGACCTTAAAAAAAAATCTGATCATTCGTTCTTTTGAACAGATTTTAGAAAAATGTTCGAACCGAGAAGATTTCAACACCCGCTTTTATGTGTGTAAGCATTTTTGTCTGAGGATGCGTTTTCATAGATTTACACAAAGGTATTTGATAGATAGGTATTCAAGTTATCTATAATATCTACTGTAAACAAACAGCTTTTTTTGCAGATAGAATAAGTTTAACGAATGCATAAAAATAGAAAGAGCAATACAAAATTAAATATTGCCCGGTTTGTTAATTACTTGATTTTCGATAAAGAAAATTCAAGGGGAATAACTGTGCAATAAATTTACATTGTTTCCTTACGTGAATTCAATTGCAGTGTTTGGCAGTGAAAAAAAATATTCTAATTCCTTTTGAACAGTCAAGTGACATAATAAATATGAATTAACTCGATGAAATCTATATATAAAATTCTGTGTTTTTCGTCCGCCACACACTCTAAATTAGCTTTACATTGATCAAATTTTGGAGAGAAGTGCAAACAGAGAAGTGCAAACAGATAAGGCCAAGGGGTACAAAGTACAGTTGGTTTTACTAGGGTGCATAACTTAGTACAATAAAACTTTGGTTCATTTTTTTTTTGGTGAGGGGGAGGGTTAAAAGTACAAGAGTTCCACAAGTGAGAAACGTGAGAAAAGATACTGAGTATAGAATTTACGGCTACACCTAACCAACTCAGTTGTAAAATTGATATTTCGACGCCAGTCTAGTACTGCGCTTAAATTCAAAACGGTTAAATTCTAGGTACCATAGCAAAGAGCTCATCTAAACAATTACCATGAAAAATATTCATAGAAAAGCCAAAAGGGAGGCAACCTTATCGTGGTGGGAAAGTCATTGAAGCAGAGATGCCAGATCAGTCGCAATAATATTGCTGATACTTCTTTGGATATTATTAAGGAGCTCTCGAGTGATAATTGGAACACCAGACCGTTTGTCACAGCAATATTCAAAGCCTGACCGAATGGCTGACATAGATATGTAAGATCTCTGGAGAGAAAAACTGTCTAGCACGACACAGTGAACCAAACTTCCCTGGCAGATCACCTAGCGATGGATTCAAAATAATCTTTCCACTTCATGTCAGCCGGAAACTTTAGCCCGAGAAAGGCGCAGCGAGTCACTCATCAGAAGGTTAGCATCAGCCATGCTGATCGAAGACAGATAAGGTTTTCTCAGATGATTTTTAATTATGAATTAATAGTTTTTAATTAGTAATTAATAGTTTTTTTTAATTATGAATTAATAGTTTTTAATTAGTAATTAATAGTTTTTTTTAATTATGAATTAATAGTTTTTAATTGGTAATTAATAGTTTTTTTAATTATGAATTAATAGTTTTTAATTGGTAATTAATAATTTTTAATTGGTAATTAATAGTTTTTAATTAGTAATTAATAGTCGTGTGTTTGGGCAGCAATCTCTTTAAGACAGGTTTCGTTGAATGCTAGATTAAGGCTAATAATATTGCTGATTCTTCTTTGGATTTTATCAAAGAGATCTACATAGATAGCAGGATCACTGAACTATATCAATAGTAGCAATATCCTAAGCATGAACAAATGATAGACTTATAGATATGCAAGATAGACTCTGGAGAGAAAATCTGTCTAGCATAACACCAAACTTACTGGCAGCTGACCTAGCAATGAATTTGATATAATCTTTTCACTTCATGTCACAGCAATGTTAGCCCAAGAAGGCGCAGCGAGTCGATCACCTGGAGGTTAGCATCGGCCATGCTGATCGAGGACACAAAAGGTTCTCGCAGATGATTTTTAATTAGGAATTTAATAGTCGTGTATTTGGGCAGCAATCTCCCTTTAAGACAGGTTTTGTTGAACAAGACTGACAAGATGCTTTGGATTTGTTTCTTTATAGTATTTTTTATGTGTGCAAATGTATTTTCTGGGTTTAATATATGTAAAAGGGCCGTTGTACGCTCCGGCCTTCTTCAGGTGGTTGGAATGTTGAACTGAACCCTTTATTTCGCTCACTGTGGTAGACTGTTCTAGTTCCACGTGCCATGTCTAATGGATGTCAGTGTAGCGGTATTGACAGCGCAAATCAACCCGCACATTTTTTACTTTACGAATGTTCATGCAAACAAAAAGCAAACAAGAGAAAAAACACAAGAAAATAACATTTCATAATAGGTACAAAATTTATATAATGTCAACAGATTTTTTACATGAATTATTAACATGAGTTGCTTCCCTTTAACTGGTTAAAGATTTTTACTACTGAAATTTTTTTACCTGAGCTCACAAAAAGTTGAATTATCTTCTCGCTCAAAATATTCGGTGAAAGAAAGATTAGAAAGTCCTGTAAAGCTGAAAATATGTTGATAAACTTTTAGCTTTAAAGAAGTCGGAGAAGTGAATATTCCGTAAATGTTCGATTTGTTTTCGTTGCTCGTAGTAGTTGAATGTATTGTTCGTAAATGTTTGTAATTTAGCCTCGTAAGATTCAATAGCGTGATTGAATAGTTTTTTGTAAGTTGCAGAAGAAGTTGGTGAGTTAGCTTGAGTTACAGTGAAGTTATTTCATGTTAAAGAATTTGAGATTCTAACTTTGTACTTCGCTGCAGTAAAGTTACAAGCGTCGTGAACTAGTTTAGCAAATGCTAGTCGTCGTAAATTCTCACTG
>OZ038513.1:56698015-56714051 GCA_964036315.1 Acanthosepion esculentum | reverse complement strand
CACATATATATATATACATACAAATACATATTATATATACCACACATATATATATACATACAAATACATATATATATACACACATATATATATATACATACAAATACATATTATATACACACTATATATATAAATACAATACATATATTATATACACACATATATATATATACATACAAATACATATTATATATACACACATATATATATATACATACAAATACATATTATATATACACACATATATATATATACATACAAATACATATTATATATACACACATATATATATATACATACAAATACATATTATATATACACACATATATATATATACATACAAATACATATTATATATACACACATATATATATATACATACAAATACATATTATATATACACACATATATATATATACATACAAATACATATTATATATACACACATATATATATATACATACAAATACATATTATATATACACACATATATATATATATACATACAAATACATATTATATATACACACATATATATATATACATACAAATACATATTATATATACACACATATATATATACATACAAATACATATTATATATACACACATATATATATATACATACAAATACATATTATATATACACACATATATATATATACATACAAATACATATTATATATACACACATATATATATATACATACAAATACATATTATATATACACACATATATATATATACATACAAATACATATTATATATACACACATATATATATATACATACAAATACATATTATATATACACACATATATATATATACATACAAATACATATTATATATACACACATATATATATATACATACAAATACATATAATATATACACACATATATATATAATACAAATACATATTATATATACACACATATATATATATACATACAAATACATATTATATATACACACATATATATATACATACAAATACATATTATATATACACACATATATATATACATACAAATACATATTATATATACACACATATATATACATACAAATACATATTATATATACACACATATAATATATATACAAAAATACATACATTATATATAACACACATATATATACATACAAATACATATTATATATACACACATATATATACATACAAATACATATATATATACACACATATATATATACATACAAATACATATTATATATACACACATATATATATACATACAAATACATATTATATATACACACATATATACATACAAATACATATTATATATACACACACATATATACATACAAATACATATTATATATACACACACAATATATACATACAAATACATATTATATATACACACACATATATATACATACAAATACATATTATATAACACACACATATACATACAAATACATATTATATATACACACACATATACATACAAATACATATTATATATACACACACATTATATACATACAAATACATATTATATATACACACACATATACATACAAATACATATTATATACACACACAATATAATACAAATACATATTTATATATACACACACATATACATACAAATACATATTATATATACACACACATATACATACAAATACATATTATATATACACACACATATACATACAAATACATATTATATATACACACACATATACATACAAATACATATTATATATACACACACACATATACATACAAATACATATTATATATACACACACACATATACATACAAATACATATTATATATACACACACACTATACATACAAATACATATTATATATACACACACACATATACATACAAATACATATTATATATACACACACACATATATACAAATACAATTATATATACACACACACATATATATACAAATACATATTATATATACACACACACATATATATACAAATACATATTATATATACACACACACACATATATATACAAATACATATTATATATATACACACACACACATATATATACAAATACATATTATATATACACACACACACATATATATACAAATACATATTATATATACACACACACACATATATATACAAATACATATTATATATACACACACACATATATATACAAATACATATTATATATACACACATATATATACAAATACATATTATATATACACACATATATATACAAATACATATTATATATACACACACACATATATATACAAATACATGTTATATATACACACACAGATATATATACAAATACATGTTATAATAGACACACACACACACATATATATACAAATACATGTTATATATACACACACACACACACATATATATACAAATACATGTTATATATACACACACACACACACATATATATACAAATACATGTTATATATACACACACACACACACATATATATACAAATACATGTTATATATACACACACACACACATATATATACAAATACATGTTATATATACACACACACACACATATATATACAAATACATGTTATATATACACACACACACACATATATATACAAATACATGTTATATATACACACACACACACATATATATACAAATACATGTTATATATACATACACACATATATATACAAATACATGTTATATATACATACACACATATATATACAAATACATGTTATATATACACACACACACACATATATATACAAATACATGTTATATATACATACACACATATATATACAAATACATGTTATATATACACACACACACACATATATATACAAATACATGTTATATATACACACACACATATATATACAAATACATGTTATATATACACACACACATATATATACAAATACATGTTATATATACACACACACATATATATACAAATACATGTTATATATACACACACACATATATATACAAATACATGTTATATACACACACACACATATATATACAAATACATGTTATATATACATACACACATATATATACAAATACATGTTATATATACATACACACATATATATATATACAAATACATATTATATATACATACACACATATATATATATACAAATACATATTATATATACATACACACATATATATACAAATACATGTTATATATACATACACACACATATATATATATACAAATACATATTATATATACATACACACACATATATATATATACAAATACATAATATATATACATACACACATATATATATATACAAATACATATTATATATACATACACACATATATATATACAAATACATATTATATATACATACACACATATATATATACAAATACATATTATATATACATACACACATATATATATACAAATACATATTATATATACATACACACATATATATATAAATACATATATATACATACACACACATATATATATATAAATACATATTATATATACATACACACATATATCAGTTGATGGCTAGTCCTTTCTTCTCGCTTTCCTTCACTACCTTCCTTAGGATTTCTTGTAGTTTCCTTTTGTTTTATGTAGTGTCTACTTTAACAACGAAGAACATTGTGCATCAATATTAATTCCTGAGTTAATAGAAGCTGTCTGATTGGATAAAAATATGTGGTTGACAGTTGAAGGGTATGCTATTATGAATATGGCTAAGAAAACAGAGAAGGTCAGGAAAATAGAATTTGAGTCGTCAATTTTTTTTCTTTATAGACAATAAATTAGAAATGACGGAGAAAATTCTATTCTCAAGATAATTAACGCCAACAGAAAAAATATTTAACAATTTTCTCGGCTGGAGCTCAAGATTTATTTATGTATTTTTTAAAGTACAGTAATTAATCGATTAATTAGAATATCATTTACTATAATTAAATTTATTATATATGACGCATATAGATACATACATACACACACGAGTTTATACACATGTATACGCATATACACAGTATTCAACGCGTACAAATCTATTAAGTCAATTTGGTTTGAACTACTAATTTAGAAAACATTTTTGATTCCTGATAAAATTCCAGATGTTGCAAAGTTGTCTTCTATATTTAGAATGTTTTTACCAATGTACACTCCAGTTCAAAAGTTTCAAGCTACCTTCCATTATTAGCTTGGGATGAACTTAATAAAAGAGATAAAAAAATGGAAAAATGTAAAAGATCTCTTGAGTCATTGAACAAAGAATGGAATAAATTATCAAACTTACACTTTGAGAAACTTTTGTAACAAATGCCAAAAGATTTGTGCTACAGTCATCAAGGCTAAAAGAGGATATTTTGACGAGAAGGAAATTTAATCATGTTTTTTTCTTTTTGTCATAACATTTCTAATAATAATAATACTATTAATAAAATCCAGTCTCCTTTTTAACCATGTGTAATAATTTTCTCTTATTTAAAGTACAAAACAATTACTTTTGAGGCCAATTAGAAAAAAACAAAAAAACCAGGATGGGTGGCTCAAAGATTTGAAGTGTAGTGTAGATACAAATATTTTTTTTTATTGAATGTTGTTATCTTTTTTTTTTATCATTTCTACCCAGGTAAGGCAGTAAATCCATTTTTACATAGGGTTACTGAGTGTGAAAGAGTAAGAAAAAAAAAAGAAAAAAAGAGAAACATTATTAAGGACATTATTCGGACTATTGTCCTCATCTTTGTCGTCATATTTATTACAACGTTTCGGCCGTTGTACGCTCCGGCCTTCTTCAGGTAGTTGGAACGTCGAACTGAACCCTTTATTTCGCTCACTGGGGTAGACTGTTCTAGTTCCACGTGCCATGAAAAATCAGGCGTGCCTGACCAAATATGGAGAGAGAAGGGAGATCACCATCCTCTGTGGGATCAGGTTGAGATCATAGACAAGGAACACCATTGGAAAATTCGTAAACTTAAGGAATCGGCACATATGCTAGGCCACAAAAATCTGAGCCGACCAAGCATAGAAATGAATACAATATGGGAACCAGTAACAAGGAGTGCCAGAGAAAAGCGATAACAACAACAATATGAGCTCTGGTAAAAACATGAAAACATCAAAAATTGCAATATGAGCACTGGTAAAGTGAAGATATTAGGTTTATAATAACCAGAAGTCCTCAAGGACACATGGAACAGTGAATAAAGGCGTTGGTTAGATCCAGTGACAGGATCCAAACAGTGCGAGTTCAATACCCGGTTAATGCAGTGGAGAGCTTTCAGAGGTGAAATTAACAGGAGATAACTGATAACTGACATCCATTAAACATGACGTGTGGAACTAGAACAGTCTAACCCAGTGAGCGAAATAAAGGGTTCAGTTCGATATTCCAACCAACTGAAGAAACGTTGTGATAAATATGGTGACAAATGTGAGGACAATAGTTCGAATAATGTAAATAATGTACATAATACCTCATCTCAGAAATATAGACAGATATTATTAAGGAGCGAGAAAAATAAAATAAAAATCAGTCACGATCTTCATTTAACTGTTTTAATATCTAAGTTGATTGGAAAGCATGGAGCGGGAAGAGTGTCCCACAAGCTAAAATTAACAAATGAATCCTGCCCAGATTCGAACGCACAACCCAGATATAAGCTGGGAAGTGACATACTTATTACTCCAGTGTTTTGCTGCTTGAACCACACGGGGACATTATTTCCTTTGACATAAATTAAACGAAAAACAAAATCAATGCTTACAACAAAGACTTGAAAGAAAATACGTGGTATATATCTCCTAATGATCCAGTTCACCCTGATGATACCATGTGGTGAAACCTATGTATATATTACCTGGGTCATTAGGATTTATTTATTACCTATGTATATATATTACCTGGGTCATTAGGATTTATTTATTACCTATGTATATATATTACCTGGGTCATTAGGATTTATTTATTACCTATGTATATATATTACCTGGGTCATTAGGATTTATTTATTACCTATGTATATATATTACCTGGGTCATTAGGATTTATTTATTACCTATGTATATATATTACCTGGGTCATTAGGATTTATTTATTACCTATGTATATATATTACCTGGGTCATTAGGATTTATTTATTACCTATGTATATATATTACCTGGGTCATTAGGATTTATTTATTACCTATGTATATATATTACCTGGGTCATTAGGATTTATTTATTACCTATGTATATATATTACCTGGGTCATTAGGATTTATTTATTACCTATGTATATATATTACCTGGGTCATTAGGATTTATTTATTACCTATGTATATATATTACCTGGGTCATTAGGATTTATTTATTACCTATGTATATATATTACCTGGGTCATTAGGATTTATTTATTACCTATGTATATATATTACCTGGGTCATTAGGATTTATTTATTACCTATGTATATATATTACCTGGGTCATTAGGATTTATTTATTACCTATGTATATATATTACCTGGGTCATTAGGATTTATTTATTACCTATGTATATATATTACCTCCACGTTATAAGAACCAATAATCTATCTATTAGAAGGAAAGACTCGAGGTCAAAGAGGCAGACAGGAAAAATGCACAACGTTTATGATTGGTTGGTTAATTTTATTTAGCGGTATGACAACCTCTATGCCGAAATCTAAATATTTTGAACATAATTTTATGGCTTCAACAGCAGATAAAAATGTATTGGTCATTTTGCTATAAATATGTATTCTTGGTAATTTTATTTCATATAAAAATATAATGCTGGTATTTTTACTATAAAATCTATTTTTATGCTTTCATAGTGATTTGTTTTGGGGTATTTGCCCACTATTTGCCCATAGCTGGGATCCTAGCAAGTGCTATCACCCCGTGTTAGGGTGGGCCTGAAAGTTTAGTTTTAGTTTAATTTTTCCTTCCGCTTGTGCTGTTAGGCGTCGCGGGGAGACAGTTGTCTGTCAGCGGCAAGACGAGTGGCCTGGAGGAGAGATATCTCGTGGGTCGGAGAGTGTGTGCCACCGAGTCGCTTCAACGTCTTCTAGGTCTACCTCTCACTCCCCAGCCAGAGTACATGAGGGTGTATGCTCGTGTGGGTGGTTGGATGATAGGCATACGAGTGAAGTGTCCGAACCACTTGATCCTCTGTCGTTTGATGTGTTCTATGATTTGTATTTCTGCCACATCTTATTGTCTCATTCCTGATCTTGTCTCGCTTGGTCTTGTTCACTGCTTTCCTCAGGCATTTTATCTCACAAGTGATCAGTTTCCTTTCAAGGGTTTTTGTTAGGGGCCATGTCTGGCACTGGTATGTCAGCGTTGGTAGGAAAATGGCGTCGATGAGATTTTCCTTGGTGCTCATGGAAATGCTAGGATGTTTTAAAAGAGGAGCAAATTGGTAACTGACTGCGTTGGCTTTCTGACATCTGGTCTCGATTAACACTGTCTAGTTTGCCGTTTTCAGTAAATATGCTGCCCAGATATTTGAATTCACTGCTTTGCTTTAGCTGAGCCTCATTGATGTTAATGTCCAGTTCTTCTGTTCCCTTGCTAAACGGTCATGACCTCGGTTTTACTGACACGAGGACCTGAGAACAGCAGCAATTAAGAGGCGATTCCACGCTCCTCAAAACTTCCAATCTCTCGATCAGAGGCCTTGCTGCCGGATGTAGTTTATCGTCATACCCAGCACTAAAGTTTTTACTTAATAACAATATCACTTACCATGTACAAATTATAAATAGGTATGGCAGGTCATTTTGCTATAAATATGTTACAATTCAGGTGGTTCCACGCTCCTCAAAATCTCCCGATCACAGGCCTTGCTGCCAGATGTATTTTGTCGTTATACTCAAGATGTCCTCTACTTCGAAATTTCGGTGTAAATGAACCCTGTGAGGTAGCTTTGTTCCCTCCTTGAGGTGTTTGATATACTTGGAAAACTGATGATGACGATAAAGATATATAGTAGATTAATATCGTAATATCGCTGTAAAATTTAGATGCTATGTAAATCCTGGTTTATATGCCGCGACATATCAAATGTTATGATTTCTAATCTTCTTACCTCTCAGTTATATGCAGTAAAACCACCAATGGCTACTTTATACGAGAAGACTTGATTATATTCTGTGCTGTGGGAATAATCAAATGAAGAGAAACTCGGTCGGTTTGTTGGTTGGTTGGTTGATTTTGACTCCTGAATTAGCTGTCCAACGAATAATACAATCTCATATGAGTCAGAGTATACAGTTACGGCCAAAATGTTCAGAACGGCATTGTTTTCGTCAGAAAAGTAGGTATAAGTTTTTATCAAAGTTGTTTTATATTCTATAATTTTGGCAGATATATAATTTTGAGGAAGTTCATGAACACCTTAGGCATGAATATTGGTGGTCGCTTACTTGAATTTCTCAGCACAGGCAAGACATGATCTTTTACAAGTTGTTTATAAACTCCTGCATTTACCTTTCCATGTAATCGCACCAAAGGGCCCACACCATCTCCAGATATAATCCCCCAAACAATGACACTTCCTCCACAGAATTTAACACTAGTCTTAAGGCATTTAGGTGACAATTTTTCACCTACTTTTCGACGAACGTACCTTTTCCCATCTGAGCCAAATAAACTTAGATTCATCACTGAAATGCACCGTTTGCAATTTTTCTTGAGACCACAACACATGTCCGGTTGCAAAGGTAACACGGCACTTTTTATTCTTGGAGCTGATCAGTGGCTTCACTGCAGCTGCTCTTGCTTGTAGATCATGTTCAACTGAACGACGAGACACAGTTTTTCGAGATAAAGTTTTATTCAGTACAATGCTCATTTCCCGAGAAACAGCAGCAGCAGTTTTAAATCTGTCCTTTTTAACCAACTTTACCATAGCACGATCTTCTCTCTTGGTCGTTTTTCTTGGCCTACCTGTAGATCTCTCGCTTCACACGAACCACAATCATCGTAGACCTTAAGAATACCGTGAGCAACACTTTTTGACTTGTTAACAATCTTTGCAATAGACCCAATACTTAAATTATCCTTCTTTCGAAGCTTAATAATCTGCTGACGAATTGGTAACGGAGTAAGTGGCATTATATTAAGAAAGTACACTGCAGATATTCTTAGTAATGTTTAGTAAACGAACCGTCACGTAAACAAATTAAAAAAAATTAGATTTCGCCGGTTAAATATACTAAAACACGGAGTAAAAGCCGTTCTGATCATTTTGTCCGCCATGGGTTTTGCAGTAAATCACTAAATCATCCATAACTTTTGTATTATCCACTCAAATTACACCAAAATCTCAGACAATAACAAATAATATCGTATTTATTGACTGCGAAAATTATAGAATATAAAACAACTTTGATAAAAACTTATACCTACTTTCCTGACGAAAACAATGCCGTTCTGAACATTTTGGCCGCAACTGTATATTGAAATAATGTCTAATGAAATGGGCGACATTGACAGAAGCTTTACAAAACAATTTAGCATTACAGAAGGCGACAAAAAATGTCATGGATTCAAAACGATCAAAAATAATTACAAGGCGCAACAGAAATATTTCACACATATTGGTTAAGACACGTGGCTGAGTGGTTAAAATGTTCGCATTCTGACCATGAGACCCGGGTTCGAATCTCACGATGGTCGCTTTGTCAGGAAGGAGACTTCCTGGTGTCATCGGACTGGAGGATTCAATGTGCCTGAAAATCATACCACGAGTTGACATAAGCCTTATGAATGAAACTTGGTAGACGGAACTTTTAGGGACCGTCGATTGTTGTGCTAGCATGAAGTCACAAGTCATCGTGGCCGAGGGCTTGAGCATGCTGGCCTTGTTCAAATTGTTGATCATGCTAGATAACACACTCTTTCCCAGAAACTAAGGCCTGCTTAGCATAGTTGCAGTATAAACCATAGGGGAGCCGTGTGTGTTGAATAAATACAAATGCTCTTGAGCAAGCGTCTGCAATAGGGATTGGCTAGTAGATTGGTATCCTCAAATACGAGTGGACAGCTATACTATAGGTAAGACATTATCTACAAAGTGTAGCAGAATTTACCTGTGTGATGCTAGTAAACTTAGGCAAGTGGAAATGGCGTCTTCATCTAGCTAACGTCTTACCATTATGTGGAAAATATTTCTGGGAGTTATTTCTGTTGGACCCTATCTTATTCTAATGTTTTTTAGGTATAATAACTTTGTAATAGTTCGCTAGACCTGGTACGTAAGGTTTCATCCTTGATGATGTTAATGTGATAATTAACTTCCCTTAGAAAGGCAAAATATCCTCTAAATTTGCAGAACAGGTTGACGAGCAATTTAATACAGTTCACTGTGATGTGCTAGACAATTTTTCTCACCATAATCTATCTTACATATTTATAAGTCTCCTATTCGATCATGCTGAGAATATTGTTACATCTGGTCCGGTGCTTCTGTCATATATTTAGAGATTATTGATAAAATCCAAAAAAGAATCTGCAATATTATTGGTCCTGACCTGACACCTCGGTTTCAGTTATATTATTTCCGCCGTAACGTAGTTTCTCTGTGACTTTTCTATAAATATTTTCATGGTAATTGTCCTGATAAGCTTTCCTCTTTGGTATCTAGACTTTATGAATTTAAGCGCATTAATAGATTGGCAGCAAGGTCCCGTCATTTTACAGTTGACATTGCTAGATGTAACCATAAGTTACATGTTAAAAGTGTCCTTTCTCGTACTTCTCGTTTATAGAACTCTTTTGTCCAGTCAACTTTGATCTTTAAAATTTAAATGCAATTTCAATTATCTGTTTTCTTGATTACTGTTTCTTTTTATTGGTCTTGCTCTTAATGTTTTTACTCACTATTTGATAGACAGTAATCCCTTGCGTCTTAATGGCTTTATTGCCTTGCTTTGGGTGAAATGATTAAAAAAATATATAGTTTCATAATATTTGTTTATTAATTATACGTTACTCTCTAATCGATTATAGACCAGTGTCATGTTTGAGGTCAATTACTCAGCCCTTCGGTATCACCGCTAACATAAACATAATAATTAATGCAGGATCTTTTAAGCCTATAATTAACGCACATTGTTTTAACAGACTCACAACCGTAAGTTCTATGCTAACAGTTTCTTTTATCGCACTTCTTGCTCGTGGTTTTTTTCCGTCTAAGTCAAGTTTGATCTTCAAAAAGTTAAATGCAATGTCAATCGTTATCTCCTGCCTTCTTAATTCATGTTCTTTTATTGTCCTCTCTCCTTAATAGTGATTTTTTTTCATTATCTCAGTTTCCGTATAAGATGTTAATAATACTACCAGCAGATCAATACAGAACTGCATTAAACCCAAATTAATCCTATAAATAAAAAGATAAGCCATATATGGTGTGACAATTCAACTAAACTCTAAAAAAAACATTGTCAAATTTTAAACTTTAACTAAATTGTAAGGTAAAAGAAGGACTGTTTACAATTTACCGTTAATTCGGATCTTTTATTTAATAAAGAATTCTTATCAGAGAATCTGAATTTCTATTTTTCATGTAAACACCGAAAACAGGGTTCATATAAGGATCTACATCTTGCTATTTTTAAAATGTTCTATTTCAACTTAGGAGTTTTATTATCGTCTTTCAAACTCCAAAAATATTTAGAAAGTGATTTCAATAAGTATTATTGGTGAAGGACAAGTTATGTTGATACAACCTAATCTTAGAAGAATTCTTAGTACTACCAATATAGAATTTTTCAACCGTAGGATTCTCTATTGTTGAGATGGTATTTAGGTAAACAAGAGATTTAGTTAAATATTTGTTTAGCAAAGGGCATTGGACTGAATTTGTACAATTACATTGACTAATATCATTAATAATATTTATCTTGGAACGTGCATTATGATCTAGATTATTAAATTTGGTTTATATCCGCTTTTCTTTAGTACGTTGTTATATGGCAATTTTTGCCGCCATATAACAACGCATTAAAGAAAGGCGCATACACACAACAGCTAGAATACACACAACTACAACGGAAAAATAGAAAAATAAACATTTTGGTTTAAGCCACCATACAACAAAACCGTCAGAATAAACATTGACAGAACATTCCTAAATCTAATAGAAAAAGGCTTCCTGTAACAAACCCCTTAGCAAAAATATTTAACAAAAACGATGTAAAAGTTAGCTACAGCTGCACTAAAACCATAACACAAATAATAAAAAGCCACAACAAAAATAACTACCAAAATCGCAATCAAAGACCCCCAATGCAACTGCAGAGACAAAACCACATGCTCGGTACAAGGAAATTGCCTACAAACGAATATAGCATACAAAGCTCAGGTAAACGCAAACAAAACTACAATGCACTACATTGGCACCACAGAAGGAACATTCAAGCAAAGAAAATACACCCACGACCTCTCATTCTCCAACAGAAATTACGCCATCAGTACCACACTATCCACTTACATATGGCAACTAAAAGACCGAAACATTACACCAACGAAAAAAACAAAAAAAGCTGGGAAATCATGAAAACTGCACCTGCCTACAATAATATATCAAAGAGATGTCTACTTTGTTTACACGAAAAAGTGGCAATAATCTTCCACACTCAACAAAAAGAATTACTAAACCAAAGATCAGAGATAATTTCAAAATGCAGACACGAAAATAAATATCTAATATCACAGTTCATACCAAACGGATAACACCTACAACAAAACTGAACACAACTAGGAGTTAAACTACAGAAAAAAATTGTAGAACACTAAAAGGCAAGCACACCAAAACCACCAAAACCTATCGGTAACACTGTCTGCACTGTTACCAACACTACCATCACTCCAGCGGACACGGTCACCACTATGACAGTTGGTGCAGCCATCAGGAGAGATAAAACCATTAACCCTTCAAAATTATTATTTTATAACGACTATTACAACTTTCACTATTAGTATTATTGTTACCACTTTATGCACCTACTGAAAATAATTTACTATTATTTCCACTCCAAGTACTGTTGTTAGCACTTTAGGAATAATTACTTCATAACCATCTCTACCACCCTTAATACTGCTTTTTTTATTATTATTATCGTCATGGTTAGCATAACTATTATCATAATTACCTTTGTCATTATTATATTATCGTTTTCATCATGATTAAGGCTAAATTTACCGTTAACACATCAATAATAATATCACAAATATTATTCCTATTAGCATCGTCAATAATACACAAGCAGTTAGCGTTGAAAATACAAACATCATCATCATCACCATAACCACAAACAGAACCCAAAACCAAAGAGAGTGGGTGTACGCGTCTACATGGCCGATACCACCCCGACCTCCACCTTGTTGAGAGAACATCGCTACATATATAAACGCTGCGGTCACGACACCGAGGTTGAGTGACAGTTGCGTATGTATGTCTGCTCGAACTCGTGGATGTGTGCCTAGACTCAGATTATTTACATGGGTGTTTGTGTGTGTGTTGGAGTGAATACAACTGTGTGCGAGTGCCATCCCAAAGAAACTCGGTAGAAGATTCCACTCCACTAAACAGCAAATAACCAAACACAAATAAGCATAAATAGATCTATATTTTAAAAATAAATCAGTTTGTCTGATGATCGCAAAAGCGTAAAACTCAGTCACAAACTAATATTCATACAACTGAATGTTAGCTCTATCACTGATATTGAACACTTTCGACTAAGTACTGCGCATATATATATATATATATATATATATATATATATATATATATATATATATATATATATATATATATATATATACACCCCCTTGTGAAAATTGGAACAACCGCTTTAATTTCCTTTCTTTCACCATACGGTCATTTTTACACCCACTGGAATGACAGGGTGTAATCGATTTTATTTTTCCTCTGATTAGGTCATTTGCGGTGGTGTCTAGTCATATCAATCTATTTTCGGCGTGTATAATGAAATTTGTTTGTCCTTGAAAAATATTGCGTCATCCATGATTGCCTAAAAACACTATTGTCTCGACTGTCGATTAGTTGTCTGCGATGGACGTTACTCCAAGGAAGCGTACGAAAATTGCAACTCTGCACGAACACACTATCAAACCATACAGAGAAATCGCGGATATTGTTTGTCTCAACCTTTCAACTGTCGGTCGTGTCATCAAGGCGAAAAAACAAACTGAATCCATCAGTCCAAAACGTAAAGGAAAATGCTGTCGGAAGGGAAAAACAACGCCAAGAGACGACATATACGTGATTAGATCCTAGGAAATCAAGTGATGCCATAAAAAGAGATTTACAAGTGAAAGGGATAGATATCAGCTCCCCAACGGTCAGGCGAAGGCTTCTGGCTGTTGGACGCAAGGCAAGGCGAATCGTGAAAAAGCTGATGAAACGTTACAAATGGGGACTGAAATACAAAAATCGGACGAAAGAACAACGGAGAAAACTTATTTTCAGAGACAAGACTCATTTTTTGTTCAAGGACAAAGAAGCTAGCATATTCGCAGATCAACTGGAGAGAAACTCCGAGAGTGTCACATTAATCAATTCGTAAAACATCCCTTGAAAAAGATGTTTTGGGGCTGCTTTAATAACTACGGAGTTTTGCATGTCGTTGAAAGCATGATGCGAGGGAGACAGTTCATCGAAGTTCTCCGAAGAGTCGTTCCAGAGCTGAATAAGAGGTTTCCTGATGGATCCGGTATTTTTCAGCAAAATCTGGCCCCGTGCTATATTTCAAAACTTGTGGAAGGGATTTTTTTTTATCAGTGAGCAAATCAAAGTATTAGACTAGCTCGGAAGCTCCCGATTTAAATCCAATCGAGAATCTGTGCTCAATCTGCAAGCAACGACTTCGTGGAATGGACTGTACGACGATTGAAGCCCGTGACAGTCATTATAGACGTGTGGTACCGTGATCCCAAAATCAATGAGGACTGCTCCAAATTAGTGGATTCCATGCCAAATCGCATCAAAGAGCTCTTAAAAATGAAGACGGACATACGAAGTACTAACATGTGCACTGGGTCATGTTTCATTGTGAAAATACGAAAAAAGTAAATAACGGAATTGTTTCAATTAATTTGCCCATCATTATATATATATATATATATATATATATATATATATATATATGAAATTCTAGCCTGTTGGAAGTCCTCATCTGTTTTTAATAACTCTGGAGAACTGACTCATCTAACTAAAGTCTCCTACTACTATTCGGCAAACTGTTCGAGGCTTTAATCAATGCCGAATTGGTTAAGCACCTTACTTCCCATGATCTACTCTCTGACAAACAATACGGTTTCCGCTGTGCGCGGTTTACCGCTGACGTGCTTCCGGCCATAATTGGATTTGTATACCAAGCACTCGACACTAACGGCAAAGCTCGAGTTGTGGCTCGAGATATCTCTAAAGCATTTGACATGGTTTGGCATGCCGACCTTCTATGTAAGCTTCAGGGATACTGTATTACAGAACGATTATTTGATTTAATCCATTTCTGTCAAACCGTTAAATGAAGGTCGTCCTAATCGGTTTCTACTCCAGTTCCTTTCATACGAACGCTGGTGTTCCTCAAGGTTCTATCCCGGGCCCTACACTGTTTCCGATCTTCAACGATCTTCCTGATGTCATCAATTCTCAAGTGGGCATCTACGCAGACGACACTACCATTTAATTCTGTCTCAACAGTAAAGCCGGCATTGCCGTTTGTCTCGAAAAAAGACTTCCAATCTGTGGTTGACTGGGGGGGGATTGCTTGTAAACTTTAATACCTCCAAAACAAAACTGTTCTCATTTACACACTTTAGAGAAACCTCCCTGCTTCCTATCAGCATGGCTGATGCTCAACTTCATAAGAGCGTCTCTCTGCGCCTGCTTGGCCTCACGTTTTTCACTGACCTGGGGTGGAACAATTACATTGAATCAATAGCTGCATCGACCGCAAGGAAAGTTGGTTGTCTGTGTCGCACC
>OZ038513.1:56660515-56693015 GCA_964036315.1 Acanthosepion esculentum | reverse complement strand
GTACGATGTTTATTTTAAATACATCTATACTTTTTGACTACAGTAAATGGATATATAGTTTGGTCAACGGTACATATGCTAATTTTATATCTCGTGTATGATGCGACCCGCTTAAAATTAGCTTCAAATTTAGGCCTTCAAAAGTCGCATGATACGCGGGAATATATAATTAAAATTTATATTGGACATAAAGTGGGTGACCGGTTTTCTATTGTTATGAATTAATAAACTGATCCCCCAAGAAGTATTACATAATAATTGGAAACAATTAGTTTCTGTTGGAGATAAAGTGTGGAGAGTCGTTTGTCTGTTGTTACTAATAAACTAATCCTCCAAGAATTACTACTTCTTATAATAGGAAATATACCGTATATACTCGTGTAACAGGCGATGTTTGTTTTAAATACAGCTGTACTTTTTGACTACATTAAATGGATATATAGTTTGGTCAACGGCGTAGACACAGCCAGCAGTACATACGCTATTTTTATATCGCGTGTGTGATGCGACCTCCTTAAAATTTGATTCAAAATTAGGTCTTCAAAAGTCGCATGATACGCGAGTATATTTTTAATTCTGTCAGTCGTCATTGAAATCTCCTACGTGCATATGTCGACCTGGATCACTTTCTACCAAACCGGTACACCAGAAATCACATGTTCTTTAATTTATTGCTTGTTCATCAACTGTAAGAAGAGAGATTGTATGGTTATCAGACGAATTTTCGAAAGATCTCGACTAGAGCGGTCTGAAGCACACCTGGTATGAAAGTAATCTCCACTATATAAAGGTACGTATGCCCGAACTCTCTTGGAAGAGACACATTCGCTATTAAAGATTCTCAAACTCCTAAGCCTATAGTCGTTCATCACACTATTTAAATTGTGTTTATTTATTTTTTTATCTTTTTTAAGCATTGTAACTAAAGGCGGGAGTGCCACTAGCACGCAAGGGGTTACAGAGGACTGAGAGCAAGAGTAAAGGGGGGGGGTTGAGGAAAGGATAAAGAGCAGGACGGGGATCAGGATGAAGACATCAGAAGATATCGATTGACATTACATTTTAAGATTATAGCTATCAGAGAAGTAAGTAAAAGGAAGGGAGTTCCACTGTTAGGAAGTGCGAGAGAAGAAGCTGTTGGAGTAGAAGAGGCGGTTACATTTAACCGTTTCGATAGTGAAAGGGTGGGACCGAGATGCCAACCTAGTTGCACGCTTAAATTCATGCAGATGGGGGTACCAGAGCAGTCGCCATGAAAATATTTGTAGAAAAGAGAGAGGGAAGCCACATCGCGTATGGGAGAAAGACGAGGACTTATCACATTGCATATCTACTCAAGCACATTGATTGCTTGATTCGATTTCTACGGCTTATCAACCCATTGCAGGTTATTTAAAGAAAAAGAAAAAAATCAGATTATTAATATTGTTTTTGTCTGTTTTCTCTCAATTCTTGATGAAATTTTAAAAGTGAAACATGTTGGATTGATATCAGTTAAGTGCCATACGTGATACACGCTTGAGCGATCATGTATCTTTTGATACATGATTGACGTGGCAGATTTTCTCCCGCTGTGGGTTGCCATTTCTTTCTGTGGTAGACTGGTTGCCAGCCAGGGCTAAAGAAACAAGTCTGTCCTGCTATTCAACATAGATGGGGAGAGAAATGGATACATACCTCCTTTCCCAAGAGTATTTGTGCATAAGTGAATCTAACGAACTAAACTGGAATCCGAACTCCGATCACAGAGTTCTCACTCGGAACCGATATCTATTACACCTCATCGCACACGTTTCCTATTTGCTCTTTGTTTTATCATCCCATCGAATTCCGATCCATATTTGATTTTTACTTCAACTTAAAAAAAAAATAGGTCTTAAAATATGCCAAAAACCAATTGGTCTTTATTAAAAGATTTTCGAAGTATAACGGGCAGTAAGCATCAATTACACTGTTTATAAAACTGGGATGTCTTGTCAAACATGGGTATCCACTAAAAATGACGTTGAATAATAATAATGTTTTTCTTTTAATTATGCAACTACCAACGGAGACAAGAATCCTAACTTTGATACGAATAAGGCACGGACCTCGCTAAAAAAGCGTATGCTCTTACTGTGTAAACGTCATCAACTCAGTTTTTCCCGTGATTTGAATTCTTAAGCGATTCTAGTTTCTTTGCACTGTTTTAGTCAAATTAAAGGAGTGACCAAGACTAGCAACAGCTAGTCGAAATATTTTCATAAAATAAATCATTCATTGGAACTACAAGTTTTTCTTTTAATTATGCAACTACCAACGAAGACAAGCATCCGAACTTTGAAATAAAATAATAATAATTTCGGATTATAAATGAAATCTATTAATTCCTGAGTAATTACATATATTTATGTTTTGGATAGGAGATTAATAGACACGAACTTCGAAATATTCCAGCGAGAGTTGCGTATTTCTTTTTAAAGGGATAAGACTTTCTTGTCTGAACGGTCTGAGGTACACCTAATTGGAAAGTGGTCTCCGTTATATAAGGGCAAGTATGTTTGAACCCTCTCAGAAGACACACATTCTCTATTAAAGAATCTCGAATTTCCAGGCTTATAGTCGTCCATTACACTGCTTACAAAATCAAGATATCTACTCAAGCACATGACTGATTCGTTTTCTACGGCTTATCACCCCCCTGCAGGTTATTTAAAGCCAGAAATTATTTTTAGATTGTTAATATTATTTTTTAAATAATAATGATTTAGTGATACGTCCTACTAATTAACACATATGGGGGAGAAGAGGTGGATTCATGCCTTTTCCGAGAGTAAGAGAATATAACGAATCCAACTGGAATTGGAACTCAACACTCCGATTTTCAATTCCGAGCCATTATCCATCACACCACCCGCACATCTAAGCTTATATCACCTGACATTCCCAAGCGGTCACCCATCTAGTTAGTGACCAGGCTCAACATCGGTGATCGGACAGGGACCGGTGTTTGATATGGCCGCAATGCCAGCAAGAGGAACAGCCCAAGATGCGAACTACGAATTACAGATGACAAAATCAATCAAATACGGCATTTTAAAATATCCATGGAGAATTTTAACAGAACGGAAAATATGACACCGAAATCCGAAGGCGCATTGGGATTGTGAAAAAAGCCGAGCAAATTATTAAGGAACAGGGATATTTTGTTAAAAACAAAGAAAGTACTGAACTATTATACAGGATACAGCAGAAATAGCTCCCACATAATGGCGAGACACTAGTGTCGATTTTGTCATAATCTAGCTTACCATTATGTAGAAGCTATTTCTGGGAGGTCTATGTGAGGGGTATTTCCGGAAGGTCTATGGAAAATATATTTCTGGTACGTGTATGTGTGAGGTATTTCTGGGAGGTCTATAAGAATGTATTTCTGGGAGGTCTTGTTTGTCTATGTGGTAGGTATTTGAGAGGTATTTCTGGGAGGTCTATGTGGGAGGCATTTCTGGGAGGTCTATGTGGGAGGCATTTCTGGGAGGTCTATGTGGGAGGCATTTCTGGGAGGTCTATGTGGGAGGCATTTCTGGGAGGTCTATGTGGGAGGCATTTCTGGGAGGTCTATGTGGGAGGCATTTCTGGGAGGTCTATGTGGGAGGCATTTCTGGGAGGTCTATGTGGGAGGCATTTCTGGGAGGTCTATGTGGGAGGCATTTCTGGGAGGTCTATGTGGGAGGCATTTCTGGGAGGTCTATGTGGGAGGCATTTCTGGGAGGTCTATGTGGGAGGCATTTCTGGGAGGTCTATGTGGGAGGCATTTCTGGGAGGTCTATGTGGGAGGCATTTCTGGGAGGTCTATGTGGGAGGCATTTCTGTATTTGTGAGAGGCCTACATGAGGGGTAATTGTGAGAGGTCTATGTGGGAGGTATTTCTGGGACGACTATTCAGAAGATATTTCTGGGTGATCTATTAGGAACATATGGGTGTATGTGGGAGGTATTTCCGAGAGGTCCACTGGAAAGATATCTCCGGGAGGTCCACTGGGAAGATATTTACGGAAGGTCCACTGGAAAGATATTTACGGAAGGTCCACTGGAAAGATATTTACGGAAGGTCCACTGGAAAGATATTTACGGAAGGTCCACTGGAAAGATATTTACGGAAGGTCCACTGGAAAGATATTTACGGAAGGTCCACTGGAAAGATATTTACGGAAGGTCCACTGGAAAGATATTTACGGAAGGTCCACTGGAAAGATATTTACGGAAGGTCCACTGGAAAGATATTTACGGAAGGTCCACTGGAAAGATATTTACGGAAGGTCCACTGGAAAGATATTTACGGAAGGTCCACTGGAAAGATATTTACGGAAGGTCCACTGGAAAGATATTTACGGAAGGTCCACTGGAAAGATATTTACGGAAGGTCCACTGGAAAGATATTTACGGAAGGTCCACTGGAAAGATATTTACGGAAGGTCCACTGGAAAGATATTTACGGAAGGTCCACTGGAAAGATATTTCTGGGAGGTCTAAGTGGGAGGTATTTTTGCCTCACTCCGTATATTATCGGTTTTCTGTTATGGCGGTGAATGATGGATAATTTTCTCAGATGAAGAAACGTAAGTAACAGAAATGTGGTTCTACAGAACAATGCTGACGCTACTATGGACTTAATGTGAATAACACGTTTTTTTTTGTTTTTAAATAGAAGCAAAGAGGACGTATTTAGAATCAGAAAGAGTTGTATTTTCCAGAGTACATAATAAGAAAGTGGTTAGAAAATATTGACTCTAAAGACATATTGATGGAAAGACGGATAGATGAAGGTTTTGAAATACCTATTTAAAGAAACACATTTGTCTTTGGGACTTCTCCGAATCTCTATCTGTTAGATTCAGTTTCGAAAGCGGTTACACTGATTAAAAAAGAAAAAAAAGAATGGATACTGTTGGTTTCGTTTGGTTTGTTTTACGGCATATCAACACCTCAATGGGTTATTTAATGCCGACAACATTTTTATTGCTGGTAATAATTTAAAAAAAAATGTCTTGCTGATAATTTTAAAAAAATGTATTGCTGGTAAAAGTTTTTTCAAAAAAATTCTTACTCGTATTATTACCTATTTTTATACTTTCATAGTGTTCCGAGTCCTTTTGTGAGGACAACTATTTGCCCATAGCTGAGACCCTGACATGTGCTATCACACCGATTCAGGGTGGAGCTGGGAACACCAGCAGTTAAGAGGTGGTTTCACGCTCCTCAAAACCTTCTGATCAAAGGCCTTGCTGTTGGATGTAGTTTATCGTCATACCCAGAGCGGTTTTTATTGGTAATATTTATTTTTCCAAAAATGCATTGTTGGTAATATTTATTTTTCCAAAAATGTATTGCTGGCAATATTTTTTTTCAAAACGTACTGCTGGTAATAATTTTTTCCCATAATGTATTGCTGGTATTAAAGCCTAGTTTTAGATATTCATAATGTTTTGACACCAGTTAAAGGTTTTTCTATTTGCACAACAACAACACAAACACTCATAACCACTAAAAATAACGTTTATGGCAATAAGACACCATACCCGGTAAAAAATCCCTTGAAACAATACTGGGAAAACTGTGTTCTGGTGAAGATCAAAAACAAGTTGAAATCTACTTACATACTAGATAAAGTTCCCTTACTCCAGTAAAAGAATACAAAAGACTTGGGTATTTATCGCCAAGATCACATGTTTCTGAAATAAACATCTCAATGGGTTATTTAATGCCGACCAGATTTTTATTGCTGGTAATATTTTTCAAAAAAATGTATTGCTAAATGCATTGCTGGTAATCATTTTTTCTTAAAAAATTTATTGCTGTTAAGGATATTTTACAAAAGTGTATTGCTGGTATTAAAACATATTTTTACAATATCATAGTGTTTTGACCCAAGTTTGGGGGTTAACTATTTGCCCATAGCTGGGACCCTGACAGGTGCTACCACCCCAGGTCAGGATGGACCTGGGAACACCAGCAATTAAGAGGTGGTTCCACGATCCTCAAAACCTCCTGATCAGAGACCTTGCTGTTGGATATAGTTCATCGTCATACCCAGGACACGGATGTAGTTTATTGTCATACCCAGGATGGAATGGTTAGCAAAATTGCTTTGCGAGAACTATTAAGACTGAATAGTGAGTTCGATCCTTACCGAGAGCCCCATACTTTCCGCCGCATATAAGGAAGGCTAAAGGAATAGATATGATTATACGTTGCTTTACAAATCTTATTCACTAAAAGGTAAAAACTCTTTAGACTGCGTTTACACTGTACCTCTTGCCTTCGATATCCCTTATGAGTGTCAAACTCTCCAAGCCCTCCTTCCTCATTATGCGCCCAACAAATTTCATCTGTCTCTTTATGATTCTGAGTATAAGTGACCTTTTTGTTTCTATTTTGGGTTATCCCTTTTGATTTTGATAAAAAAAGTCGCTGGAGGTGGGGGCTCCTTAAGCCTATAAAAAGGCGTGCATGTTTTTCCCCAGCCTGTTTTAGCTCTGGTCTTCGGATGTAACCATATGGGGGTAAAGTGCCCCCCGCACTGGCGCACGTTCGTTTTCATTGTTTTTTCTCGACTTTTGTACTTTCACACAAAGGCTTGTTGTCCTCATCTTCGTTGGCATATTCACACAAAATCATCGGTGCAGTTCACATTCGAGAGAGAAAACAACTACAACAAACTAGCATTCCTGGATGCACTAATATCTCGAACAGAGCATGGCCTCAAGACATCCATATACCACAAGCCAACATTCACCGGACAATACCTCAATTTCAACTCCCATCACCCATACAGAAGGGGATTATCCGCTGCTTCCAACATCGAGCAAAAGTCACAAGTGGTGGCCCAGAGACACATGAACAAGAAATGGTCACTATAAGCAGTACCCTACCAACAACTACTCCGGGTAGATGACAGCAGCTCCGACAAACTGGTATAGAAGGTGCAGGAGGATAACAATACTCAGAAAACAGCTCCGGTCTGCCTACACTATGTGAAGGGATTATCAGTGTATATGGCAACAAAGATGAGGACAACAGTTCAAACAATGGAAATAGTACACATATATTTGTAATTTACAAAATAGTTTTGGCATACAAAATAGACAAATGCCATACAGACATACACACTATTAAGCGACACCAAGGCGCCAAATACAAATATTTTTAGTGCAAATATATCTCGTGTAAACTGTTCTTTCTTTCTTCAATCCAGAAAGAAAAAAATAATAGTGACTATATTTATACGCAAACACGAGAGATACAACAAATTGTATGCAAACGCGAGAGATAAATTACTAAATGTATCAATTTCGAAAAGTGTTGTATATTATAATAATTTGAGATTTAAACAGTCATATCCCCAGTTACGACTGCTTATAAAATTAAAAAATAAACCAAGAGTACGTTTTTTACAAATCAGGCTGAGAAAAGCAAACGGATTATTATTATGATTATTTCTTAAGATTTTAGGATTTATGAATAATGGAAATTTAAAAGTGGAAATAAATCTGTATTTCTGAGATTAGGTATTGTAACTATTTACACTATTTACATTGTTTGGACTTTTGTCCTCATCTTTGTCATATTCACGACGTTTCGGCCATTGTGCGCTCCGGCCTTCTTCAGGTGATATATGTTGGAATTTCGAACCGAACCCTTTGTTTAGTGCATTGGTGTAGAATTAACTGAACCATGAGATATACAGAAAAGGCATGATACATGGAACTGGAATAGGCACTGGCATGAGATCGCTGGAAAACGAGCAGAGCATGATAAAAACGGCCTTAAACTTGACGAAAATAATTTTTATTTGTCTAAATGTTTATGTTATTATAAAAGAGAAAAGATCAAAGTATTTTTTGATTTTTTTTTTTTTTACATTTTTAATCATTTCGAGCACGCCCAATATTGTCGTTTAAAATCATGTTTTTTTTTAGTCCGGAAAAATCGATCGTCAGCCATTTTTTTTTTCAATTTTGTAAACAAGTTAATTTTTCCGTTTAAAATTCTGTTACAAAACAGTTACACTTTTTTTTAAAAAAAATAATTATAAATTTAAAACTTTATTTAATATATTTTAAAAGAAAACACTGCTTATTTTATGCGTTGAAAAATGTACTTTAAAACAAGAGACAGCAGGTCTTAACAGCGGTGACACATGACTATGTGCAGATAGATGCTTTCATCACGTATTGACAGCTTACGAAACGATAACTTATCGTACGGATGGACAAAAGTGATATAATTATAATGAAAAGGCTGTCTAACAGCGGAGAACAACATTTATATCAACGCAAATCACGTGACGGACTATTGTTTTCATGATGCTTCCGGTCTTCCGTATATTTGAATTAAGCTATTTTTGGACACACACACAAAAAACAAAACCATTTTATATTAGATTTTTATCTATTTGCAGATTGCCGATTGTAACCAGCTTTATTTTATAATCTCTAATGATATTTATCTACTTAACACCATTGACTAAACTGTACAACATTTTCATTAATTTTAGAATATTTAACAACTTTAATGTAAAAAAAATAAAAATTTAAGGAATAACAAATAATTGTTGTAAAAATTTATTTTTAATCGAAAACGTTTTTTGCTTTCAGACAATATTATCCATATTCATAAAAGCAACTAAAAGCTTTTGAAATTAAATAATGTCTTTCTTTTATTGAGTTTTGTATGTTACAATTTAGAGCTGATCTTAAGGTAGAAGGGTGTCAACTAAAATAAAAAAAAATGATTCGCTTTCCTCAAAGCCTAGTGCGTTTAACTAATTAATAACTAAAAATGTACAAATTTGAATTTCAAGAGTTTTCATAAAATTAGTTGGGGGAGTGGGTAATAAACAAATTTTTTTTACCATGACTTAAAAAAAAAATAAACATATTTATAACAATTTCCATCATTTATGAATAGTTTCTGAAAGTTTCATTAAAATCCGACAATTATTTTTATTTTTGCAAGATTTTCAAAATTAATGACTGCCATTAAAAAAAAAAAATGCACAAAAAATCCGCCATGTTATTTCGCTGATGAAGAGAAACGATGTTTTTCAATCAGAAGTTAGAATGCTCTAATAAAGACAGAAAAAATTTGAAAAATAATTAAAAATTACTTTGTTCTTTCCTCTTAATAAAAACAAACATTTTAAACAAACAGTTTAAGACCGTTATTATCCTGCTATGCTCATTTTCTAGTGATCACATGCCAGTACCTAAACTTGAACAATCTACCCCAGTGGACGAAATAAAGGGTTCGGTTCGAAATCACATGAAGGCCGGGGCGTACAACGGTCGAAACATCGTGAATATGACAAAAATGAGGACAATCCGAATAAAATAGTTGCAATACCTCATCTCAGAAATATCGGCAGATCCTGAAGAAGGCCGGAGCGTACAGCGTCCGAAACAACGTGAAGCTGACAGTAAAGATGAGGACAACAATCCAAACAATGTAAATAGTGTAAATAGTTGCAATACCTCATCTCAGAAATATAGACAGATCCTGAAGAAGGCCGGAGCGTACAGCGGCCGAAACACCGTGAAGATGACAGTGAAGATGAGGACAACAACCCGAACAATGTAAATAGTCTATAAAAATGTGTGTGCGGAAAAAAATAAATAGAATTATATCAGGAAAGACAGCATTAAAAGAAATTTGAAAGCAATCTTCTAGCCTCTCCTTATTTTGTTTTCCTTAACGTTGCGAGATTTACAAATGTTATTCAATGTTCTTAAGAATTCAAGTTTGAATGCATAACATTTTTTCTCAAAAATACTTTGTTTTCTGTGTATAAATACAGGTTTCTCAAAGTTCTCCATTTACCTTTGATAAAGTTCGTCGAAGAACGAAACGTGTCGGTATAACAGGGGTTTTCTCGTCTTTTCCGATATATGTATTAAGAAATCATTTAAGAGTGAGTATAAACATTGAATTATGTGAAATTTAATTTATTTTCTTAAAAATTAAAAATACTTTTGAAAAATATTTTCATCTGTAAAAGTTCATCTTTTTTGAGAAACAAATGGTATTCGCGCTACAAGGATTCATTCTCTTATATTAAAAAAGGGGACGACGGGTGGACATACGTCATTTGCTGGGGTAGAAGCTAAAAATATCTACTATACACAGGTGTAGGCATAAGAAAGAAAAAGAGAGAAAAATAAAGAGAAGGGGTGAGAGAGAAGAGAGAGAAAAAGAAGAAAAAAGATAAAAGCGGAGAGAGAGAAAAAGATAAAAGCGGAGAAAAAGATAAAAGCGGAGAGAGAGATAGAGAGGAGGGAGAGATAGAGAGGAGGGAGAGATAGATAAACAAAACAAGAGACTCACAAGGGCAAGTTTCAAAACAGACACCGAGAGGCTGTACATGGTTTGACAATCGCAATTAAAAGAAACAATCTCTGGAGAAGAAAGCGCCGCTTTTATCCGAGACGTACGCTTGAATATTCATAGCGTCTTTCGGTCTAAAAAGAGAACGCTGACTAGAGACAGTGCTGGTTGCTGTACGGTGAGACAACAAGTCTTCAGGTGATAAGAGGCGAGGACTGTTGTTCACTTCCTCCTCAAAACGATATTCAACAAACTCACGACTTTTTAGGAGACACTGCAATTCAAATTAGTCTTTTATTATTATTATTTTTTTTATCCGAGTTCAGTAATTTTGAGAGGAGTCAGCACCGGTTATCGGAGATTGAGTAAACTAAATGCAATGCGTGTTAAGCAATACTGGTGCTCGTGGGAGTCTTCTGGAACACGAGATAGGAATTAAATTATCGAGAATTATGAATATTTCCTTCGAAAACCTTGTGAAAAGAATATAAAAGTAGTGAATGAAGACCTGTATATAGAGATCTTCGTTTTCTTACGTACGTATGTGCAAAGTTCCTGTAAAAGATGGCGAAATACTTACATTTGAGAAGAGTTCTTTACTGGTTTGGTAGAATTATGTTTGCCTGTGTGTAGGCAAGGAAGCTTAGAGGATTGGTATGGTGCCTACTTTCTGTGTTGCGATAAATGCAACGTTTGGTCGTGCCGGTAACCGAAAGCATCCCCTGCTCCAAGAAAAAAAGGCCACATATAATCTCTACAATAACCGGTAGGCAAAGAGGAAAAAAAATGACGGCGCGCCCCTCCTCATTATATATGCTGCTTTGTCAGCGCCATCTAACGATCGTTAGCTGAAGTTCTTTAGCAGAAAAGTTGGATAATCCATGCGTTGTTCCTAATACTGAACACACTGTTACTTTCCGTGTGACCCCGTTTCGGCCGATTCATTTTATAGTTGGAAATGAGCAGATCGTTTTCTTTTTCTGTTAGGCACTGTTTTTCTGAAAAAACGAACCCCCCTCCTAAAAAAACAAACAAAACACAACTAACTTTTTTAAACTGATTGTAAACTTGAAGATGGTTTTAAAATGGTTAGTTCTGGTGGAAGTTGTAATAAAAAAAATAAAACCAAGAATAGGGGCACTTCGACGTGGTGTAATGGTTAACAAGCTTTTCACTAGAACAGTTACAACTGAGTAGTGAGTTGGATCCTCACTGAGTGTCTCATACGTTAGAACTTGAGCCACATCTAAGCTATGCTTAGAAAATCACCAATGGGCACCTCAACGTGGTGTGATGGTTAGCTAGGCTTTAGCTTTGGTTGGTTTTACGGCATATCAACCTCAATGGGTTATGCCGACAAGATTTTTATTGCTGGTAATATTTTTCAAAAAATGTATTGCTAAATTTATTGCTGGTAATAATCTTTTACAAAAGTGTATCGCTGGTATTAAAACATATATTTACACTTTCATAGTGTTTTGACCACGGTTTGGGGGTTAACTATTTACCCATAGTTGAGACCCCAACAGGTGCTACCAACCCAGGTCAGGGTCGACCTGCGAACACCAGCAATTCAGAGGTGGTTCCACGCTCCTCAAAACCTCCTGATTTGCTGTTGGATATAGTTTATCGTCTTACCCAGGACGGAATGGTTAGCAAGTTTGTTTTGCGAGAACTATTATGACTGAATAGTGAGTTCGATCCTCACTGAGAACCCCATACTTTCTGCTTTGTGCCACATATAAGCTAACCTTACCATTGTTAACCATTCCACCTCGACGTGGTGGAATGGTTAGCAATCGAGAACTATTATGACTTAGTCGTGAATTTGACGCTCAATGGGTGATCTACATTTTCGGCCTTGTGCCACATCTAAACTACGCTTAAGAAATCACGAATGGGGCACCCCGACGTGGTGTAATAAAGTTGTTTCGCGAGAACTATTATGACTGAATAGTGGGTTTTAATGTATTACTGGTATTATTATTATAAAAATGTATTTTTATACTTTCATGGTATTTTGTTCTTGTTTGGAGGTTCACTATTTGCCCATATCTGGGACCCTAACAGGTGCTACTACCCCAGATCAGAGTGGACCTGGGAACAACATCAATTAAAAAGTGGTTCTGCGCTCTTCAAAACCTCAAATCTGCCAGATATAGTGGGTTATTTGAAGCCCGAAGTATATTTTGGGGAGTGTAATAATGATTATTTTTAGTGAGTGAATATGGCAAAAGAACAATTTTTTGGAGGTATTTTTTCAGTCCGCCTGGGGCGCTACTGAATGTTACACAAAGCCAACGTTTGAAGGTTGGTTTTGTGTAACCACTTTGTGTAAGTGGTAGTGGATTACTGAAATAGAAATGGCTAGAAAGGGAAAGCCTCTCTTTGCTACCTCCCCCGGCTTTTTTCCTTTTCTTTCTCTCTCTTTCTGTCTTTCCCGTACTAGCCATTTCTATTTCAGTAACCCACTACCACTGACAGTTTGAAGAATCCTGTGAATTTAAAATTTAAAATTCACTGTTGAAAATGATCATTAACTAATGTTGCCTTAATTCCAATTGTATATATATATATATATATATATATATATATATATATATATATATATATATATATATATATATATATATAAAAGTAAACATTGAAGTCAACACTCAGAGGTGACAGGCTGTTTCATGTTAGGCCGCCTGACGATTGTATCCAGCATGAAACAGTCTGTCGCCTCTGAGTGTTGATTTCAGTGTTCATTTTTATATTTATATTTACATACGTTCTATCTCTGATAGTGAGCACTTTATCCCATAAATATAGCACACCTTACAACTATATTTCTTCATATATATATATATATATATATATATATATATATATATATATATATATATATATATAAAACAACTGAAAAGTTGCAAATTAAAAAAAATTGAATGTTTTTTTTGTGAAAGTATTTATATATATATATATATATATATATATATATATATATATATATATATATTTGATATTTCAGATCGGCCCCGATCTTTCATCAGAAATGGCTGTTTTCAGAAGTTTGTTTACATTAAGTAGCGTCCGTCGCGAGACGCGGACGTCACGTGATATGGAATGCAAATGTGTTTGAATATTTCTTACGTAAATCTAACTGTAGTAATATTTTAGATGTTGTTTAAAAAATTTTTTAACTCTATCTAACAAAATTTTTTTGTTTAACTATTATTGACGGACGCTACTTAATGTAAACAAACTTCTGAAAACAGCCATTTCTGATGAAAGATCGGGGCCGATCTGAAATATCAAATATATATATATATATATATATATATATATATATAAATAAATACTTTCACAAAAAAAACATTCAATTTTTTTTAATTTGAAACTTTTCAGTTGTTTTTTCTATATTATATACATATTAAGAAAGTATACGTGGCTTCTCATTATGCTATATATATATATATATATATATATATATATATATATATATATATATATATAGAGAGAGAGAGAGAGAGAGAGATAGATAGATAGATAGATAGATAGATAGATAGATAGATAGATAGATAGATAGATAGATAGATTGATTTCTTCTTTCTTTTGTTTTGGATTGCTTAAGATTTAATCAAATTTGAATATAGTTGTTTATAAAAAATAGTTATGAATGAATTAGATTAGGAATTTAATGATTTTATTATTGTCTTTTTAAAGAAGAAAAGATAAAATGAAATATCTAATTAGGAACAGACAGACGAAGCGCTTAGTTTGCATTGACCCGAGACACAAAATAACGCAGATATGCATTCACGTCAGTATTTGAACGGAAAAAAATAATGAAATATGCTTTATGACGGAGAATTACTGAGAAAGAACCGACTTTATCAACCCCTCGTTAAAGAATTCGTAAGTTGGTAACTTATTAATTTTTCTTCTTCCCACGACTCAGTGAGGGGGTGTAGCACGCGACGTAGATCAGTTGTTGTTCCATTGTCGTGAGATGCAAATGTCAGGGATTATCTAGTTTTGGAAATCCGGGATGACTAATTTTTCTTTGTTTCTAACGAAATTTTCCTGTTTCTTAATACCTTGCTTAACTTTTAGAAGGCTTCTTTCGCTATATCAATGCGCCTTCGAACTTCGGTGACGCATTTTCCTTGCTCTGTTAAACCACGTCCCAGTTTTTTTTTTGTACTTTTTTAATTTTCTGTACTTGTCCGATTTTATTCTCTACAATTAGTAATCTTTATCTTTGGTTTTCCCTTTTGGCCGAAAACCATGCGTTAGTTTTTCGTATCATTCATGGTTAGTTCTTTCTTCTCGTGTTCCTTTACTACCTCGTGCAGCGGTCATGTTACTTGCCTCTAGGTCTGACGTTCGAATTACGTCAGGGTCTTTTTGGGATTTTATAATTAATTTTATATATCTGTTTGTGTCAGCGTGGTAAAAACAGCGAACATGAAACAAGTTATTAGGTTGGTGCAAAAATAATGTCGTTTTCTCACATGAATTTGAACGTCAAAAAACGACATTATTTTTGCACCAACCTAATAAAATGGGTTTCATAAAATTTGTATGAATTTTGATTGGTCGATTCGTTTTTTTTACGGTTTATCAACTTTCTGCAGCTTATGTAAAGCCAGAAAATATTTTTATATTGTAAGAAGAATGAAGTGCCACAAGTGATATACACTTAGGCGATCGTAACTGACCAGGTAGAAGATATTCCCGCAGTAGGTTGCCGTTTCCTTTCGCTGTAGACTGGCTGCCAACGAAGGCTATAGGAACCAGTATGTCCTGCTACTGAACCCATAGCTAGGAGAAGAGATGGATTAATACCTTTCACCAGGGTATTTGCGCGTAAGTGATTGTAACAACTTGATGTTTTTTTTTACCCTGTATAAGACCGAAGAGCCACTCGAGGTAGCGGGTTACGGAGTAAGAGTCATAGATTATTGGGATACGTAGAAACGTAACGGTTGACCCTAGACATGAACAGACTAAGATTGTAGTGATCGGGGAAGCATCCACTTGGGAGTCGGATACAAAAAGCAAAGGTTCGTGAGAAGAAGCTGTTCGAATGAAAATTATATTTCACCAATGGTATACGAAGGGAATGAGGGTGGTTCGCTACAATGGGCGTGGCATGGCGGGTTTTAAACTCTGAAGGTTAGAACTGGTGGAATTTAGTTCCAGGATGTAGTTAGTCTGAACAATTTCCATGCAAATAGCGGTATTGTAGTGAGGTGCTTGTGGCGTTTCGTTCGCGGGAAAGGAGTCGTAGGATGGGAAATAATTCGTCGTCCACAGTGGCAGGAAAATGTAGAAAAATCAGAAAACTGACGTTGTACGTTCGAATTTAAGCTGAAGCATACATTCTTGTTTCAAATTTACGAAATTATATTTAACTTCAAAGAATGTTTCCATCGACTTGAATATATGATTTAAAAATGATGTATTAATCATTTTTGTTATGGTCCAGGTTCCTTGTACCACGGTGATGGTCCAAGGTGGAACCAATGAAGAATAACTCGAACACAGGTATGGAATAACACAGATATATTACAAACAGAATAAGTACAAAAGAAGTAGAAGTGTTAGTAATAACAATCAGGTTAGGTTAGAGAGAACGATGTCTCGACCAGTATCACTATTCCAATGTCTTACAGTAATCGTCTGACGCGACTCTCTCTCTGACTGAATCACTGACTCACTCTGACGATGTTCAACAAGCCGCCCACGTGTGTCGAATGTGGCACAAGGCCGGTTTAATGTGGGCTCACCGAGCCCGTAGACTCGGCCAAAAAATGCCCGTAGAACCCGTATAAACGGGATCGGGTTGGTCAACCTCCCCGAACGAGGCTCTGCCCTTCGGCGGAACCTCGTCCGGGTTGCTATCTGCCCAGAGGCAGAGAGTTCCCCTCTGCCTCAGAATCAGAGAGTTCGACCGTCTAGCCGAGTCGTCCAAAAAGGACTGACTCGAACTCTGACGATGTTCATTAACACGCCCACGTGTGTCAAATGTGGCACAAGGCCGGTTTAATGTGGGCTTTCCGAGCCCGTAGGCTCGGGCAAAAATTGTCCGTAGAACCCGTATAAACGGGATCGGGTTGGTCAACCTCCCCGAACGAGGCTCTGCCCTTCGGCGGAACCTCGTCCGGGTTCCTCTCTGCCCAGAGGCAGAGAGTTCCCCTCTGCCTCAGAGGCAGAGAGTTCGACCGTCTCGCCGAGTCGTCCAAAAAGGACTGAACTCTGACTACTGCTTGCTCTTGAGACGCAGTATTTTTGAGGTACGGAACAGTCTATTAATATTATGGGTAAGTTCCCATAACAATTTTCAAATCAAATATAAGAATTAAAATATACGAAATCGACAACTATACCAAATATGATTATAAAAAAACTATGAGAAGTGTCGTATCTAGGGCACGCCAACTATTGCAATAGCAATGGTTGCTACAACGTCAGGGAATTTGTAGTGTAATATTTACTTATTTGGAATTAAGCAATAAATCATCTGTAAGAGCGTTTGTAGATATATACAGTGTGGAAATAGAAGTCAATACTGCATGGTGACTGCCAGCTTCATGCTTCAAGCTAACTTGCGTCAATGTTTATATATTGATAAAAAGTAGTGTCAGAAGTACATGCACAACTGATGCAACTGTCTTCTTAGTGCTGGGGCAGTTGTGTAGCCTCTATGAAGTAAGTGTAAATAACTATTTTGGAAAGTGTCTACATATTAAACTCATATTTGCGTGTCATATCACGCGGGAGGCCAAAATATGTTGAGGTAGGTGCACATTTGCGTATATCATGTCACGCCGCCTGCCAAAATGTGTTGAGGTAGGTGCATATTTGCGTGACATGTCACGCCAGCGATCACCATATGTTTAGGTAGGTGTAAATTTGCGTGCATATCACGCCGGCGGTCACCATATGTTTAGGTAGGTGCAAATTTGCGTGCATATCACGCCGGCGGTCACCATATGTTTAGGTAGGTGTAAATTTGCGTGCATATCACGCCGGCGGTCACCATATGTTTAGGTAGGTGCAAATTTGCGTGTCATGTCACGTCGGCTGCCACAATATTTGTTCAGCGTTCAGTGGTATTGTAACGTCTTCCCTACAAGTGTTGCCCATGGCACAAGCACTGCATTCCATACTCTAGATATGACACTGACCTGAGCCAAGAATTTTTTCTTTTTTTTTAAGCATTTCACCCCATGCAAGGCGGGAGTGTCACTAGAACGCAAGAGGTTACAAAGAATGGAATCAAGAGTAAAGAGGCGTGATCTATTCTCCGTCCTTCTCTTCATCCTCTCCGCTATAGTATCTAGACTTTATGGATTTTTAAAAAAGTATTAGATTGGCGACAAGTTCTCATCATTTTACAGTTGACATGTCTAGATGTAATCGTAACTTCTATGTTAACAATTCCTTTTCTTGTACTTCTCGCGTGTAGAAGTCTCTCCCGACTTATTGTTTTCCAGTCAACATTGATCTTCAAAAATTTAAATGTAATGTCAATCGTTATCTTCTATCTTCTTCTTGTTCTTTTATTGTTCTGGCTTCGTAAGGTTTTTCTTTTTCTTATACTCTTTCACACTTAGTAACTCTCTGCGTCTCAGTGACTTTGTTGCCTTGCTTGGGTGAAATAATTAAAATATGATTATAGTTATAAGTTTGATTTCTTTCTGGTGCTATATTCTCTTTAATAGGAATAGGCCGGTTGATATTAATTTCGCAGGGATGTCTACTCCTATACGTGTAGCCCGAAATATTAAACGTTTAATAGTAATAAGAAATATTGAATTTTAAAATCCATAAATTTATTAAAATTGACAATAATAAAACTAACTGGTTAGATGTAATTTTCACTAGCTTCCCACGAAAGCGACACCCAAGTGGATGCTTTCCCGCACATTACAATATTAACCTGTTCCATTCTAGTGTTAACCGTTATGTTCCACACATATCCGCATATCTTACGGTGTAACGATCTTCCCTGGCCGTGTACAAGGTGAACACCATTAAATAATAAAACCCCTAAAAATATCCAATAATGTTCTAAGAACTTTTGGAATGTTAATAAGCAACTTTTTATCATTTGAATTCTTTAGACGGCTGTACAGTGGCATCCATTTTTTTTGCGACTGAACAAAATGACATTTGTAAGTGTCGTGAAGATGACAGATAATCTTGTCTATATAATCTAACTAAAAGCAGTACATATCTTAAATAAAATATTAAAGTAAAATGCATGAGTAAAAATTTTGTCGTGTGAAAATTCTTTTTTATGTTTTCTATATTATAAAAAGCGTTAGTTGTCTTCAGGAAAAACAGATGGGGAAAAAACCCCCCAAGAATATGTAGGTTATTTCTGTGACGTACGGTGGCCGTTAATAATTAAGTATAACTCAATACTTCAATATTTAAATAAATCAGTATTTAATTACAATCGCAAATAAATAATTAACAAGAACAAAGAAGTACAAATCAACCAAAGATAATTAACCATTTCAATGAATAACTTGTTAGTGGCACGGCTCGGCTTAACGTCCAGTAAATCCTAAATCAAAACCTATTTATCGACGCACAATAATTCACACTAATTCAACTGGATAGTTCCACTCAATAGTCTCTCAATAATCACTGCAGTCAGTAGCCTGACACCGCTATTTATACACCTGGCGGAAAACATATATTCATAAGTCCAGAAAACGAAAGTATCAAAGAGGTAATGAAAAATCAAAGGCTGAAAAATGCTTAACAAAAGAAATAATAATAGTGCTCAATATCAAGTGACAGATTATTAATACTTTTGTGACGTACGGTGGCCGTTAATAATTAGGTATAACTCAAGACTTTAATGTTAAGATAAAACAGTATTTAATTACAACCGCAAATAAATACTTAACAAAAACAAAGAAGTAAAAGTCAACGAAAGATAATCAACCATTTCAGTGAATACCTTGTTAGTAGCGCGGCTCGGCTTAACGTCCAGTAAATCCTAAATCAAAATCCAAATTATCGATGCACAATAATTCACACTAATTCGACTGGATAGTTACACTCAATAATCACTCAATAATCACTGCAGTCAGTAGCTTGACACCGCTGTTTATACATCTGGCGGAAAATATATATTCATAAGCCCAGCGTGTCACGCTCGAACCTCGGTGTCGGTAGTTACTCATTTTCTTCTTATATGACAGATATATACATGTATATATCTATACAACAATTAACCAATGGAAAGGGACATCAATTAACAACCCACTAGAGAGCTTTTCCGTTCCTCTCTCTAAAAAATAAAAAAGAATGTCGGCTTCACTTGATCCTGTCTTCTTTTCGGCGGGCATAGTTGAGACCCCATCACGCTTTCGTTCAGACAGAATAATTTGTCGCTCAAATGGTCGTTTACTTTTTTAAACATTTAGATTTGTGAGTCGGTAGTCATTCCAAAAACAAAAAGTGACTGGACAACTGGCAAAGTTCACTCGCTTCGAAAGAATTACTTGGTATCACAGCGACTTCAGAGAAACACTGTCAATCTTCTACTTACACCCGCCACAGATATAAACATAATAAAACCAGCAGCCATTGTTTGAATGTCTTCCTAACGTTTATAGAAACTTTTGAATGTCGTCATAAATAAAAATCGGTCCCTTATAAATATGAAAATAATACTCGTCTAACTTAGACTACGATCTTTAAGACAAACCTTAAATAAATGGATATAAGAATATAGACAAGCTCATCCAACCAGCCCCACAATAATTGGTACGTATTCTGAAATCGAAGTTGCAAGTGTTGTGTATTGTGTGGGTATATGTGTGTGTGTGTGTAGCCCATAACTTCCGAACAAAATGCATTATTTATCTTTCAACTTAATTTCAGTTGCTTTAGATTGCAATTCTCAGGCCATCAATCTACAGCAGCGAGGATCGGAAATATAAACAAACGGACAACAAGAGGCAAAAGGAATGAAATAAATAAGAATTCAGTACTAGTAAAATATTAGATAATAAATATAATTTTGAATTTTACGTAATGGATTTTAATGAATTCAATCATATTCATTTAAAAATGAGTTTTAATTTTTGGTTAAAAAAAAGTATTTAGCCAGAATAGCGAACATCTTCCACACCATCGCTCAGAGCCGTGTTCGCTGGTCCGGTTACGTCCGGCGACGACCTGATGATCACCCTGCCAATCATTTATCAGTTCAACCCGTCCATTTCCAAAACTGGTGACGACGCTGAAAGGATATTATCCGACACGAACCCCAGCAGATTAATGTGGCGCTAGAGGATGTTCCATTGCTCTGGCAAGACCGTGAGATTTTGAGAGTCAGGTTGGCTCTTGTGGGATCAACGCCGTCATGGCAACAGATTTAGCAGCAGCAGGCAAGTCAATGTTCATTGTGTAACTAACAGATTAAAAATATAAATAAATAAATTGGGCCTTTTTATTCTCACTGATTGAAAAACATTTCCAGCTAAGAAGGGAACAGAATGGGATCTACCTTTGCAAATAATGTGTAAAAACTAATTTCTTTTGTTCAGGTTGTTATTACAACCACCTGAACAAAAGAAAGTAGTAGTTGTTAGTAATATTATTATTATTAGTAGTAGTAAACAAAATGGTTGACGCAATTCTTCCAATATTTTGCAATAGTTAAGAGGAGAGTGCGATCTAAGAAAAGATGAAGAAAAGAAAAAAACACAGGGTTTGACAATGTTAAACGATATTTCAACAGAATGTCTATCTTCTTCAAGTTATATTTCAACAATTCTTTTTCAAGTATAAAAAATATATAAATCTACAAAAAATATATGTCTTTGTACAAACTGACGGAAAATTCCAAGATGAACAAGATCACCATCATATTAAGCACGTTACAGTTGCATACCTTTACGCTGGCGTTTCATTCGTTTTGACTCGTTGATTACCAGTACAGCCGTTTTTTCATTACGAGACAATCAACGTTTTCAGTTTGTTTCCTTGTTCATCAACCTGGTCCCACCTCATTTCATAACATTAATGGAATTTATATATATATATTTTTGTATACACAATTGTACATATTGAAATTTTTACGTCATGGGGTGTTTTTTAAAAAAAATCTTTACTAGGTTCCCTGTGTGTATGAGGTACAGGATGTCGTCCGCATAGATGCCTACTTGGGAACCTATGACATCAGGAAGATCGTTAATGAAAATAAGGAATAGTGTAGGGTCTAGGATAGAGTCTTGGGGAACACCTGCGTTCGTGGGATAGGAGGCTTTATCTTTTCTTAAATCGCGCTCTTGTCTTAACTGTTGAAAAATATTGGAAGAATCACGTCATTCAAAATAATAATAATAATAATAATAATAATAATAATAATAATAATAATAACGGATAAATCCCTTAAATCTATTGTACATGGATGACCGGATATTACAGGCAAGAAATGACGATCTGTTGGAAGGGCTTTTAAAGACTGTGAAAAAGTTTCAGCGATGATATATGCATGGGTTTGAGCCTAGATAACTGCGCAAAGGTCACATTCAAGCGATGAAAGCTTATTAGTAATGAAAATATGTGTCGATGTAGATACTGTGACTAAGGGACTCGAAAACGAAGGTACTTACAAGAATCTGGATGCGAAATGAATCTAATGAAATACAAAATTAAAAAATCAGGTAGGTGCTCATCAGGTGAGTGTGAGTAATAAGGAAAACTGAATTGAATTTGAAAAATAATAACAATAGAAAATTTTAGTAGGTGCCCTGTGTGTGTGACGTACAGGGTGTCGTCCGTATATATGCCTACTTGGGAACCTATGACATCAGGAAGATCGTTAATGAAAATAAGGAACAGTGTAGGGCCTAGGATAGAGCCTTGGGGAACACCTGCGTTCGTGGGATAGGAGGCTTTATCTTTTCTTAAATCGCGCTCTTGTCTTAACTGTTGAAAAATATTGGAAGAATTACGTCATTCAAAATAATAATAATAATAATAATAATAATAATAATAATAATAATAATAATAACGGATAAATCCCTTAAATCTATTGTATATGGATGACCGGATATTACAGGCAAGAAATGATGATCTGTTGGAAGGGCTTTTAAAGACTGTGAAAAAGTTTCAGCGATGATATATGCATGGGTTTGAGGCTAGATAACTGTGCAAAGGTCACATTCAAGCGATGAAAGCATAATAATAATAATAGTAAATTCTTCTCACGAGTACAGCCCACACCTTACGAAAGGCTTTATCTATGTAAAATAAATGTGTGTGCGTGTGTGTGTTTAAATTGATCAGTGGAAAATGTCATTATACTATTTCTGACCTTAGGTCTCTTGTCAGGACCTGGAAAGAGTAGAGTACACAATAGAAGTCAAACGAAATATTATAATAATAATAATAATAATAATAATAGTAGTAGTAGTAGTTTAGAGAAACGCGCGATTTAAGGAAAGAAAAAGAAAATTAAAAACACTGATAATGTTAAACAATATTTCGACAGAGCGTCTGTCTTCTTCAGGTTATATTTTTAAGAATATTTAAATATAACTTGAATTTATTTTCTTTTCTTAAATTGTCCTGTTCTCTTAACTATTATTATTAGTAGTAATGATAATGATGGTGGTGATAAAAATAAACTGAATTGCAAATGAAAAGCTCACTTCCTTAGCTTCAACCAAATATGATAACCGTTGAATAACAGCAAAAAAGAAAAAAAATGTATTTAAAGAGATCTTACTTTTTAAAATGTTTTATTTATGAATCAACATTGGAATTGGTTGGCCCCGCAAATGAGTCTCTTTTTGGCGTTTCATTTTAATTACGTCACCGGTGTAATGGGAATATTTCTTCCCGTTCTGAGCTTTCAGGAAGTGAGGCAATATAGAGATGGATTAATCCTTTTTTCTTTTGTGTCGTTACGCCACAAGAAATGAATAATTCTCTAATCATAGAATGCAAAATAGATCTGCAGAGTAATGACTGTCTGCTGTTCAACGTCATGCCTATTAGAACACTTCGTTTTTATTTGTTGAGTGACCTTAAGGGTTCTTTGACGCCTCGTATATGATTGGATAACAATAATGGGCCAGAGTTGGCTGTCTATAAAGAATACATAGAAATTTAATTTACGCATACATTCATTTATATTAACTGATTTAAAAAAGAAAAAATCTGTCTTAGAATTTAAAACATTATAAATGGATTTTACTTAAAGAAATAGATTTACTCATATATAAATATTATTTTCTGTTTTCGTGTCTATTAGAAAAATGCTCCAGAAAACAGTGGCTTCACGTTTTTGAAACTGGTATAAATTTTTGCGAAAATGTGGTTCTACAAAAGGATAATGAAATTCCATGGACGGAGTGAGTATGCATCGACGAAGTCTTAAAGAATTTGGTCACAAGAAGAACACTTATACTCAGAATCAGAAAGCGATAACTGAAATTTATTGGAGGCATAACGAGGAAGGAGGGCTTGGAAAACTTAATTCACACAGGGCATATCGATGGCAAGACAGGTAGGGTAAAGTAGCGGTCCACTAACTTGATTAATTTGTGTTAATAGATGGCGGAAGGGAGGGAGGGAGGTTTGGCAAATGGAAAAATGTTGCTAAGGGCGTCAAGTGATAGAAAGTTGTGGAGAGCCTTGATCTCCCACGTAGTGAAGGGACATGGCACGTAGAACAACAGTAACAAACGTTGCCAACGGCCACAAATGATAGAAACTCTGGAATAAATTTTTTTAAGAAAAAAAAATTCATTTTTTTACGGGGGTTTCTGGATCCCGATAAAACGTGTCTTTTATGTACGGCTTACGGCCATATCACGTTGTAACACCGGTTCTCTCACGATCACCGCAGTTAAGCAACGTTTTTCAGAGACGACACGTCCCAAGGCTAACGTTACTATATCCCTATTTCCATGGCAAATGTTCAGGGCAGCTACATTCTTTAATGTTACCATTTCAGACCTTTACATATAAGACGTGTCATGCCACATTCCAATAGTCGAATCAACCTCATTCCGTTTTATATTCTATTGGTAAGATATACCAAACATAACATGTAGATTTATATATTTTTATACAAAAGTATATTTTTATATAAAAAGGTGGAGTATTGGATAGCGGCTTGGATTGAAGAATCGGCGAGCCGAGTTCGAATTCCAGTTGTATCCATTACATTCACTAATGAGCTAATATCCATGGGAAAAGTATGAATCCTCTTCTTCTCCCCCACCAAGCTATAGATAAATAGCAGGGCAGACCGGGTTCTATAGACTTGGATGGCAACTGGTCTACCGTAGAAAGAAATGTCAAATTACTGCGGTAAAATCTACCTCGACAGTAAGAAACCTGCCTCGTATGTCGAAAGATACATGATCGCCTAAGCGTGTATCACGCATGGGGCATAACTGACACAAAAAGAATTGTTTATATATAATTTGAAGAAGACAGACATTCTGTTGAAATATTGTTTAACATTGTCAAACACTGTGTTTTTTCTTTTCTTAAATCGTGCTGTTCTCTTAACTATTATTATTAGTAGTAATGATAATGATGGTGGTGATAAAAATAAACTGAATTGCAAATGAAAAGCTCACTTCCTTAGCTTCAACCAAATATGATAACCGCTGAACAACAGCAAAAAAGAAAAAAATGTATTTAAAGAGATCTTACTTTTTAAAATGTTTCATTTATGAATCAACATTGGAATTGGTTGGCCCCGCAAATGAGTCTCTTTTTGGCGTTTCATTTTAATTACGTCACCGGTGTAATGGGAATACTTCTTCCCGTTCTGCAGTTTACATATAAGCAGTGAATGCTGGATAATTTATGTACAATGCGTACGACAGCATCATTCAGTAATTCTATCTGTATTTGAACACAAAGAACCAATTTTTCTTTAGGATTTCATCGGATTAAATTTGTTAAGTTGGTGCGATTACCCATGCGCATGAACGAGGGATATATATATATATATATATATATATATATATATATATATATATATATATATATATATATATATATGTATATATATATATATATTGTGTATATTTAGGCAGCAATTTTTCATTAATGCATGTTTCATTAAATAATATAGACAAGTTTTGTCTATTTATTTTAAGTAAGTTCCTTTCGTATTGTCTGATAAGCTTAATCACATTATCGTTGAAAGACAAAAGGAAAACACCATATTGATATATGTTTAAATCCAATCTAAGCTTTCGGCTTACATAAGCCATTATCAAAGATGACAATTTCAATATATCAAACAACACACGGACGAAACAATGATAGTCCGCACTTGCTGCTTGAAAAATTTCAAAGTAACGACACACTCGTATATACGAGACGCAGAAGCAAAAATCGTGTCGCAGCTCGTGACGTCACACATGACCACGTGAGAGTGAAAACGAGAAGTATTAAGTATGGGAAGCCATTGCTATAAACCAATGGCTTCTGTTACCAATTATAGGCATTTAAGAATCTTTGTGGAGATTTTATAGTTTATTTTGTTCAGGTTAGGTTTCAACTGTTTTATGTATATAGCTTCAAGGATTTTTAATTTTTGTTTATTGTTTTCATGTTTATTTGAAGCTATATACATAAAACAGTTGAAATCTAATCTGAACAAAATACACTTTTCTTTGTTTCTGTTGATTCAAGTCACTTCTCCATCTGTGGGGAGATTGTCCAGCATTCACTGCCATATAAGAGGCCAGCTATCACGTAACAGTTCTTTATTTTATTACTGTTGCTTCAAGTCTTATCTTCATCTGCGAGGAGATTGTCAAGCTTTCATTGCCATATAAGAGGACTGGTATTACATAACAGTTCATTACTCCTTCCTTTGTTTCTGTTATTTCTCCTCAATCTTCTTCATCTGTGAGGAGATTGTCCAGCATTCACTACTATATAGAAGGAGTGATATTACGTAACAGTCCAGTAATCCTTTCTCTGTTTCTAACGAGATTTTTCTGTTTCTTAATATTTTGCTTAGCTTTTGGAAGACATCTTTCGCTATCCCAATGCGACTTCGGATATCAGTGTCGAATTTTTCATCTTATATAAAATCACTCCCCAAATTGTTTTACTTATTTGATTTTGGTATCTCCAATATGTAATTTGAATGTTGGGTTGTCCCTTTTGCTAACAACCTGCCTTCTTGTAATTGAGGTTTAGTCCTTTCTTCTTGCATATATTATTTTGGTAAGATTCTGGTCGCTAGTCATGAATCCTTGTAATACAATGTAATAATTATAATATAGTCATTGAGTAGGTAATGTATTTTAAAGGATTTTAGGTGCACAGTGCAACTGGAAATGTACAACGTCCTCATTCGGTCTGAAACAAATCAAATAAAAAATTGTTCGACTTACACTTGAAATCGTTTTTTCTTGTGAAGTATTCATTATTCCGAAATAATGATGGCTTGCTACAAACTTTTTTATGAAACAATTCATCCCGTTTGAATTACTCTTAATGAAACTAACTGCTTTCATAATGTCACCCACTTGGCCGGCCAGTTTTTTAATGTTTGGAAATTCAGTATACAGTAACACTTGTTTCGTTTCTAGCTGACAAAATGGCGTCATATTGTCTGCGCAATAATGATGAAAGCTTTAAGAGCAATTACGCGTCTTTTTTTTTTTACACAATTCAAACTACTAACAGAACTAATAATTAATGGTTGAATTTTCTAATTAGAATCCCATTAAATTCTCGCCATTGGACAGTCTGCTTAAAAAAAATGTATAAAGCGAACTTAGCTGTATATGAAACAGGCGACAAGTTAACGAATAAAAAATTATTTAGATGCATAGTTCAGTTTTATTTGGTTTTGCGCATGCTCAATGAGAATCACGTGTTATTTAAGAATGCAACTTCTTGTATAGCAGTGAATGCTGGACAATCTCCCCACAGATGAAAAGAAAACTAGAAACAGAAGGATTTTGTATCTACAGAAGGATATTGAAATTCAGAGGACGGAGTGAGTAAACAACGACAAAATCTTAAAGAAAATGGTTACCGGAAGAACACTTTACTCAGAATCAGTAAGAGATACCAGAAATTTATTGTAGGCATAACGAGGAAAGTGGGTTTGGAAAACTTAACGCACACAGGGCTTATCGATGGCAAGACAGGTAGGCTAAATTAGCGGTCCACCAACCTGATTAATTTGTGTTAATAGATGGCGAAACGGAGGGCGAGAGGTTTGGCAAATGGAGAAATGTTGCTAAGAGCGTCAAATGATAGAAACTTGTGGAGAGGCTTGTTGGCCCAGGTCCTGAAGGGACATGACCCTTAGAACAACTGCTAATGGTTACAAATGATGGAAACTCTGGTATAAATGTTTGAAGAAAGAAATTCATTTTTTATGGGCATTTCTGTATCATGATAAAAAATATGTAAAAATATATATGTATATAAAATTATGTACGGCTTAAGGCTATATCACGTTCAAACACCAGTTCTCTCACGATCACCGGAGTTAAGCAACATTTCCCAGAAGCAACACGTCCCAAGGCTGACGTTACTATATCCCTATTTACGTGGCAAATGGAGAAATGTTGCTAAGGGTCACACATGATAGAAAGTTGTGGAGCGCCTTGATCGCCTACATGACATGATACATAGAGAAACTATAAGAATAGTCTTTCGTAACAGTGTTTCTTATATTTATGTCAGTCTTAATAGTAGAATACACATCCCCTGGTAAAATGGGAGTTTCGAATCGTTTTTCTTTATTTAATAGAAGTCATCTATACATAAGATACTATAAAGAAAAAAATTGTTGAAATTAAAAATAATTTAGTAAGAGTTGAAAGTTGTAACATTCTCTGGAACAATAATTTGTGGAAGCTTCCATTTTTCTTTGGATCTATTATTTATTTTTTCATTGTAAAATTCAGTTGGAATTATTTTTATATTGGGAATTATTATTGTTAAATATATTTTACTTTATTAAAATCATACAAAATGTTGAGTTCCCTTTTTACTCCTTTTGTTTCTTTACTTTTAACTGTCTTATTTCTTTTTGCTTCCACCATATCAGGAATGTAAACTCATATATTTTGGGGAAAATTGTCTATATCACGTTTTCTTGATAGTGATTCCCGATAATTTAAGTAATGCATATGAAGTGCGTAAAACTTTTTTTTTCGGATTTTTTAGTGAACGAATGGGAAACAAAGATAATGAAATAAAATAAGAATGAATTACTTATATTAGTTTGTGTCATAATTAATTTCCAATGAATGGAAGCCAAATTGTAATAACGAGTGTATCATCATAACTTCAGAATAAATTTTGAGTAGACTAACATACCTGAGTGTTTGCATGGCAGTGGCAGCGTAAACAGTGGATTAAATAATATATTTCTTAACTGCGCTAATGAAGGTATTGATTATTGGGATAAGGTTATGGGAGTTTCAGCAAGGGAATAGTGATTTTCCAAGCATAGCTTAGATGTGGCACAAGGCCGAAAGTAGGGGGCACCCAATGAGGATGGAACTAACTAGTTAGTTGTAATTGTTCTAGATAGACAAGCTTGCTAACCATTACATCACCTCAAGGCGCCCTTCAAGCAAGGGAATAATGCCTTGGAGACATCTAAAGAAATATGTTTCTTATTTTTATGTCAGTCTTAATAGTAGAATCGTATAAAATATTACATATACATCCCCTGGTAAAATGGATGGGAAATCATGACTGCAAACCGAAGAGAGAACTGAATAAATGATAGGTGACATGTGAAGTGAAAAAATGTTAGTTGAAACTGGGATTGAGTAAATGATAGGTAAACTGTGAATTGCATAAATGACAGGTAAAATATGAATCGAATAAATGATAGGTGAAATGTGAATTGAGTAAATGATAGGTGAAATGTGAATCGAATAAATGATATGTGAAATGTGAATCAAATAAATGATAGGTGCCATGTGAATCAAATAAATGATACGTGACATGTGAATCGAATAAATATTAGGTGAAATGTGAATCGAAGAAATGATAGGTCAAATGTGAATCCAATAAATGATAGGTGCCATGTGAATTGAGTAAATGATAGATGCGGTTTTTAAGGTAGCTTAAAATTTTAGTTAGCTTAAAACTTTAAGCTAGCTGCAATTTGAGATACAAAAAGAAAATAAGACTTATTCTTCTTGAACCATGTAAGCAACGACAATGGCTAGTTTAATATATTAATATATAATTTTAACCTCGCATAATCTGGCAACCTTGAATCTGAGCTCAACGAAAATAATTCACTGCGCCTAACATTTGTAGTACTTTTGAACGAGCTATGAATCATTGAAATCAAACCAGTGGGAGTGGAGGAGTTGCTTGGACACACGCACGCACACACATACCCTGTACTTTATATATAAGATAACGAGATAATAATAATAGTATTCATCATACTCATCCCTCGACCTCCCTATGGTTGGTTGGAACTCCACTGACAATTCCTTTCCACACTGTTCAGTCATACATTGCTGTTTCCAGACCCCTAATCAACCCTGAGTCCCGGGCTATGATGTCTGGAAAAGTCAATTTTCTCGAGAAGACACTTCCAGAAGGATGTCATAGGAGTAAGGATGAGACAATTTCTCTGTCCGATCAGTGACAGTGGCTGGCAAAATGTAATCGTTTTTGTTAGTGCTTAAGAGAGATAATAGCATTAGTAATGGCATGATTAGCCGATTCCATGAACTAAAACTTAAGATACATTTGGCATTCATTGACTGAGCCGCTAGTGTTACTGCCGATTGGAAATTATAAAATGTTCCTCTTAAAAGAATTTTTCAGCTCTTTTCAGTATCGATGGAGGTTTCCTTTCTAATCATTTCTTTGATTGATTCGTTTTCTACGACTTATCGACCATTTCAAGGTTATTTAATGCCAGAAAATATTTTTAGATTGTAAGATTATTTTTTGGGGATAAATATGATTAAGTTATACAAATCTTATTAATTAACCTGAAGAGATGGATTCATACTTTTCTTAAGAGCATTTGAGCGTAAGTTAATATAAAGAGCCCAAAGGCTATTGGAACTCAGCTCCCCGATTAACAACCCCGAGCCATTATCCATTACACCACCCACACATCCTAGCTTACGGCACCTGGTATTCCCAAGTACTCACCCATCTAGGTACTGGCCAGGCTCGACGTTGCTTGATTTCGGAGATCGCGCGGGAACCGGTGTTTGAACGTGTTGCGGCCATAAGCCCTTTTTGTTTGATCTAGCCTTGAACGCCAATACAACATATTTTTTTCTCAATCCACGAAATATTGATTTTATCATTTTCATAATATAATGTAAAGTTTGAACAAAGTAACTAATAATAACAAAACAAAAGTCATTGAAACAAAGCAAGTTCAGTCGACCATTGATGACAATTCCAGAACAACGTAACTATAAACAATTTTTTTTCTATCTTCTGCCAGCCGCTATGATGGAGAAAGCATTACCTCGAACCGTCGCCAATGAGACACGCTGCAAGAGCCACTCCGTTTCGCGAGACTCGTTCCCTAATCGAGACGCAATCGCGCCAATCTTCCGAAGGAATGCCATCGAACGAGGGCCAATAACCACCGAAGTCTCCACTGCCACAGGAGTAAAAAAAAATCTATCAGCAAGAGAAGAATATTTAGCTATTTTTTTTCAACATATTAATTACGTCATTCTCTCTTCTAGTTACAAGTGATATGCTTTTTAGTTGTTGCTGCCGTTGGTAGTCTTCAAGTGATATGGCTTAAATTATTTGGTACAGTTCTTTGTGATTATGTAGCGCTCCTCCACAAGGTTAAAAAAATGATGGTAAAAAAATGGATAAAACAATAAAGGCATTTTCAACTCTCTCTCAATCACAAACAGATCTGTTTATATAATACTAAAAGGCTGTTATTGTGAGTATGTTTGCGTGCTTGTGTGGTACGTCCGTGTGGCGCATAATGATTTAAGTTTATCTGATTTAAGTGAATAAGATTTAAAAATACGAGTTGTTTATACAGTAAATATTTTTTATTTTAACTTTCTTCAAATAGACAATTTTTTAATTAAAATATATTTAAGTTAAAGACGGACACAAAGAGATCCCGCTTTGCCGTTTCGTCTATTTTTTTGTAAAGTAATTATTTATATTTTGGCTTTCTTTAAACAAACAATATTTTTAAATATTTAAAGAATTAAAGTTAATCTGATTTAAAAATTATTTTAAGTGAATAAGATTTAAAAATACGAGTTGTCCATACTGTAAGTATTTTAAGTTTCTTCAAATATAATTTTTTAATTAAACTATTTTAAAGTTAAAGACAAACACAAAGAGACCCAGCTTTGCTGTTTCGTCTAGTTATTTGTAGAGTAATTATTTATATTTCAGCTTCCTTTAAGCAAACAATATTTTAAATATCTAAAACATATTTTTTAAACATATTTAAAAAATTAAAATCAAAAGTTTATCCCGGAAGTTCTATTCCTATTAAATACCGTAACCAATCAGTAAAACGTTAAATGTGAATTTGTAAACCAAACCAATGATAACACGAACGAATTGAAATATTTAAGTGAATCATAATAAATTTAACTTTCATTTCAATGGAATGTTGAAATCAACTTTAATGTTTGATAACCTGAACCGCCAACGGCTCACGGGTAGGGTAATAACAAATGTAATTAAATTAACTGTTTAACCTATTCGTTCCTGCTTTGGATATTATTGCCATATATGGTCTGGTGCTCCTGCTATATATTTAGCCTCCATTCCGGCTTCAGCCAGATTCCCACCGCCGTAACGTATCACCCTGTGCCTTTTCTATATATACTTTCATGGTATGAACTTTTCTCTATGGTACCTAGACTTTATGAATTTTAAGCGTAGTACTAGATTGGCAACAGTGTCTAGTTATTTTAGAAATGAATTAGCTAGATGCAACCGTAAGATCTTTTCTAACAGTTTCTATTCTTGCACTGGTTTGGTGCTTCTGCTATATATTTAGAGATTCTTGATAAAATACTAACAAGAATTTGCAATTTTATTGGTCCTAAGCTGGCATTTTGTCTTCAGTCTCATCGCCGTAACAATTTCTCTGTGCCTTTTCTATAAATGGTAA
>OZ038513.1:56600515-56655515 GCA_964036315.1 Acanthosepion esculentum | reverse complement strand
ATCAGGTGATTAATCACTTCGGCGTTGATAATGGCCTCGAGTTCTTAAAGACAGGAACAATGGTTGAGGACTTCCAGCAGTCAGGAAAACAGGACTCCTAGAGGCAGCGGTTGTACAATTTAGAGAGGGCAGGCGCCAGTTCAAGTGCGCATTTCTTCAGGACAATGGCTGGTATTCCGTCACCACCAGTAGCCTTGTGGTGATCTAAGTTAGAAATAATGCCCAATACCGATGACGGGGTTATGTGCAAACCGTCCAGGAGGGCCTCAGTTCTGGGAGGGAAATCGGGCAAGGGTACCCCTGAAGAATCTAGCGTAGAATTGGAAGAAAACTTCCGAGCGAAGCATTCGGCCTTGTCGGCAGAGGTGGTCAGGATCTCAAACTGATTGAACAGGGGAGGAATGGAGGGTTTGTTATTATTCAGAACGCTCTTGCAGAGGCGCCAATAGTCTTTGGAGCCAAATTTGCGGGATGCAATACGTTCCTTCATCCGAGCAGCAAATAGTGACTTGGCATTGTCGAGGATACGCTTACACTCATTGCGGGCAGAGGTAAATAGACGTCTGTTGGAGTCGGACATATCACTACGAAAACGGTGGAAGAAGTGGTTCCTATGGGCAATGGCGGCTGAGCAAGCAGCTGTGAACCAGGGTGAGGAGCGCGGTTTGACCTTAAATTTCATGGAGGGGATGAAAGCTTCCATACCGGCTTTAATCCAGGAAGAGAACTCAGAAGCACAATCATGAGTGGGGAGCTTAAATATAGCATCCCAGGGGACATCGCGGAGGAAGTCACGAAACGAGTCCCAGTCAGCCCGTTGGTAGCAGAATGTGGTTCTGGTGGTAGGAGGCTCTTTGCAGGGGGTAGGGCTGAAGGAGATATATATATATGTATATATATAATAAACATTATGCATATATAAACATTATCTATTATTGTTAATTTTGACTATATATATATATATATATATATATATATATATATATATATATATATAATATAGTCAAAATTAACAATAATAGATAATGTATATATATATATATATATGTATATATATATGTATATATATATATATATGTATATATATATGTATATATATATATGTATATATATATATGTACATATATATGTATATATATTGTATATATATATATATATATGTATATATATATATGTATATATATATGTATATATATATGTATATATATATATATATATGTATATATATGTATGTATATATATATGTATATATATATATGTGTTATGATGTTGGTTTGGGGTTTGTAGAGACAAACGACAAATAACACGTAACAATAAAAAGGGTTTTATTGGTTCGTAAAAGGTACAGAAATCGCCTGAGTAGTCTATAACTAGCTCAGCCAAGAACTTTCTCTCGCCCCCTGTCTCTCGACGTGCCACTATTTAAAGTCTTTAGGCGCAGACAAGTTCATCTTCAAGAGGGGTGGTAGGTTTCCGACACAACAATATATATATATATATATATATATATATATATGTATGTTAAGCAGCTTTATTCTTAGAACCAACACCCCGACTACCCGCACATATCATTTGATTATAGTGGTTGTTGCAGAACCAACCAGACTTTTTGGAAGAGGAGAATACAGAGAACTGGCGCAAAGTATGCCACCGGATCCCCAAACGGCCCTCCGCAGATTTTGAATTGAGAGTCATCCTTTTAGACCGGTTGCAATCCAAGGCAATATGACCCAGTTTTCCTGCTATTTACCCATATGTGTGTGTGTGTGTGGGGGGAGAAGAGATGGATTCATATCTTTCCAGCAAGTGATAAAATACCAAGAAGAATCTGCAATTTTACTGATCTGGCATCTTGTCTTCACTTCCACCACCGTGCCTTTTCTATAAATATTTTCATGGTAATTGTTCTGATGAGCTTTCCTCTTTGCTACTCGGATTATATGAATTTAACCGCATTACTAGATCTACTAGGTATCATCAGCTGGCAGTTGAATTGCTTACACATAACCGTAAGTTCTATGCAAACAGTTTTTTCTATCGCACTTATCGCTTGTGAAAAACCTTTTGTTTTCCAGCCAATTTCAATATTCGAAAAGTTAAAAGCAATGTCAATCGTTATCGACTGTCTTCTTAATTCTTGTTCTTTTATTGTTTTCTCTCCTTAATAGTGATTTTCTCATATTCTCTAACAGTCAGTAACTCCTTGTGTCTTAGTGGCTTTATTGCCTTGCTTGAGGTGAAATGATTAAAAAAGAATCGTTATATAATAATTCTGTATTACTTATACGTTTCTCTTTATAATTGATTATTGCCCAACGCTAAATCTGTGCCCAATTCATCATCCCTTCGATATCACCACTTACATAAACATAATAATTAATGCAGGATCTTTTTTGAATCCTATAATTGATACGCATTGTTTTAACAAACGCAAAACCGTAAGTTCTATGGTTATAGTTTCTTTTATCGTACTTCTTGTTTGTGGAATTCTTGCTTTCCAGTTAATTTTGATCTTCATATCTATAAAATCAACTGTCAATTGAGATAGAAAAATAAGTGTATTAAACGTAAGAATACAAAATTGAAATGAAGATTAGTAGTCCAGGAATGCGGGTTAGTAGAAAGTATATGTACAAGTCTCTGTAAGTGAAGCCGTAATTATCTCTCTCCCTGGACTCTCTGTGAACACCCTATGTACTGTCTCCGTATCTCTCACCCTGCAGGTATTCTCTCTGTCAGTATAAGAATACTTTGAACGAGTCCATCTTGTGTAAAAGGGGTCTGCCCCACAACAATAACCGTACTGGATTTCATATTGTACTTGTTGTGTACAATAAACCTTTCTTTTAGTATCCACCTAGTGTTACTTATTTATTCCCTTAGCACGGAATATAACATTTCCGACGAGGATTGTCGGAACATAACATAAACAAACTAAAACCCTATCTTTTCTTGAGCCTACTTTCGGGGAAAAATTATTAAACCCCCACAGGTTTCGACTTTCAAAGAGCTGAGATTCTACTGTGTAGTGAACTACAGCGGAGAGTAAAGAGGACCAGGGTTGCATGTATTTTTTGCAACGCTAGAATAAAATCAAGAATAAAATAACTTACCTCCAGCGCGAGCAAAGATTCGAATAGGCCTCGCGTGTAAACTTATCCAAAGAAGAAAAAAAATGAGGGCTTCGGAGGTTACATATTTAAAATAGCTAGATCCCGGATTAAGATACTCTCTCGAGAGATTATCTTTGCGCATATGCAAATTCTGGCCGTCAATGACATAAAAACAGGAAGAACGCGGCGACAGAAAAAGAAAAAAGACGGATGACTGTTGTGTTGAACTGGCTACACGTGTCACGGATAGTGGCTGAGTAGAAATTGCTTGCATGCATTGGTCGCGAGGAAAAGTTTAAAGCTTTGTTTTTTTTGCTGTTGCTACAGACTGTCTCCACGCCGTGGCTACATAGCCTTTTCTTTCCCCAACAGCGCGCGTTGAAAGAAAAGCGTCGGCAACTTCAAATGAATCACAACTGCAACAAACTTTGATAACATCAACAACAATAACAAAGACGATTAGTGAATTTTTGCTGACGCTAAAAGTCTTTTTCTTGACTACAGATTTTACTGTGAACCAAATACACAAAGACTTTACTTCAAGTAAAGACTATTTTTAATAATTTTTGGTTCTTGAATTCATATACATATGTTTGTAAATACAAATGATTTATTTAACAGACATACCCATGTTTCCTTTATTTTTTATTTTTAGTATTGCTTGAAATTCGGACATTTTGATTTTTTATCTAAAAAGACAGACGACTGAATTTTCTATAATTTCTTCTTCTTCTTCTTCTTCTTCTTCTTCTTCTTCTTCTTCTTCTTCTTCTTCTTCTTATTATTATTATTCGCTTACTATTCGCCATTGCAAGACTAGCAAACAAGGAGGTTCACTGAGGAAAAGAGTTGCTACTGCCAATCTCATTTGGATGTTATTCTTGGTTTGCGATTTAAAAAACTTAATTTAATATGGAAGAGATAATATTTATAAATCATTAATGCCTAACGATACGTCACCTAATAGTAAACATTCAAGATAATATTGCTACAAATACTACTTATGTAAATAAAGCAACTAAAATTAAGATGAAAGAAATACTAGTAAAAAATTAATAATGACTGACAATACCTCATTTAATAATAATAATGATAAAAATTCAAGAAAATATTACGACTAATACTACTTGTATAAATAAATCAAATGAAATTAACATGAAAGAAATACTAATTGGTAAGTACTGGTAAAAAAACATGCAATGATCACAGCAAAAATTGCAATATGAGCACTGGTAAAAATGGTTGCTGAAGACATTAAGTTTATAAGCCCGGGAAATTCATACAAAGATGTCTTTAAGGACAATGGATAAAGGCGTTAGTTAGGACCCAAAGAGTTGTGAGTTCAATATCTGGTTAAGGCAGTGGAGAACTTGAAGAGATAACTAACATCCATTAGACATGGCGCGTGGAACTAGAACAGTTTACCCCAGCGAGCGAAATAAAGGGTTCACCTGAAAAAGGCCAGAGCGTACAACGGCCGAAACGTTGTGATGGATATGGCAACAAAGATGGGGACAATAGTCCGAATAATGTAAATAGTATAAGAAATACTAATCACAATTAATTATATTTAAATAAATTCAACTCATATTGCTACGAATACGTGACAACAGCACGTAAAGCAATTTATGTAAAGCAAAAAGATCATATGATATACATAATAGAAAACTTTTACCAACAAAAACAATCAATAAAATTTTCGTATCTCAAGAGATGAGTCACTGTCGATGCAAATTTGGAAACTTTCACGAAAACTTTCAATAGTTTTGTGACTCTTTTTCATTGAAATTCTTTAAATCTTGTAAACAGAATCTTATATATAAAGTACAGTGTGTGTGTTTGTGCGTGTGTCCAAGCAACTCCTCCACTCATACTAGTCCGATTTCAATGATTCAAAGTTCATTCAAAAGCCCTAGAAAAGTTAGGCGCAGGGAACGATTTTTGTTGAGCTTAGATTTAGGATTGCCAGATTATGCGAGATTTAAAATATATACTAATATATTATACTAGCCATTATCATTGCTTTCATGGTTCAAGGGAAATAAATCTTATTTTCCTTTTGTATCCAAAATTGCAATGCACGTTTCATTATAAACTAGCTTAAAAGCAGCCTTATCGGGTGGCATTTAAGGTAACTCCTGTGAAGGACTCTTGATTTGGCCATCATCACAATAGCTAGGGAGGAGTAGATGCGATAGACATCAATAAACTGCAGAAGAACTCAAAATGAATCGCAGTATTTAAGTATTGAATTAATGTTTGAGCTTATCTTTTAAAAGTTCAACGATAATTCTTTCGTTGCAACTTAATTTAAAGACGATTTGATGTACGTAAATCCTTATTTTCCGCAGAAACAATTATTTTTTATTTCATGAGTAGACAGGAGTAGATACGATAAGCATAAATAAACGGCAGAAGAACTTAAAATCGATCGCTGCATTTAAGTATTGCATTAATATTTAAGCTTACCTTTTAAAAGTTCAACGATAATTCTTTTATTGCAACTTAATTTAAAGACGATTTGATGTATGTAGATGCTTATTTTCCGCAAAAACAATTATTTTTATTTCATGGGTGAAAGAACAGGAGACAATTTATAAATTAATATAGTGTAAAGATGGGAAAATAGAATTAGTTATACATTCAACATTTGGAGAGTTTGAAAAACATAATAGTAATTAAGTAACAACTATATTCAGTAAGTTATGTGCCATGCGTGATACACGCTTAGGCGATCATGTATCTTTCGATACATGACTGACAAGGCAGATTTTTTTCCCGCAGTAAGTTGCCATTTCTTTCCGCGGTAGATCAGTGGTCATCCAAGGCTATAGAATCCAGTCTGTCCTGCTATTTACCCAGAAATAGTAAGAAAAGGATTCATATCTTTCCCAAGGGTATTAGCACGTAAGTACGTATATTATGGAAACTATATGAATAAATGCGAATCGAATTATGTGGTTAAAAAGCCCCAGCTCTACTTTATAGCAATTTATACGCGGTATTTACTCGTCCCTCCACCACCACTAGGACGAGATGCGACACAGGGTCTTTTATTTTAGTGGGGACTCGAGCGCGTACATCCGGGTCTCCAAAGGAGGAATTTTCGTGGTGTTTACTCGTATCACCCACCGGAACAGGATGTGACACAAGGTCTTTTTAGAGTGGGGGCCCGAGCGCGTGCACTCGGGCAAGGGACAAAAATTGTCCACAGCCCCCGTAACAGTCGGTGCGCTGGGCTCAGTGCGAGCACTGATCCCTCCCTCTGGTGCAATGGGAGAGCGCGGCCTCGGGCAGCTGTTCCCCAGTGTTGGGCACCTCTTCAGGTATAATTTTCAGTTGCCCCTTTGTCCTTTGACAGAGAACACCCCTGAGCGCACTCTGCCCAAAGAGAGAGACGCAACTCAGTGATGATAAGCCATCCGTTAGAAACTCCTCCAAGGAGGAATTTATACGCGGCATTTACTCGTTCCCCTTACTATAAGTGGGGACTCGAACGCGTACATCCGGGTCCCCACGGAGGAATTTTCGCGCTGAAAGCTCAATATCTGTATTATATATTATCTATTTCTAGGTGATATCACTCTTCAGGTTTAACTAATTTCCAATATGGAAAAATTTAAAAAAAAGTATATTTCATTAATTAACTGTCCTTCATTAGTGTTCTTTTATTCGAGGATTGTTTTCATTTTCATACCAAAAATAGTTCTGTTTAGAAACATTGTCTTATATAGTACAGCAAAGTGTTTGAAATTTGCATTTTACTTGGACTTCAACAAGTTGGCATCTACTTGTAATACTTTCCTTTTACTTTGCAAAGAGATAGCGAGCGGACGAAGCCTGTTAGTTCATAATATGACCTCCGAACAAAATATCTAGATGCATGATATCGGGAGACCTTGCTATACAAATCAGTGGCGCGGTATGTCAAGCCATCGATTTGGTAATTTTCTATCCAAAACCTCTGACGGCGTGTGAATCATGCGTTGGTGTACAGTGCCGCTGAAAGATCGTTGTCTGCAAAGCACTTCTGGCGAATTGTGAAAAAATACCAATCGTTCAGAATATTCTAGCAGTTTTAAGCTGTAATGTTTTCCACCAATGTGAAAATGTCCGTAAACTATGGTTGATGACAACTCTAGAGATTCAGACATTTATTTTCAGGCTTGTATGGTATTTATGGGGATGGTTCACTGCCCGTCCCAGCCAAAAATGTCCTCTAGAGTTTGATTTGTTAAAGGAAAAAAAAAAAAGCAAAAATAAAATCTCAAAAATAAAAGCAGCAAACCAAAATAAGGCAAAAATAAAAAAATAATATTATCCAAAATAAAAAAAAAATGATATTTTATCACATTTGTATTTTTTAATTTATATTTGTAAAAATTACAAATGAGGTATAATTGAATTATATTACATTAATATATATATATATATATATATATATATATATATATATATATATAAAAGTGAACATAGAAGTCGACAGTCTGTTTCATGCTAGTGCAATCGTCAGGCACTGACGATTGCACTAGCATGAAACAGACTGTCGCCTCTAAGTGTTGACTTCTATGTTCACTTTTATATTTACACACGCTCTATCTCTGATATTGAGCACTTTATCCCATAAATATAGCACATTTTAAGACTATATTTATTCATATATATATATATATATATATATGTATGTATAGAGAAATATAGTTTTAAAGTGTGCTATATTTACGGGATAAAGTACTCAATATCAGAGATAGAGCGTATATAAATATAAAAGTGAACATTGAATCAACACTCAGAGGCGGCAGAGATGCTTATAGGAAAACACGAGCCTTTTACGAAGATACGAGCCTATTACATCCGGGTGTTCGCAAACTCACGAGTCTGCGATTGCTGAGCCCCTATTAAATTCTGTCGTTTGTAGGGCGAACTATTATTATTATTAATATGCAACGGCCTCCCTGTGTAGACAATGGGAGATGAAATATAGGTTGACTCTATTCGGGAAAACCACTGCTTGACTGGTAACATATTTAGTAATAATTTTTTCTCTTCCCACCTATTGGGTAATTTATTCTTTTAATACCAGTTGTTGATAATAATTTTTCTTATCAGCATCTCTGTTTTATATTGCCGACGATTCTGTTTTTGAGGAAGTGTCGGCCGAAAGGCACCTAAATCTTTTTCTAAAACGAGATATTTTTGTATCTATTTTAGTAAGAAGAAATATGATCTTTTTCCTTAAAGTCATCTTGTCTTGGTGTGGCAGTAAAATAAAAATCTGTTCATATATATATATATATATATATATATATATATATATATATATGTCATCAAGGACACATGGCACAGTGGATAAAGACGTTGGTTAGATCCAGTGACAGGACCCAAAGGGTGTGAGTTCAGTGCCCGGTTAAGGCAGTGGAGAACTTTCAGAGGGAAGATTAACAGGAGATAACTGATAACTGACATCCATTAAACATGGCACGTGGAACTAGAACAGTCTAGAGCGTATATAAATATAAAAGTGAACATTGAATCAACACTCAGAGGCGACAGAGATGCTTATAGGAAAACACGAGCCTTCTACGAAGATACGACCCTATTACATCCGGAACTAGAACAGTCTATCCCAGTGAGTGAAGAAAGGGTTCAGTTCGACATTCCAACTACCTGAAGAAGGCCGGAGCGTACAAAGGCCGAAACTTTGTAATAAATATGGCGACAAAGATGAGGACAATAGTGCGAATAATGTACATAATGCCTCATCTCAGTAATATAGACAAATATTAAAATATTAGCAGCAATACATTTTTTGAAAAATATATTACCAGCAATACATTTAAAAAAAATATTACCAGCAATACATTTTTATAAAAAAATATTACCAGCAATACATTTTTATAAAAAAATATTACCAGCAATACATTTTTATAAAAAAATATTACCAGCAATACATTTTTTTGAAAAATATTACCAGCAATACATTTTTTTGAAAAATATTACCAGCAATACATTTATGGAAAAAAATATTACCAGCAATACATTTTGGGAAATAATATTACCAGCAATGCATTTTTGAAAAGAAATATTACCAGCAATACATTTTTGAAAAAATATTACAAGCAATATATCTTTGGAAAAAAATATTACCAATAATATATTTAAAAAAAATTACCATCAATACAATTTTGGAAAATTATATTACCAGCAATACAGTTTTGAAAAAAAATATTACCAGCAATACAGTTTTTGAAAATATATTACCAGCAATAAAATTCTTGTCGGCATTAATTAACCCATTGACGTTGATATGACGTAAAACAAAACAAAACAAACGGCCATGGTGTGATTCGAACCTGGGCCTCATGGTCGGCAACACTAACATTCTAAATACTATATACTGGCAAACTAAATAGAGATATTGCATTTATATTTTTTTGTTATGGTTATTGTACGATTTACTTCTTTACGATTTGGCCATTTTGGATGAGTCTCTTCAAATTGAAAGACTCACTCGTCTTCATTGTGTTTTCATTTTCACTATGGCAATTAACAGAGAATTAAATTGTGCATGGCACAGTTTAATCAATAACGATTGTAAACACAAGAGTTTACTACATCGGGGAATAGAACACACACACACACACACACACACACACACACACACACACACGTGATTGTTTTAGTGAATGCCATTGATTAAAATACAGATTTATTGAAAAAGACAGAAGACGACGGACATGCATATTATCGGAGATAACTTTTACTAAGTTATTAAATAGTACGACATAAGAATATTTACATTATTTACATTAGTCGGGCTGTTATCCTCATCTTCATTGCCATATTCACAACGTTTCGGCTGTTGTAGGCTCCGACCTTGTTCAGGGGTTCTGAATTTCGAACCGAAACCTTTATTTCGTCCACCGGGTGAGGTTGTTCTGGTTCCACGTGCTATGCCTCTTCCAGATGCCTCGTTTATTTCCCTATAACTCAACCCTCCATTTTTTTTTGGTTCACCACTGCTGTAGAACACATGGCCCATTGGATAAAGGCGTTTGTTAGATCCAGTGACTAGACCCAAAGAGTTGTGAGATCAATACCAGGCTACAGTAGTGGTGAACCAAAAAACCTTGGAGAGTTGAGTTAAAGGGAAATAACTGAGACATCCGGAAGAGATATGGCACGTGGAACAAGAACAATCTACACCGGTGGACGAAATTCCAATCACCTGAAGAAGGCCGGAGGGTAAAATGGCCGAAACGTTGTGAATATGGCAATGAAGATGAGGATAACAGTCCGAATAATGTAAATAATCATAATATCTCATCTCAGAGATATAGACATATATACGGCATAAGAATGTAAGAAGATTATGCTCTGCCAATCCCACCGAGGTTTACCATGTTTCCCCTCTACAAACTCAGAGATTTATGTGTTTTATAGATTACAGTTTTGATGTATGTACATATGTATAAAGTTTATTATTCACTCACTATGAATAAAGTTTTCATATATTTTCAGGTGCCCCTGCCAATCATCTCGCAGTTCTTGACAAAATCAAAAGAAGTATCTGTAAGGTAATCAATGCTGACTTGACATCTCGACTTTTCACTGACGCGACGTGGCTTCCCTCGGTCCTTTCTACAAATATTTTCATGTCAACTGCTCTGACGAGCCTTTCCCCTGGTCCCTTGACTACGTGAATTTAAGCCTGCTACTAGATTCGCATCTACTATACTTATACTGTTGAAATAGCTAAATGCAATCGCCGCTTCTACACCAACAGTTTCCTTTCTCGCACTTTTCCACCCGTGGAGCCCCATTCCGTTTACTTGCTTCCCTGATAACTACAATTTTCAAAAATTTAAATTCAACGTCAATCTTGAATCCCATTCTTTTGTCCTTTTCTCAACCCTTCCTATATTCAGTCTTTTCTCTCCTTGTAATCCCTTGCATTTCTAGTGGGATTTCCTTATTGCTTGGCTTGAAATGATTAAAAAAAATAATCTTAAGCAAGTAAACTTTGCATGAACGACAAGCTGAAAGTCCTGCCCGATGAAAGTACCAAGTGACCCTCTTCGTCGATTCATTCAACCCCGCTGTCTGTCCATCATCGTCAATGTCCTTTGTCGTTAAGCGAGGATTCTTCGCGTCCTCCCTAACAATTTCCCTTTCCATTCTATTAGAAGTTAAACGTTTTCTGTCAAGTTATTCTCAACACAATGAGTCTCTCACTATATCTCTGAGATGAGGTATTATGATTACTTGCATTATTGACATTACTCGGACTGTTATCCTCACCTTCATTGCCATATTCACATCGTTCCGGCCGTTGTACACTCCGTCCTTCTTCAGGTGATTGGAATTTTTCTTCAAGATCTGTCTATATCTCTGAGATGAGGTATTATGATTACTTGTATTGTTTGCATTGCTCGGACTGTTATCCTCATTTTCAGTGCCATATTCACAACGTTTCGGTCGTTGTACGCTCCGGCCTTCTTCAGGTGATTGGAATTTTTCTTCAAGATCTGTCTATATCTCTGAGGTGAGGTATTATGATTACTTGTATTGTTTGCATTGCTCGGACTGTTATCCTCATCTTCAGTGCCATATTCACAACGTTTCGGTCGTTGTACGCTCCGGCCTTCTTCAGGTGATTGGAATTTTTCTTCAAGATCTGTCTATATCTCTGAGATGAGGTATTATGATTACTTGCATTATTGACATTACTCGGACTGTTATCCTCATCTTCATTGCCCTATTCACAACGTTCCGGCCTTCTTCAGGTGATTGGAATTTTGAACCGAACCCTTTATTTCATTCGCCGGGTTAGATTGTTCTAGTTCCACGCGCCATTTCTCTTACGGATATCTCAGTTATTTCCCTTTAACACAAGGACACATGGCCCAGTGGATAAAGACGTTGGTAAGGTGTGGTGAACAAAAAACCTGTAGAGTTGAGTTAAAGGGAAATAACTGAGACATTCGGAAGAGGTATGACACGTGGAACTAGAACAACCTACCCCGGTGGACGAAATAAAGGGTTCTGTTCGAAACTGAAGAAGGTCGGAGCGTACAACGGCTGAAATGTTGTGAATATAGCAATGAAGATGAGGATAACAGTCCGAATAAAGTAAATAGTACTATAAGTCTCATTGTATCTGTCGGTTTAGGAACATTAAAACGCTTCGAAAGTGTTGTATCCGCACCTTGATTGTATGCATGAAGTATTTTCATTCGGAGCTCCACCATGATTTCAGAACGAATAGGCCATTGCGGTACAGAGCATTCACATATTGCCTGCGACACTATTTGCATGTCTGTTATACGAGGGTAAGTCAAAATATCACTTTCGCCATGTCTTAAGGTTTGCCATAGTGCCTAAGCACGCATGCGCAGAACGCAGTGTGACACATCTAAAGATATGCTATGGCGAAAGTACGGATAGTTTTTTACTTACCCTCGTAGGACGTGTTCGGGTTGAAGAATTTGACATCAGAAGACGTGATTGGAGGAAAAGGGAAACCATTGCTTACAGTGTTATTATTATCTCTAACGAATGGTTTTCTGCAACTACGCCAAACAAAGAACTTTGTTTTGACACGATGTTTAGATGTTCCTGGATAGATATATAAACGTAATGACTAAAGCGTCTCGTAGACGACTGACCAATTTTTCTAGTCACCATTAACCAAGCGGACAGAGGAACTACATATTATTAGGCAGCTACTTCTAAGCGTTTGACATTTTATTTTATCTTATGCCAAGAAACTTAACCGCCACCTCCTTATATTTTATTGCATTTTAATAAAACTATACCCGACACTGTGCGGGTTCAGGTCAACTTTGTTCCGTTGAAAGACACAGTAGTATCGTAAGATGGTATTTTAAACAACATGTCTGTCTACATTTGCTATTTAGAAAAATTCTTAGCGAGGGAAAGATAGATAGAAGAAACGTTTCAGCGAGTTGGTTCTTACCCGTCAAACAATGTAGACGTGTTCTCTTTTGTGTCCGAAACGGCTTCCCATTATGTGGGGGCGACCCCCCACTGGATAGTTAGATAATGTACATGACGACATAAGTAATAAAAATAAAGTTAAAATTCTCTATGTTTGAAGTCTTTCATTGCGGAACCAAAACAATTAGCGATCGCCGGCCGAGAGAAGACGAGACGAGAGCAACCCCACCAGGGGATTATGCAACAATATACGTTGAAATTTCGAACCGAACCCTTTATTTCGTCCACTGGGGTTGATTTTTCTAGTTCCACGTGCCATGCCTTTTTCTGGATATCTCAGTTTCAGTTATTTCCCTTTAGTAAGTTAACTCTCGAAATTTTTGTTCACCTCTGCTGTGGCCAGGTATTGAACTCACAACCATTTGGGTCAAGTCGCTAGATTACTATCACCCAACGTTTTCATCCACTGGGCCATGTGTATAAAGTTTAACCATTTAATATTAATGATAATAAAAATAAAAACCGAAAAACAAACAAAAGAAAAAACGGGTAGCAATAGCAATAAATAGGCACCCGTTTATCTCGTGAGATAAAAATTAGCAGGGCCGGCACCAGGGTCTCGTGCCTCCACCGAATCTATAATACCGGCCCCCACTCTACTACATCTCAATTTTCATAAGTTAGTATTAATATAAAATACAAATTTTATTCTAACCTAAATACATACAATAATGGATCATGTGTAATATAGGTGAAAACTTCAACTAGAAAAATGAAAAATAAATACAATGTATCTAAATACAAATTAGACATGTCATAGTAGATCATTCTCGATCACCTCGACGTGGTATAATGATTAGCAAGTTTGTCTCGCTAGAACAATTACGACTGAGTAAGGAGTTTTGATCTCGCTGTGTGCCCCATACTTTCGGCCTTGTGCCACATCTAAGCTAGGCTTAGAAAATTGCCATAATAGATCATTCCATCTTAAAAAATATGGACAATGTCTTGCGGCAATTTTTATAACATTAACTTGAGATTTTTCTCATTAAAAAGTTGAGTAATTTTAACACATTCAACATTATGGATAATATATATATATATATATATATATATATATATATATATATATATATATATATATATAACGTAAATCATTCAAACGAAAAACAAATACTGAAGCTAATTATATGGCAAGAATCACTCTCGCAAACAATATTTAATAATAAAATACAATCAACTTCGAATCCGTTAATGAATGGTATGATCCTTGTTTATAAATTCCGGTTTTATCAGGTCTTATTTTTTCTACTAGCCGGGCTTTCAGTCGTTTCGAACGACCATCATCAGGTAGACATTTCAGTGTGTTTTTGTTAAATTCCAGGTAGTAATGCGACATCGAAAGATTGTGCAGTCCGAAAGAGTGTTTTTTTAGCAATGAGATATTTTTAAATGTAAGAATAATTTGGGAGCGTGCAGTCGCGACGCTGAGGTTGAAATTTTTTAAATTTGAAAATTGTGCGTTCTTGTACTGAAGAAAGGTGGCATGAACTAAATTGTTCAATATTTACAGTAAATGTCACAGTTATTATCAGGAATTCGCACTTAGGATCAGGTTATTTTAATATCAATTATGTAGTGCGTATACACACTACATAATTGATATATATATATATATATATATATATATATATATATATATATATATATATATATATATCATATTTTTTTCGAAACTTATGATGAGCAGAATGAATTCAAGGATTTGAACGAAAAAAATTGCCCCCTGAATGACATCAAAATATGCGAATTTTTTGCATCCTTAAACAGTCAGTTGTGCTTAGTTTAATTTGTAACGTACAGGAATATAGGTAGAAAGCACAATAAATTGAGAGGCCTTGTAGCAATAGCAGTAACAGGAAGGAAATTCTGTTGATAATTAATAACGTATTTTATAGAAACAAATGGAATAAAGAATTATAAATCTTTCTATGGATGCTGACTTTTAGCAAGAAAATTATTCTAGCAGTAATTCGCAATAAATTGAGAGACCTTGTAGCAATAGCAGTAACAGGAAGGAAATTCTGTTGATAATTAATAACGTATTTTATAGAAACAAATGGAATAAAGAATTATAAATCTTTCTATGGATGCTGACTTTCAGCAAGAAAATTATTCTAGCAGTAATTCGCAATAAATTGAGAGACCTTGTAGCAATCGCAGTAACAGGAAGGAAATTCTGTTGATAATTAATAACGTATTTTATAGAAACAAATGGAATAAAGAATTATAAATCTTTCTATGGATGCTGACTTTTAGCAAGAAAATTATTCTAGCAGTAATTCGCAATAAATTGAGAGACCTTGTAGCAATAGCAGTAACAGGAAGGAAATTCTGTTGATAATTAATAACGTATTTTATAGAAACAAATGGAATAAAGAATTATAAATCTTTCTATGGATGCTGACTTTCAGCAAGAAAATTATTCTAGCAGTAATTCGCAATAAATTGAGAGACCTTGTAGCAATAGCAGTAACAGGAAGGAAATTCTGTTGATAATTAATAACGTATTTTATAGAAACAAATGGAATAAAGAATTATAAATCTTTCTATGGATGCTGACTTTCAGCAAGAAAATTATTCTAGCAGTAATTCGCAATAAATTGAGAGACTTTGTAGCAATAGCAGTAACAGGAAGGAAAAATTAAGTACAGGAATTTTGGCACACGGCCGAAGGGGAGTTGAGGAAAGGCTGGTACTCAATAACTATCCTAGTCGTAAGTTAATCACAATCATGACCCATTTATTCAATACAATATACCCAATCACCACAAGAACTTGTCCATCACCTCTCACTCCTAAATTTACATTGTTCTCGCTGCTACTGCGTCCATTACAGAAGGCAACAGTAAAAGTTCATTGCCCGAGATGAAATTCTTGTATTCGTCTCTTAGGCCCATGAAGTATTCTGGGCCACCCATGCAGATGTCGATGGCTGAGATGGCATTGGTACATTTTGATGGGGAGATTCATGGGGAGATGGGGAGAATATGGGTAGAACGCATGAATATAGGTAGTAAACACTTATGCTTCCCAATCAGATTTGAAGCCCCGCCCGAGGGACCGGGTTAGTACGTGAAGGGTGGGAAAATTGGTGTGACTTCGCCAGGGCGGAACGTAGAAGCTGGGAGATGGTATATGGAGGTCGTGTGCTGCCCAGACCATATGACTTTCCTCTCAGCGGTGCCGACAAGATTCGAAGTAATACAGGGCATTATGTTTGGGGCCAGCTTGGCAGCAGGAGTTACCGGAAAGTTGTCAATGTTGACACCAAACCGCATTCAGGGCCCCACTCCGGGTTTTCTGACTGAGTTTACTTCAATACCCTTTCCCGTGTTTGGATATGACCGCAAGGCGGTGTGTGTGTGGGGTGGTGGGGGTATTAAATCAGGGTTGTCGAGCCCCGTCTCTTCGACGTTGCTGGTTATGAGGCGCCATTTTCCCGCCTTCCGCGTTTTCCAGTTTGGTGCTAGGCTTAGTTTTCTGATGCTATTTGAAACGTGTCTTATGGGAGCATTTTATAGAGAGTAGGAGCCATGAAAAACTTTGGAGCGTATATAATGTTCGTGTATAAACATTGTATATATTATGTATTTTAGAATCAATAATGAAGACATTATATCCGAGGATTATATTCTTGCAAAACTGTCTGGGAGGTACGAATCGTTGTAAATATAATATATGACACGAAAACTATAACCCACAGGGCCGGGTTCCATGAATAAATGATTAAGACAATCTCTTCTGAAATAGCTGGCGAGATAAATAGGAAAGACATTTTTATTTTTATGTCTATATATTCTTTAAAATTGATTTATTGTTATAAGAGTAGATAAGCATCAAGATGCAGCTAGAGGATAATGTCATTAATAAACTGATTCACTTGTATACGTAATCTTTCTTATCAGTATTTTAAACATTAATACTGTATAACTTTAACGAGATGAAATCAAATCCGTGATCGTTTTTATTTTCCTGATCAGATCTGGTTTTCAAGATATCGCTTAAAAAATTGGACATAAAAATATTAAATTATTTTCATAGTATAATAGGAAAAGTGAACCAATAATAAGCATATAACCTCGTATAACCCTTGACAATCAGAGATTGGCAGCTGACCTCTCTTACGATCTAACACTAACTTTCCGGTGGAGAAAAAAAACAGGCTGGTTACATTCAATACCTCTGAAACCAAATTGGTTACATTCCATTATCTCCAAACAGACCCCAAACTACCGCCAATAGTCACGATGAACAGGTGTCCCTCTCGTGGAGGCCCCGTAACTTGAGAGGATATTGGGCTTCAAACTTACACCCGACTTCAAGTGGAACTCTTATATACGATACATCGCTAAAGATGTAGGTAAAATGATCGGCTGCCTGTACTGCTCCAGTAAGCACTCGACTCCATCCTATCATCTATCTTTACAAGAGCTAATAGTACTCCATTTTCAGACCGAAAATAGAGTACTGTAGGCATATTTGGGTTAGGGTTAGGGTTAGGGTTAGTACTTGGACGAATTACATTCCTTGGTTCCGCCAGCTCTAACCTTCACGCCTAGGACCCGTAATGCGACTTACATAGTAGGAAACCACCCACATTCTCTCGATATTCCATCAGCTGGAAGTAAGTTCCACTCGAACAGCTTCTCGCGAAACACTGCCCTTTGGAACAAACTCCCAGGAGGATGTTTCTCCATATCAATATAATCTTAATCTATTCAAGTCTAGAGTTAACTGTTTTCTTCCCTCCCTAGCCATATAAATTATAACTTAACGTAGCCTTCTACCTCGAGTAGCTCCCGGGCCTTGTGCATAAACGTTAATGTAACCCCCCTCCAAAAAAAAACAAACAAACAAACAAACAAAAACCCACTGACCGTATTGTTGCTGCTGTTGTCTCTTGTTTTATTGATCTGTCGTTTCTTGTTCCAGTGCTATAAAAAAAACCAAAAAAAAAACAACAAAAAAAAAAACAAACTATAAAACAGTCGCCCCCCCCAAAAAAAACGTAGAACTCTTGCTGTCGTCATTTGCCGGCGTTTTTCCTAATTGCGGTCATCAGAAAATCAGGAAGTAATCAGATTTGTGCGGGGATTTCGTCCAGTGTCCTTTGTGATTCTGTGCAGATTCATAGACATGTCTTCCTCGCTGAAAACCAGTTTCACGGTTAAAACTTTTGGGATGTCAACGAACACTCGTTGTCACTTTTGTAATGTCAACGAATACTCGTTGTCACTTTCGTAATGCTCCTTGTAGTAGGGACTTTGTAAGGGGAGGTGAGGAAAGGCTGGTACTCAGTAACTATTCTAGTCGTAAGTTAATCACAATCATGACCCATTTATTCAATACAATATACTCAATCACCACAAGAACTTGTCCATCACCCCCAGAGAGAGAGAGAGAGAGAGAGAGAGAGAGAGAGAGAGAGAGAGAGAGAAAGAGAAAGAGAGAGAGAGAGAGAGAGAGAGAGAGAGAGAGAGAGAGAGAAGGTAGTTGATTAACTTGTTGTTAAATCGTCTCAGAACGATATATGACTCTTGCGATGGAGGGATAAAGATTTCTGTGCGGGGCTTAAAGTTATAGTGGCGTTCCTCCTCCCAACGCTTGCCCGGGCCAATTCTCTCTTCTCTCTTCAAGAATTTTCTCCAGTCTCCTTTTTCAACATAACTACGCATTTATATAGATAAACCAGGCTAGTTATAACTGACCGTAGGCCCTACTACTTCGCACGCGATTATCACGGTGTTCTGGCTGCTTCAACCAAAATCATGTGAATCCTAAAGTTCCTTCTAGCTTACTCAGCTCTATTTCAATTTTTAACAGATAAAAATTATTTCGACCATTTCCATTGTTTTCTGATGACCCAGATTCAATGGGTACAACTTCTGCACTAGATAAGATTTCTCCATCAGTAAACAAAATGCTTTGATTTAATTCCGCTATTCAAATCTACTTCAATTTCAATAAAAAAATATAAGTTTGTGTGCGTGTTCCCCAGACTCTCTCTCTGTCACATTAGTATTACCAATAAATTTTATAAGAACATTAATATCAATACATTTTATAGTAAAATTGAAAAAAGTTTCCACTCGTTGGATTTTCTAAGATTATTAGGTAAAAGAAAATGCAATTAAGTAATTATAATTTAAACATAAAATAATATCATTCTCCGGAATTAATAATAAAGTTTGAATTTTCAATATTTCGATTTCGGTATTGAATAACCCATAGAGGTGTTGCTATGCTGCTAAACAAAAAAACCCAAACTAATAAATGTAATAGTGTACAGTCGAATGAACAAGAGTATATTTTATAGTAGAATGATCAACAACATATTTTATAATAAAATGACCAACAATACATTTTTATAGTAAAATGACAACCAATACATTTTTATAGTAAAAGCACCAAAATACGTTTTTATAGCAAAAAAACCAACAATACATTTTTATATAAAAAGGACCAAAAATACGATTTTATAGTAAAATGACCAACAACAGTTTTTATAGTAAAAGGACCAACAATACGTTTTTATAGTAAAAGCACCAAAATAAGTTTTTATAGTAAAAGGACCAACAATACATTTTTATAGGAAAATGATCAAGAATACTTTCTTATAGTAAAAGGACCAACAATACATTTTTATAGGAAAATGACCAACAATACATTTTTATAGTAAAAGGACCAACAATACGTTTTTATAGTAAAAGGACCAACAATACATTTTTATAGTAAAATGACCAACAATACATTTTTATAGGAAAATGACCAACAATACATTTTCATAGTAAAAGGACCAACAATACATTTTTATCGTAAAATGACCAACAATACATTTTTATAGTAAAAGGACCAACAATACATTTTTATAATAAAATGACTAACAATACATTTTTATAGCAAAACGACAAGCAATACATATCCTAACAAAATTGAAGACATGGCACATTCTCTAAATAAATAAAAAGAAAAACAATTTAGTATGATTAATCTCATTTCTTATAAGAAACACATTTCCATTCCTCGTTTGAATTTGCAAGATTATTTGTTAAAAAAATCCAGCTAAGTAACGTAATTCCCCATGCATAATACGCTTTCATCCATAATAGGCACACCTAAAATTGTGCTGGAAGCGTGGGAAAATGCTTCTATTTACGCATAATACGCACCCCTTGTTAGGTAATCAAACTCTATAAATTGTACCTCTCCAATTTCATTACGGCCAACGTTTCCTATTCTTATAAAAATGGTTTTAAACATAGAATAATATTATTCTAATTTAGTTTCATGATAATTATTATTATATTTTACATTTGTAAGTATTGTTAGGTACATATGATTGTATTTGACATCCTTAAGGGTCACAATCGCCGAATGTTAGTGTCAGATTGTCTTATGTTTGTGGTGAGTAGTCATTTCACAACTCTCGCAACTGAAATCGACCTATGAAACGGCAATCTTTTAAAGTTATTGTTGTAGCTGTGCATAATACGCACCCCTAATTTTGTTCATATTTCTTAGAAAAAATGCGTATTAAACATGGATAATTACGGTAATAATAATTTAATCATTAAATAATGTCATTCTCTTGAATTAATTATAAAGATTGAATTTTCATATTTAGATTTCGGTATTAAATAAATCATAGAGGTGTTGATATGCCGCTAAACGAAATCCTTAAATATTCGAAAGAAAGAATTTTCATTTAATCCTTTGAATCATTTTTCCAGATGGATCTTGTTTTTAATGTTGCTATGTTGGGGGAAGCAGATAAAGCCATTTATAAGGTGTGAATGAAACAAGTAAGTCGTTTTTTATGTGCAATGTAGATGTCTTGCAAAATGCAAATCAGAAACATTTGGCTAGGAACGAAAGAAAGATATTTCTTTGAGATTTTCGCCGAGGTATTCGAAGGCCAATGGGTTTACAGCCAATAGCTGTGTAGAGCCATGATCGCCTACGTCCTGAGGGGACACGGCACTTAAAGAAGAAGAAGACGTTCAAACACCGGTTCCTTTTTCTCATTTTCATTATTATTATTATTTTTAATCATTTCACCCCAAGCAAGGAAATAAAGCCACCGAGATACTAGGGTAACCTAAGTGTGAGAGAACACGTGAAAAATATACTGTTAAGGAGAGAGGACAATAAAAGAACAGGGGCTAAGAAGACAGAAGATAACGATTGACATTGCATTTAAATTTTTGAAGATCAAAGTTGGCCGGAAAGCAAGAAACCGGAAGAGAGTTCCACAAGCCAGAGGTGCGAAAGAAGAAACTCTTAGCATAAAACTTACGGTTACGTCTAGTCATCTCAACTTCAAGATGAAGGGACCTTACCGCCAATCTACTACTACGCTCAAATTCATAAAGTTTAGGTACCATGGAGGAAAGTAATATTTATTTTGAAAATAAAAATGTGGCACAAGGCCAAAACGGGGGATAGGGAAAAGCTGGTCTGCAAACTGTATTATCTTGATCTTAGCTAACCACAATTACTGACCAAAATATATCACAGTATTCCTTACACCCAAACAGCACATTCTTACCCTACTTATAACAGCTACCATAATACCTCAGGTCTCTATGAAGTCCTATCTGGTTCCCATATGTACAATTTGTCTGTTGAGAGTGGGGAATAAAGGCAACAACATTTAAAAATTAAAAGCCATTGAATATTTACAGTGATTACAATTTTATATACAAGAAACTAAACAAAGCATCAAGGAAGGTTCTCCAAAACAATTATGAAAATATTTATAGAAAAAGACACACAAAAGCTACGTTGGGAAAAGCGATTGAAGTCGAGATGCCAGGTCTGGAAAAATAACATTGCAGATTCTTCTTTAGATTTTATCAACAATCTCTAAATATATAGCATGAAAACCAAACCGCATGTGGCAGCAATATTTCAAGCAAGGACGTTTGATCTTCTCCTTGATCAACATGGCAGTGTGTGGCCTCGCATTGTCTTGCTGAAACAAAGTCAGACCTCGATTGACCAAAGCAGGATACTCCTTTAGTTTGTCGTACACGCGGTCTAGGTGCTGGCAATACAGTTTAGCGCTGATGGCGCGTGCGTGCGGAACAGGCTCGAAATGCAATACTCCTTGTAAATTCCACCAGACAGAGATCAAGATTTGTTGTTTTCCATCCACTTCTTAAGTGAGTCAGGACTTTCTGGCTAATTTAGTATTTACCGTGAGAACATTTGCCATAAAACAGCGGTCGGGTAGCGAAGGAAAGGCGTTGTTGGCGTAAGTTTCTTAATATCTTTACTGATATTCCCTTCAAGAGGGTAGAAATTTGAAACTGTTTCAGTTTAAGGCTGTTTCCGTTGTCACGGAACAAAGAACGGTATTTTTCTAGCAGTTCATTCATCATTATTAAAACGCTTAAGGTTGTCAGATTTGCCAAAACAGAGATGATAAAAGAGACCCCGTTCAAATTTAAATTCAAATGATTTCTCATATTTATTGTATATCATTATTTACAATCCAGCGCGGAGGAAGTGTGTCATTGAGTGGAATTGGCCATATTCAGAATCGGGACTGAATGGTGGATGTGGAAGAGTCTCAACACCGTCCATCTGTTTGAAATTCTCCTTAGTCAACATGGCAGTGTGTGGCCTCGCATTGTCTTGCTGAAACAAAGCCAGACCTCGATTGACCAAAGCAGGATACTCCTTTAGTTTGTCGTACACGCGGTCTAGCTGCTGGCAATACACTTTAGCCCTGATGGCGCGGTTGTGCGGAACAAGCTCGAAATCCAATACTCCTTGTAAATTCCACCAGACAGTGATCAAGATTTGTGGTTTTCTATCCGGACTTTCTGGCCAACTTAGTATATAGCAGGAGAACCAGATCAAATCTAACAGCAATATTCAAAGAATGGACGAAAGGTAGCCTTATAAATATGTAAAATAGATTCCGAAGAGAAAAATTGCCTTCTTCGCTACAGTGAACCAACTTATTTAGCTGCAGACGTAGCAAATTTTGGCTATCATACAACTGCCTATGGTACATTTTCCAGTCAGAATTGGGCGAATTTATAGAAACTGGCAGCTTTAGGTTTGCATTTTTGAGATTTCTAACAAATCGCATATCACTTCACACTTCTTCAAACATTTGATTATTTTTAAATACTTGAAGACTACTGCGATGATGGCTCTCCATATTTTCATTTTCCTTTAACATCTGTGAACTGCACGTTCAAATGATAGTTCCTTGTCAATAAAGTGATGTGTATTCTTGCTGGTTTCTCAGTTTCGAATTCGGTATTATCCATATCATAGACCGGTTGCCAACCAAGGCTAGAGAACAAAGGCTATTCAGATATTTAATCCATTACTGGTGGGGATAATACGATGTGAGCATGTTAGTCTCAGCTAAAATTTTGAACTCGGTTTTCGGATTCCGTTTCATTTTTTCATCTTAAAAACTGTAATTCTGCAAAAACGATACAAAATCATTGTATAGGAGATCACGCGGGTTTCCACAATTCTTTTCTTATCAACGTTTCCCGGCTTGGTCTTCTTTCTTCAGAATGCTTTGCTTCCGGAGACCGTATTCCATTCTCAGACCTCTTGGAGATAAATCTAATTTCTGAGAGTGACTTTTTTTTTTCGCCTGCTTTTAAGTTTGCTTCGCGTGTAACGATATCAGGTCGAGATTTTCCGTTGACTTGTCTCGACTGCCCGTAAGCACAAAGACCACTTAAATGGATAGAGAAAGGATCAATGTATGTATTTCCTCACAGCATATCTTATTAAAAAAGAAAAAAAAAACAAGAAACGATATCCTTTGCTGTCGTACGCGAATTCCATATTATCCCCATTGACAACTCAAGGTATGTCTTCTATTCATCGGTGCCTGGAATTGAAATCTCCTTTGAAGACAAAGAACGATTTTCTCACAAAGTTAAAGTGGTAAGATTTGCTTCATCTTTTTAACTATATATTACTAGCGTCAGTTTAAACTGATGCCTATTTTTCCGCATAAAGAGTGTAACAGCAAAATTGTCCAAATCGTGTAACAACATAATTGTCCATCCCACAAAATGTTCATATCTAAAAAACGACTAAACTAAGTGAGTTACTTTTTTTACAGGTTTTTAGATAAGACGTTTAGCCGTCTTGACACCACTCGTCGTAAGATTCACTGAAAAAAAAATTGAATTATTCAGCTAGAAAGAGAACAGGTTAAAAGCGTTTTGTGTCAGCATTATTGCCTTCCCAAATAAGAAATGGTGAGAGGAAAAAGATCATTCAGACCTTAAGTAATAGTATCAACATTTATACTCTGGCTTCCACCTACAAATAATAATTTTTGTGTCATAATCTTTGCTTCAACACGCATATATATATATATATATATATATATATATATATATATATATATATATATATATATATATATATATATATATATTATGCTATACTGTTTGTATCGAGCAATATTTAAAAAAAAATAATTGCTAAGAACATCGGATTATAAATCTTACTGTTCTTTCTTATTATTTCAATATATATATATATATATATATATATATATATATATATAAGTTGTAATATTCAATATATATATATATATAAATTGAAATATTCAAAATATATATATATATATATAAATTGAAATATTCAATATATATATATATATATAAATTGAAATATTCAATATATATATATATATAAATTGAAATATTCAATATATATATATATAAATTGAAATATTCAATATATATATATATATATATATATATATATATATATATATATATATATATATATATATATATATATATATATATATGTATATATTGAAATAATAAGAAAGAACAGTAAGATTTATAATCCGGTGTTCTTAGCAATTATTTTTATTTCATAGATTTCGCTTCAACAACCATAAACTAACCATATGTCAAAACAATCCTTATTCCCCCATAGCTGAACATTTTAATCAACCAGGACACTCATTAGAAAACTGTAAATGTGTATTGATAGATTCTAAATTATTTACACATACAAAAGGAAGAAAAAAAGAAAAATACTGGATTTTAAAATTAAATACATATAAACTAGGGTTAAATAATGACTTGGGTATTTTAAATCTTTATAAATATTTCAATAGTTAAACAAAAAATGTTTTTTTAGATATAGTTAAAATTTTTTTTAAACAACATCTAAAATATAACTACAGTTAGATTTACGTTAGAAATATTCAAACACAGTTGCATTCCATATCAACTCGCGACGGACGCTACTTAATGTAAACAAACTTCAGAAAACAGTCATTTCTGATGAAAGATCGAGGTCGATCTGAAATATCAAATATATATACATAAAATATAAATAAATACTTTTACAAAATAAACATTCAATTTTTTTTAATTTGCAACTTTTCATGATTTTTTATTAGAAATTTTATTATGACAAAAAGAAAAAAAAATTTATTAGTAAATTTTGTTTTCGACAAAATACTTTTTTTCATTCTTGATTATTGCAGCACAAAAAACAAAGTTTCTCAAAGTACAATTTTGATAATTGATTCCATTCTCTTTTCAATGACTCTAAGAGCCATTTTCAATTTTTTGACACTCGTCTACCAAGTTCAAGACATGTTAATTCAGGGGGTACTTCAAACTTTCGAACTCTAGTATATACGAGGGTCATTCAATAAATAAGGTGAATTTTTCGGTATAAGGACTTCTAATACAAATAGAAGCTTACTTTTTTTCAACGTAGTCTCCCAACACTCTCACACACCTTTCCCCTCTTTGCACAAGCTTCCGTATTCCCTCAGCGTAAAAATCTTTCGACTGATGTCTCAGCCAGTCGCTCATAACACTTTTGACTTCATCGTCAGTTTTAAACTACGTGCCTCTCGTGAACGCTTTCAAGGGACCAAACAGGTGAAAGTCTGAAGGGGCAAGATCTGGGCTGTAAGGGGGATGGGGGAGCAGTTCCCAGCCCAGCTTGTTGATAGTCTGCACCGTTTGGGCTGCTGTGTGAGGCCTTGCGTTGTCATGATGCAAGATGACTCCTTCTGACTGATGACCCCTGCGTTTGTCCCAACAGATAAGCTCAAAGTCCTTGCAATATAATCCATTGTCACCCTTCTGTGAGACTGAATGAGGTCATTGACTGATTCGATCACCTCAGGAGACCTCACTTCTGTAGGCCTCCCAGGCCTGTCTTCATCCTCAACACTGCTCCGTCCGTCTTTAAACAATTTAGCTCACTTGTAGACATTTTTTTGGCTGAAACATGAGGCACCATACACAGTTGACATTCTCCTATGAATTTCAACTTGTTTGCACCCTTCGGCAACCAAAAACTTGATAACTGACCGCTGTTCAATCCTGGAGCATGCTTCTTTGTCGGCCATCTTTGTTCATCGCTAAAACTCTCAAAGTTTTTTTTAATCTGCAAAAGAAATTAAATCCATGTGAAAAAGAAGTAAAACAAAAAAATAAAAAAATAAAAAGAGTAAGCTTCTATCTGTATTAGAAGTCCTTATACCGAAAAATTCACCTTATTTATTGAATGACCCTCGTATATATCTATCAACCAGGCCACCTAGAGGCGATGTAATGGCTAGCAAGCTTGTCTCGCTAGAACAATTACGACAGAGTAGTGAGTTCGATCCTCACTGGGTGCCCCATACGTTCGGCCTTGTGCCACATCTGAGCTACGCTTGGAAAATCACTATATATCTATCAACCAAGGCCTACACCTAAGCAGGACAAGGGTGTAAAACAAAAAAACACCTGCCCATACCTTTTCAATCGTTCCCATTACTGTTGGCCGCAACGACCTGAAGTATGTGAAATCATTGTCGTACTTAGTAAGTCAATCCAAGTGCCTCTTTGGACGACAAAATTGTTAACCGAATATCAAAGGCAACCAATGCCTTTGGGAAACTTAAGCATCTCATTTGGGATGTTCAAGGGATTTCACTGAAATCAAAAACCAGTGTCAATCGAGCAGTCGTTCTCACCACACTTCTTTATGGGTCAGAATCGTGGACGCCATACAGGACACACATCAATCATATGCATAAACGCCGTCTTCGTTCAATATGCGGTTACACACGGCAGGACAAAATCTCTAACCCTGATCTTTTCTTCAAATATGGCGTCGGTGGTATTGAATCCTTTCTGATGCAATCATACTTCAGATGGTCTGGTCATGTCATCAGAATGAGTGATGATCGGATGCCGAATATCCTCATGTATAGCCAACTTTTTCATGGTAAGCGTAATGGAGGCCGTCCTTGGTTACCCTCCGATTACAAAATCAAATACAATTTAATTGCTGAAAACATTCCTATAGAGGAGTTTGAACTTGCTGTTGAAAGCCGAGCAAAGTGGAGAAACGCCTGCTACCGAGGTATAACTAATTTTGAAAAGAATCGCCTCAACCATCTGGGATAATTAAGAATTAACACGAAATCTCGGGCTAATACATCAGCCCATATGACGGTCAACCCTTCAATATGCACTTCGTGTGGATTTGTTTGAAAATCCCGTGCAGGATTGTTGTCTCATACGAAACATAAAAACTGAACTGACAGACACCCATATGTCGAAAACGACGGGAGAGTCCATTATATATATATATATATATATATATATATATATATATATATATATATATATATATATATATATATATATATATATATGTATATATATAAAGAGACACGTCTGCATAAATTACTTGCACATTAACTTTATGTTAAATCTCGATGTCGCTACATTTAATTCAAGTTTTTTTTTACGTGGTAAACAGACCGCCGCCTTTCCAGAGATTTGATATTGGAACTTATAAGTTAAGACTTTATAGCAGTTTCATTTACCCAGTTCACAACCTATCTCACCTGTCGGGTCTCTGGTTATAATGAATTTACTATTTGCCCCCATTTTAGGACTGATCTGGCTCTTGTAAAGGTAGATGAGGAGACATATATTTACTAGAACGGTACAAGGAACAGACCATTTTCCCAGCATTTTAGCGTATGTACGAGTTCAACTTGAGGCCTGGGTTGAGTTTAAGTCCCAAGAGGCGCTCAAGACATGGCTCCTCCCCGACGGAACATCCATTCGTTGTGATTGGTGATAGTTCAGTATCCGGTCATCAAGGACGGAAGATAACAAGTTCGAAGCATTGAATGTAAACAGCCAGTTTTCTTCCCTCGACTGCGATATTAGAGTTAGATCAGAGAAGAGATCAGCTGATATTCTAAGGTCATCTAGAGTTATGGAGGTACACTTCTATACCGTTCTATCGTCAGCATAGATATTCACAAATGTTCGTTGTATACTTTTAGACAGATCTTTTATGTAAAGTAAAAAAGAGGCTTTGTCCGTAAGCGATCCTTGGAATGCCAGGTCGTTAACTACCTTTAGAATTGATGGGTGTACGAATAATTTCGTCGTTCACTATATATATATATATATATATATATATATATATATATATATATATATATATAGTGAACGACGAAATTATTTAGTGCTAAAATTGGGGCAAATAGCAAATTCATTAGAACCAGATATCCGAGGGGCCTGGGAAGGATTAAGGAGGACAGGTGAGATAGGTTATGAACTGGGTAATTGAAACTGCTATAAATAAATTCTGAATATTTTATCCATTTCTCAGAATCTAATACCCGTTAAAAACTACCTTCAGGAACCTGCTCGTTAGGAAGGACTTTATTTTTTAAAAATCTTTTTTAGGACTGATTTGGCTCTTGTATAGGTAGAGGATAAAAGGAGGTGTCAAATATTTACTGGAACGGGACAGGGAACAGACTTTTTTCCCAGCATCTCTAGTGATGAATCGTATGTACGAATTCCACTTGAGGTCTGGGTTGAATTTAAGGCACAATAGTCGCTCAAGACAGAGGGCCACCGCGACGGAACATCCATTCATTTTCGAAGCATTGAATACAAACAGCCAGTTTTCTTCCCTCGACTGCGATATTAGAGCTAGATCAGAGAAGAGATCAGCTGATATTCTAAGGTCATCTAGAGTTATGGAGGTACACTTCTATACCGTTCTATCGTCAGCATAGATATTCACAAATGTTCGTTGTATACTTTTAGACAGATCTTTTATGTAAAGTAAAAAAGAGGCTTTGTCCGTAAGCGATCCTTGGAATGCCAGGTCGTTAACTACCTTTAGAATTGATGGGTGTACGAATAATTTCGTCGTTCACTATATATATATATATATATATATATATATATGTATATATAAATAAAAAGGAAAGAACAGTAAGATATAAAATCCGGTGTTCTTATAGATATTTTTATTTTTACACAATAGTGCTCTATGTAAATTTAAATTTACAGAGCATTAATATTATAAATTAATAGATTTAAAATATGGTTTTACCGCTACACAGTGATGACCATGTTTCAGAAATGGAAGCTAAAGCCCCTGAATTTAATTTTGTTATTAAACCAAAGACATTAGTTCCATTTCCTCATCAAGCGAATTTTGGAGTAACTTACTTTTTAAAAATTTACGGTTGTTAACGGCACAGGAAAGATTCATAGTTTGAGGGTTTCCAAGGTTACCGATAAATCCATTCATCTAGACAAGGGGTGGTAGAGGGTTCATTTTTAATTTTCGTTGTCTCAGTTAATAGTTACATTTGAAAGCGGGGTTATGTTTAGGGATGGGTAGGGATGTATCTTTTAACAAATTCTGACATCCGCTAAATTCATGTCATCTGGGTTTATTTCTAACGGCAAAAATTCTTATGGTATTATTTCTATTTGTATATTTAAAGATTTTGAGGGACTGTTTAGGTTAGAATATGTTTTATCCACCTTTCTAAAAAGTTATTTTTAATATTTAATATACTATACTCCTAGTTAAAAACCAAGTAAATGTATTAGGATTACTTACAGTATTTAAAATTATTTATTCTTATCGAGTATAAGTAAATATTATTTTATTTTATTTTATTTTATGTAAACTTTATGACAATGACGGCAAAGGTGGTTAAATTATTTCACTAATTCAATAAACTTAGTATTATAAATGTATATATGTATGTATAAAGGACATTTAATGTTCAATATTATATTCTAACTTATTAATTTCACATGACTTTCAGTGTTCACTTGGATTCTTTCCAGTGTTTGAATTGCTTTGAGAGAGGTGTTATGGTTAGAGTACGTTTTATTTAATTACAATTTTAAAAGATATTTAGGTTAGAATCTGTTTTATTTAATTTCAAATTTTAAAACATTTTTAAAAATTCTACTTTCAAATTTAACTTTTTAATTTTAATCGGCTATATTTCTTTATAAACCAAGTAAATGTAATATAATTATCTACATTATTTAAAATTATTTATACCCATCAAATATGAGTATGTATAATAATCAGGTAATTTTTTTTTTTTTTTTTTTTTTTTTTTATAGATTATTTAAAGATTATTTAAAGAAAACTTTTGGCAATGACGACAAAAAATAGCTATTTCATTTCTCTGATTCAGTAAATTTTTATTTTTTATAAACTTAGTAATATATAGTTTCTCATGTATGCATAAAGGACATGGGTCATTTAATGACCTACATATTCTAGCTCTTCTTATTAACTTCCATTTCACTGTAGGTGTTTTATTGGATTCTTTTAGGTGCCAAAAGTACTTCGAAAGAGATGTTTGACTTTTATACTTATTTATCCTAAACGAGGATTGATGTTGGTAGAACCTCTTTTTGAACTCATGGCTAGTGCAACCTATATAAATTTTTATGTTTTCAGGGTTTTCAACAGAAGATATATTACATTGGTATACTACTGATTCTATGCAACATTTATTTTGTAAAGGACAGTTTTGAGGGTTTCTACAATTACATAATTTTTGTTCACCCTCATTAGTTGTTGTTTGTATTTTTCCCTTGTCTACAATTTTTTGGTTCTGGTATAAGTGTTTATTTAAGATATTAGTATTATGTTTCTTAATTATCTTTTCTAGGTTATCAGTACAGCTATAACTTAATTTTAGTGTATTTCTATTGAAAATGGTACTAAGTTTACTTCCACCGGGAAAATGCTTGAGTATTAATTCAAGGAATTTTTGTCCCAATTTGTTTTTTACCATTTGGTTGTATGGGGGTGTATACCAAATTATTTTCCTGCTTCTGTTTTTCCTATGTTTACCGTTTTCATTTTTAATATAAGTTAGTTTTAGGTTTTTGTAGCCACTATCTTTTAGAGCTTTATTATAGAAATTAATATGTTCGTCGAAAATCTTGTCATTTGCTGAATTTGTACTAATTCTTTTTCGGATAGATAAAGGTATATGTTTAATTATAGATGAGGGGTGATTTGATTTAGGGTGTATATATACAGGATTCGTATTGAGTTTTTTATAAGGTGTGTATGTATTGTTCTTTAAATCTAATGTTATATCAAGGAAGTTAACTTTTTTAATTTTAGTGCTAACGGTAATTTTTAAACCCATGCTTTTAAATTCTTTATATAATGCCTTTCTAATTTTGTCTATTCTGAAGTTAGTAGAATTCCTAATAACCATGAGACCATCGTCCCTGTATAGACCAATGCTAAAATAGGGGCAAATAGCAAATTCATTAGAACCAGATATCCGAGGGGCCTGGGAAGGATTAAGGAGGACAGGTGAGATAGGTTATGAACTGGGTAATTGAAACTGCTATAAATAAATTCTGAATATTTTATCCATTTCTCAGAATCTAATACCCGTTAAAAACTACCTTCAGGAACCTGCTCGTTAGGAAGGACTTTATTTTTTAAAAATCTTTTTTAGGACTCATTTGGCTCTTGTATAGGTAGAGGATAAAAGGAGGTGTCAAATATTTACTGGAACGGGACAGGGAACAGACTTTTTTCCCAGCATCTCTAGTGATGAATCGTATGTACGAATTCCACTTGAGGTCTGGGTTGAATTTAAGGCACAACAGTCGCTCAAGACAGAGGGCTTCCGCGACGGTACATCCATTCATTTTCGAAGCATTGAATGCAACCAGCCAGTTTTCTTCCCTCGACTGCGATATTAGAGCTGGATCCCAGTAAAGATAAGCTGATAATCTAAGGTTATCTAGAGTTATGGAGTTTCAACCATATACCGTTGTATCGTCAGCATAGATATTCACAAATGATCGGTGTATACAGATTGTTTATGCAAAGTAAAAAGAGGGTGTGTCCGAGAAACGACCCCTGGGAGGCCTTACCGTTAACAACTACCTTCAGGGACCTGCTCGTTAGGAAGGACTTTATTATTGAGAAAACTCTTCTGTGATTCCATAGCTAGAGAGCTTGTGCAGACGGATAATATTACATTTATCATTAACAGTTTCACTGCTACTCATTTGCTCAGTGCAATTAGATACGAAACTACCATGACGTAGAGAAAAATCGAGGCTGATTAATAATTTGCATGATAGAACAGTTAGAATTTTCCGTATTTTACGATAGATGGCGCAACGGGACACTCATACCAGCGCTATGCAAAAAACGTAGGTTTCCGTACTTAGCCAGCTGGAGCAAGATAAGAAAAACGAAGATCTCCGTAGTTAGCAGCGGAAGTGTTAATATAGTTATCTCTATGCTCGCACTAAAGAGTTACATATTCTTGTAGCTCATGTAATATTGCAAAATGCTTAAAGTTTTGACACATTTTAAGCATCGAGTTTAATATGGTATTAAAACATCAATTTTGTAGCGAAAATAATTTCAGATTAGGCTTCAGTAATGAGTCGGTGGATGGGAGTGTTTAATTTTGTAAAATTAATGAATAAATGGGAAGTATGTCAGTTACTATACTTTTCTAAATACATGCACACAAATATATCTTCGTTTGATACAGTGGCTGTATATTATTCGTCTGAATGCCTATCTATCTATCTATCTATCTATCTATCTATCTATCTATCTATCTATCTATCTAAATTAGTCTATTCATTATCTATCTATTTACATTATTTACATTGTTTGGACTGTTTTCCTCATCTTTATTGCCATACAATAATAAAGGATTTAGGTCGAAATTCCCATCACCTGAAGAAGGCCGGAGCGTACAACGACTGAAACCTCGTGAATATGGTAATAAAGATGAGGACAACTGTCCGAAAAAATGAAAATAATTATGATATCTAATATCAGGAATGTAGACAGATCTATCTATCTATCTATCTATCTATCTATCTATCTATCTATCTATCTATCTATCTCAGTGTCTTATTTTATTATACAAGTTAACTTTTTTTTAGCCAGTCTTTTATTAGCAATTCGATACTTTTCAATACTAATATTGGTGAATTCTCTGAACACACACACACACACACACACACATACACACACACACATATATATATAGTGAACGACGAAACTATTCGTACACCGATCAATTCTGAATATTTTATCCATTTCTCAGAATTTAATGCCCGTATGGTGCCAGGTATTTTATATGTTAATAAGCACCCCCCCCCCAAAAAAAAACACACATAAAAACGAATATAAAACTCAATTTTCAGAACAATAGGTTAAATAAAAAACATTTTACAGGCGAATTACTCAAAATAGGAAAAGTAATTTACATAATTATTTTATCGTCTCCTAGACTATTCATTAGAATACTTGTGATAATTCCAGCAAAGAACATCATGTGTTGTTCATAGTGTCACCATTGTTATTTTTACATTAACAACACGATGGGGGAAGACAAAATAGCTTAGCGTTGACTTGAGACGAAGAATTATTAACTTCCACAAGCCGGGAAATACTTACAGCACTATTTCAAATCGGTTAGTTATTCTTAGATCTACGGCACAGTCCGCTATAAAGAAGTTTAAACAATTTGGCATGACAGAAAATTTGACTGGGCGCGAAAAAAAACCCAAATTGTCACCGAGAACTGCACGAAAACTGTGTTTCGAGGTTAATATAAACCCAAGAGTTGCTTTGAAAGACATCGCCAAAAGTTTGGACACGATGGGTATCAGCGTAAGTACTCGTACAATACAAGGTTATTTAAATAGAAATGGGTTGTATGGAAACCGACCATAACGAAGCCCTCTTCACAAAACATGTCACATTGCTACTCGGTTTAATTTTGCCAAAACGTTTTTGGACAAAGAAAATTGCTTTTGGGAAAAAATTACTATAGTGTGATGAAACAAAAATTGAGTTTTTTGGACATAATAATGTACAGAAGATTTGGCACAAGAAAGTTGAGGCTTTCCTCCCAAAGAACACAGCGGCAGCATGAAAACATGGAGGCGGCTCGATGATGTTTTGGGGTTGTTTTAGCTCAAGGAGGACTGGATAATTAATTGCAATAAAAGGAATAATGCAATCTGCAGACTATATCAAAATTCTGGATGAAAATCTACAACTATCAGCGCAAAATCTTCATCTATGTCGGCGATTTGCTTTCCAGCAAGATAATAATCACAAATACACATCTAAATCAGTGACTGTGTGGCTTCAGAAAAAGAAGATTACGTTTCTGCCATGGCTGTCAATGAGTCCTGACTTGAATCCTATTGAAAATATATGGCAAGATTGGAAAGTCTGACTAAATCGTCGGTCACTAAAAAAACCTCCAGAAATTAGAACGTTTAACCATTGAAGAATGGAAGAAAATCCTATAAAAAACATGTTCAAATCTCAACAAACGATTGCAGCAAGTTATAAAGATGAGAGGCCACAAAAAAAAAAACCTCCAGGAATTAGAACGTGTAACCATTGAAGAATGGAAGAAAATCCCAGAAGAAACATGTTCAAATCTCATCAAACGATTGCAGCAAGTTATAAAGATGAGAGGCCACCAAAAAAAACCTCCAGGAATTAGAACGTGTAACCATTGAAGAATGGAAGAAAATCCCAGAAAAAAACATGTTCAAATCTCATCAGACGATTGCAGCAAGTTATAAAAATGAGAGGCCACCAAAAAAGCCTCCAGGAATTAGAACGTGTAACTATTGAAGAATGGAAGAAAATCCCAGAAAAAAACATGTTCAAATCTCATCAAACGATTGCAGCAAGTTATAAAGATGAGAGGCCATGCTATTGACTATTAATATTGTGAAAATTGTTTTATTTTACCCCTTTTCATACTGTACGAATAATTTTATCTTTTCCTATTCGCTTGTAAAATTTGTTGTATATAACCTGTTGTTCTGATTTTTAAAATTGAGTTTTATATTTGTTTTTCTGTGCTTATTAACATATAAAACCTGGCATCATCCGGGCATTAGATTCTGAGAAATGGATAAAAATATTCAAAATTGATGGGTGTAGGAATAATTTCGTCGTTGACTGTATATAATTGAAATTCTATATATAATATTAGAATTGTTAATCAGAGAACCGATTTCCAATATTTGTTGGGTTCGTTATATTCACTTACGTGCAAATACCCTTGGGAAAGGTTTGAATTCACATCTTCTCTCTCCAGCTATGTGTTAATTAATATCAATTGTATCAGCAAATCATTTTTATCTCCAAAAATATATATTTTAGGGCTTTATAAAACCTGCGATGGGTTGATAAATCGTAAAAACGAATCCCTGTTACTTAATTTCCATCTTCTCTTCAGTATGTCTTGTGAGTATGAAATTTTTCAAGTCCTAGAAATTCCAACTGTCTTTTTCTGATATTAAGTATCAGTGTCCTTTTGTTTGCTTTTTCTATGAAACTTCGGCGTTGCTCACATGTTCAGCATCCTTCGGTAGAACCACAATTCTGTAACCTCAAGCTTCTTTATCTGTGAGGAGATTGTTCAATATCCACAGCTATACAGGAGGACTGTTAATACGTGAGAGTCCAATAATCTTTTCTTGTTTTATGTGTAATTTATAAAGACGACTGAAATAATCTGGAAAAATAGGGCTATGACATTGTTTTCCTCTGTCCCTCTTGCCTTCAATCTGTCTACGTAAATATAAAATTTTGCAAATCCTCTTTCCTCATTACATCTCCTAGAAATGTTGACTGTTTCTTCCTGGTGTTAAGTATATGTGTCCTTTTTGTTTCCATTTTGACTAAAACTTTGTTGTTTCTCCCGTGTTCCTGTTATGGCATTCTCAGCATCCTTCTGCAGAACCACAGTTTTGTTACATCAAATCTTTTCTATCCAGTATATAGAAGGATTGATATTACATAACTAAATTAATACTTCAATGAATACTGGGTAAGTGTTGAAATAAATACCACAATATCAAATGAGAAAGGGAAACTTCTCGTAATAGTTAAAACTAAAAAATACCACCATTCACTACATGAAACATATTTTGTGTTGTTTTTCTCTCTCCTTATTGTCATGAATCTGTCCAGAGTATCTGTTGTGGTAGGATCCACCTAATCTGCATAGGTGACTACCGACTATATAAATAATGGTTGGTACCGGAAGACTGAGGAGGCGAATACAGAGATCCAGCTAGAGACTCTGATCGGCTGCGACTTAGTCAACACATTCTCCAGGAACGTCTTCCCAGAAATATACAGAAATACTAGATGTAAATATTGTGTACACTTTCTTGTTATAATACATTCTTGTTCTAAGTACATTTTGTGTTGCATTATTATTCCATGCATTAGTCGAGATTCAACAATGAGTCAAGACTCAACAGTATCACATTTTCCTAGCCTTCTTTCCTCATTATGAGTCCTAAATCTTTAATTTGTCTCTTCACTATGTGAAGAAATTTTCCTTTTTGTTGTCATTTTTTTTCTAAAACTTCATCGTTACTCAGATGTTCGGTCCATTGAATCCTCAGCATCCTTCTGTAGAACCACATTTCTGTTGATTGAAGTTTTGTCATCTGTGAAGAGATTGTCCAGTATTCACTTCCATACAGGAGAACTAATATTACAGTACTCTTTTTATTGTGATTGTCTCTGGAAATTCGTCGTTGTTCACCTGTTCAGTCCATGGTATTCTCATCATCCTTCTGCAGAATCACATTTCTGTTACCTTAAGCTTCTCCTTCATCTGTGAAGAGATTGTCCAGTATTCACTGCCACACGGGAGGACTGATATTACGTAAGAGTTTAGTAGTCTTTTGTTGTTTTATGTGTAATTTAAAATGTTTTTGTAAGATATTACGACTGAAATACATTGAAAATCTGGAATAAATAGGGCTATTACATGCCAATAAAAAATAATACCCCTTTTGTGCATCACCACTGGCGCTGAAGTATGCAGAATTGTCCATGTATAATTTTTTCATGCCTATAACCAGTGTGCATTTCAACATAGAGATGCTTGTTACATTATTTAGTGTACTGTACTACTAGTGAGCAAAGCCAAATGACTGGACTCACTTTATCGTTCCTGAAAAGAAGGTTAACCAATCAGGAGGCGTAAAATATTCAATCCGTCTTGTATAAAGGCGGCCATTTTTGTTACTCTCTACGAATGTCCAATGCGAACCTGTCAGAACCAAAGATGACCAGAACAGAAGAAAGAACTACGCTCTGCTACTTTAATCGAGATATCCACTGCTAACCTGAACTACGCTTCCCTACTGTCTTCGAAATATTCACTGCCAACCTCTGGATTCTATACTCAAAGACTACCGTCATCATGAACAACAACGCTAACCACAGCGAGTTTCGGCCGGCTGTTGGCTAAATCTGCAGATGGGTCTGAACTACTGACCGTATATCCAGGGTGGTTATCGATGGGAGGAGGGCTTCCGAGACTGAACTAAACAGCCAGGACTGAGGTTCCCCCGATGAAATCATTAGCCACATGTCCGTGACTAAAAAGAGCCTTTAAGACAGAGGACATCGGCTTTAGACCAAAAAAGGGTATGGGCTCCACCAGGAGAATATTCAGTGCAGTGATAAGACGGCAAAGGCGAAAGATTTCCTAAAGGGTTAAAGTCAAAGGTCAAAGGCCAGGGCGATGGAATCAATGACCACGGTTTCTTGACCAACGAAAGCCATCAAATCGGAGAGCATCTCCCGTAGTCTGAACTGGAGAGAGATGGATTCCATCAGATCTAATTTGCCGAAGACACGCTAGGTATGAACAGATACTTATCGAGATATGCTGGTCAGGAGGTCAGATGCGCAGCGTCTCTATGACCACACCCTGTCATAGGTCTAGTGATGATGATGATGAATTGTATAATGTAAGCGTCCTGGTGATATTTTTAAAAATAGCGCATTATACACACGAGTAGCTGATTGGGTGTTCCAGAATCTTTACGTTCGAACAATTAGTTTTTAAAATCCTAAAACACTTATAAATTTTTCTTTCATCTAACATTTTAGAATGTAAAGGAGGAGGTCAGAGAGAGAGAAAGGGAGCGAGAGAGAGAGAGTAAGAGAGGGAGAGAGTGACAGAGAAATAAAGAGAGAGAGAGAGAGAGGGATAGAGAAATAAAAAGAGAGAATGTGTGTGTGTGTGTGTATGTAAGTGTGAGCTTGTATTCCATAACATAACCTCGATAAGTGACAAAAGAAAATAAATTAAAAAAAAATAACGCTAAAAACCTCCATTAATTTTATTCCAAGAAAATTTTCTGCCATCGATGAAAAGTATGATGACAGAAAATTCGGATATAAAAAAGTTTTTGATGTTCAGACGTGGAGATTTTTTGTCTTTGATGCCCGGGGGTGATTGAGCGGGGTGGGGAAATATCTTAAAATATAAAAAAAAACATAGGAAACAATAAGATCTTCGGTATATTCCTTCTTATACAACATTTCTTTGCCGATGTGGCTTGGAGAAAAATATTTTCAAATCTGACAGTTCAGTAAAAGAAATGTATACGATCTTTAAATATATGTTTTATATAATATAACATATGCAAAAAATATTGTTTCACTATATAAATATAAGAAAAGACTCAGGCAAAACCATTATTTTTCAAATTATCTTAATAATAAAATGTTTAGATAATCACATGCAATCATAATCTTAAAGAAAACCTTTATTTACTTTTTGCAAAGTAGTACCTTCAGCTGAAGAGTGCGTATGGCGTAATAGTTATTGTTGTGGAAAACTGAAAACGGCGAGACGAGTTCAAGATCTAACTTCGTCTGTTGTGATCTTTCTTTCTCTCCCTCACATAAATCCTCTCGAGTGAAACATTAGTCAATCTTAAGTACTAAGTATAGTATTGGTTACTAAAGGTTATCCTGTGATCTCTGACATTAGGTGGGATTTAGCCTAATGCAACCTTTAGCACTTGGCATTATTCATAAGTATTACTTCTCCTGTTGTATGTAGTTAATTCTTAAATGTTAATTCATGTTGCTTTTGTTGTTACCATAGTAGGATATGACAACACAACTACGAAATTCAAACACACTATTATTCATCAATCAGAGCCAATTGTAGGGGCAAGAGAGAGTCACCTACAGAGCGCTAAAGAGTGACATAACTAATTTCAACTCGGAATTAATTTTAACTGGGAATTAATTTCAACTCGGAACTAATTTGAACGTGGAATTAATTTCAACTCGGAACCTATTTCATCTCGGAACTAATTTCAATTCGATTTAAAAACCTTAACCCTTAACCTAACCCTAACCTTAACTCTTAGTTCCGAGTTGAAATTAGTTCCGATTTGAAATTAATTTCGAGTTGAAATTAATTCTGCATTCCGTGCTAAAAAATCTGTCTATATTTCTGAGATGGGGTACTGTAATTATTTACACTATTTACATTGTTTGGACTGTTATCACCATTTATATTTCTTTATCCACGACGTTTCGGCCATTGTACGCTCCGGTCTTCTTCAGGTGACTGGAAGTTCGAACTGAACCCTTTATTTCGTCCCCCCGGGGTAGATTGTTCTAGTTCCACGTGCCATGCCTCTTCCGGATGTCTCAATTATCCCCCTTTAACTCTCCAAGTTTTTGTTCGTCACTGCAGTAGCTAGATATTGGGCTGGAAACTCTTTGGGCCAAGTCATCGGGTCCAAAATAAAGAAGCTTTTTATCCACCGAGGAAAAGACATGGCACGTGGAACTAGAACAATCTATCTCGGTGGAAGAGGTTCAGTTCGAAATTCCGATCATCTGAAGAAGATGAATATATATATATATATGTTTAATTAACTAATCAGAACGCCATGGTAATATTTTATTTAGCGAAATAGATAATTCGATTTCACTTCGTCAGACCTGGCGGTTTCAATTCATTGTTTTGAAACCGCTAAGTCTGAAGATGCGAAATAAAATATTACCATGACTTTCTGAAGTCTCCCATTTGTTAATTAAGTATCACTTGCTCTGTTTGTTACATTGAGCGCTCGGGATTTATATCCTCCCCGGAATTATCCATACGGATTACCAATTAACTTTATCATATCATATCATATTATATATATATATCATATTACATATATATATATATATATATATATATATATATATATATATATATATATATATATATATATATGTGTGTGTGTGTGTGTGTGTGCGCGTGTGTGTGTGTGTTTTTGTGTGTAAAATTTCTCGCCCCTACTTCTGTTCTTATGACCAAGCATCAGAATTTTGTTTGAAATCATATTGGTCGGGCAGAGAACCTTATACACCCGAGCAGAAATTACTGATCGAGCCTATACGTTAAAATGTCTTCATGTTTAAATTGATGATGGCGTTAGAGAGTTAAAATACAGATTTTACGATTTCCGGAATTAAACAGTTTACGTATTTCTACTTTTTCGCCTCTCGGCATGAAGAGTTCAGTTATTAATATCCTTTTGTCAAATTGCCGCAGCTGATGTTTCCCCGTCCGTGTCCTCTTATACGACATCGCTTTCCTGATAAGTCTCGTCTTTTTAAAACGAAATATAAATTTCCAGTAAATGATTTTAAACTACTTAAGAATTAAAGTAAAAGCTTCGCGATAAAAGAGGTGAACATCTGACTATCTAAAAGGGAAGAAACATAATCAAATGTATATATGAGAAACAAAATGGATACAATAATTTGATGCATCCTACGGCGTTTGCATTCAATAAATTGTCTTCGTCAATTCTCAGTAGAGTCGATTGTTCTCGTCATATATATACAAGTGATTATTTTTTAATGACGTAATAAAATAAAAGCGAATCTTTATCTATCTATCTATCTATCTATCTATCTATCTATCTATCTATCTATCTATATCAATTTTCATCTATCTATCTCTCTATCTATCTATCTCAATTTTCATCTATCTATCTCTCTCTCTCTCTATCTTTTTCTATCTAAATCAATTTTCATATATCTATCTAGATCAATTTTCATCTATCTATCTAGATCAATTTTCATCTATCTATCTATCTATCTATCTATCTATCTATCTATCTATCTATCTATCTAAATCAATTTTCATCTATCTATCTATCTCAATATCTATATCTATTTTTCTATCTAGATCAATTTTAATATATCTATCTAGATCAATTTTCATATATCTATCTATCTATCTATCTATCTATCTCAATATCTATATCTATTTTTCTATCTAGATCAATTTTCATCTATCTATCTATCTATCTAGATCAATTTTCATCTATCTATCTATCTATCTATCTGCCTCAATATCTATATCTATTTTTTATCTAGATCAATTTTCATCTATCTATCTATCTATCTATCTATCTATCTATCTATCGAGATCTTTTCATCTATCTATCTATCTATCTATCTATCTATATCTATTTTTCTATATAGATCAATTTTAATATATCTATCTATCTATCTAGATCAATTTTCATCTATCTATCTATCTATCTATCTATCTATCTATCTATCTATCTGCCTCAATATCTATATCTATTTTTTTATCTAGATCAATTTTTATCTATCTATCTAGATCAATTTTCATCTATCTATCTATCTATATCTATTTTTCTATCTAGATCAATTTTTCTATCGAGATCAATTTTCATATATCTATCTATCTATCTATCTATCTAGATCAATTTTCATCTATCTATCTATCTATCTATCTATCTATCTATCTATCTATCTATCTATCTATCTATCTATCTATCTGCCTGTCTATATATATCTCTATATATTTATCTATTTCTCTTTTTGTCTCCCGGTCTCACTCTATCTCTATATATCCCAATGCCTAACCTCTATCTATCTCTATGTATTTCTCTATCTCTATTTCTCTCTATCTCTCAATATCACTCTTTCTCTATGTCTCTCTATGCATTTCTCTATTTCTCCCTGTCTATCTCTCTGTATCACTTTATCTCAATATCTCAATCTATCTCTATTTGTTTCTATGCATTTCTCTTTATCTCTAAGGTTATATCTCTATCTCTATTTCTCTCTATCGCTATATATCTATGAATTTCTCTCTCTATATATATGTATTTCTCTCTCTCTCTCTATATATATATCTATGCATTTCTCTATCTCTATGTATCTCTCTATCTCTATGCATATCTGTATCTCTCACTTTATATATTTCTATGCATTTCTTTATCTATCTCTATGTATCTCTCTATCACTATATCTTATTCTATCTCAACATATCTCTATGTGTCCAATTATCTGTCTGTCTGTCTGTCTCTCTCTCTGTATATATTCCCCTATCTGTATATCACACTGTATCTCTCTCTCTCTCTCTCTAGATATATATTTATGTATATATACATTATCTCTATTTCCATATATCTTTCTGTCTTTATATCTCTAAAGATCACCGTATATCTATATATCAATAGAAGAGTAATACATTTCAGATGCAACAAGGAAGGTCTTCAGTGATGCACTGTCTTCATTGCCGATTTCGGGTTTTGCATCATATCGGCTCCAACAGGAACCCCGACCTAATTCCACAAGATTCAGGCCGCCTCCTTGATAGCGTTTTGCTACGCACTTCGACATTGCAAAAAAGATAAATAAAATATGGCTAGGATTCCGACCGTTCTTATCGACATACGTCAGTCAACATCAGCCAATGAAATAAAGACTTTCCCCCCTTCCCTCCTATATAGTCTTGTATATCTACCTATCTTTATATATATATATATATATATATATATATATATATATATATATATATATATTTATATAATTTCTCGTGCGATCTAATAAAGTTTTTCTTTTCAGAGGATACATTAGAGAGAGAGAGAGAGAGAGAGAGAGAGAGAGAGAGAGAGAGAGAGAGAGAGATAGTGACAGAAAGAGACTGTGATATATAATGATAGAGAATCTCAATAATTTTCTCATCTATCTATCTATCTATCTATCTATCTATCTATCTATCTATCTATCTATCTATCTATCTGTAGAATCTCTCTAGCTATATATCTATCATTTATCTCTCTCGCTTATTCTATATCTCTCTCCATATATATATATATACATATATATATATATATATATATATATATATATATATATATATATATGTATATATATATATAGACAAATATAGAGAGATATATAGAGATAGAGAATCTCTTTATATCTCTCTATCTCTGTATATATCTATGTTTCTCTGCATCGCTCTCTATATATTTATCTCTATTTCTATATATATCGACATCGCCTCTCTCTCTCTCTCTATATATATATATATATATATATATATATAAATTCTATATCTCCCCCTGTATATATATATATATATATATATATATATATATATATATATATATATATGATATAGAAAAAAGAACTGAAAAGTTGCAAATTAAAAAAATTGAATGTTTTTTTTGTGAAAGTATTTATTTATATTTTTATATATATATATATATATATATATATTTGATATTTCAGATTGGCCCCGATCTTTCATCAGAAATGGCTGTTTTCAGAAGTTTGTTTACATTAAGTAGCGGACGTCACATGATATGGAATGCAACTGTGTTTTAATATTTCTAACGTAAATCTAACTGTAGAAATATTTTAGATGTTGTTTAAAACATTTTTTTTAACTATATCTAACAAAAGTTTTTTTTTGTTTAACTATTGAAATATTTCTAAAGATTTAAAAGATTATGCTATCTCTCTCTCTCTCTCTCTCTCTCTCTCTCTATATATATATATATATATATATATATATATATATATCTTTCTCTCTCTTTTTTCTCTCTCTCTCACTATATATATATTGGAATGACTGCCTATTTCGGCATTAAATTAATTCGCTTCCATAATAAAGATATTACGAGGACTCTAGAGGTAGGTAAAAAAAAAAGAAGGCTTGCATTAGCAATGCTATTATCTCTGTTTTGCGCCTCTATTAAGATTGCATTGTCAAATATCAGCAAATAAATTCAATAAAGTTTTATTTAATTCCCAGAAACTGCACGCTTATAGTTAAACAGTATTATATGCATTGTAATATATTTCGTAATGTGCATAAATAATGGAAAAATAAATAAGGATTGTGCGTTCCAAGTACGATTCACAACGCCCGATGCAATGAAGGCAATAAAACGTAAACGAATTACTTGAATTAGTGTTATTTCAACAATACTATCTGATTTTAACCCGGAATTGCATATGTAATCCTCCAGTAAGAAAGTAGAGGGTAACATTTCCACTGAGTTCTTTCTCCTGTCTTGAGCATCGTGCAAACTTAGGCGCACCGGCTGATCAAACGAAAAGAAGATAGAGAAACACTTTTTATTCATACGATTATAGAATAATCCATGTTTAATACGCCTTCATCCATAATACGCAGCCCTAAAATTGTGCTGAAAGTGTGGGAAAATACTTCTACTCACGCATAATACGCACCCCTTGTTTGGTTATCAAAGACTATAAATTGTACTTCTTCAATTTCATTACGGCTAGCGTTTCCAACTCTTATTCAAGCTGTAATTGAAGATATTTATCGCGATTTTAAAAGGAAACGGAAATACCTATATTGTGCCTACTGCGCAGACTCGTTAACCTGTTTTTGTTCAATAAAATGTGCAATCTACCAGATCTGTATGTAGTTTTACACAAAAAATGGTTTTAAACATAGAATAATATTATTGTAATTTAGTTTTATGATAATTCTTATTTTATCTTACATTTGTAAGTATTGTTAGGTACATATTGTATTTGACATGTTTATGGGGTCGGAATCGTCGAATGTTAGTGTCAAATTGGCGTATGTTTGTGGTGAGTAATCATTTTGTAAATGAAATCGACCTATGAAATGGCAATTTTTTGAGGATGTTTTTTTATTTGTGCATAATACGTACCCCTAACGTTATTATTTTTAGAAACAAATACGTATATATGGGAAATTAAGGTAATAAATGAGAACGTAAACTAAGAGATGTGATGGCAACATTTTCGATAGAGCCATGGAAACTATTATTCCATGTAAATGAGATTACTGATAGAATACATTATTTACATTATTTGGACTATTGCCCTCATCTTTGTCGCCATATTTATTACAACGTTTCGGCCGTTGTACGCTCCGGACTTCTTCAGGTGGTTGGAATGTCGAACTGAACCCTTTATTATCACTCACTGGAGTAGACTGTTCTAGTTCCACGTGTCATGTTTAATGGATGTCAGTTATCAGTTATCTCCTGTTAATTTTCTCTCTGAAAGTTCTCCACTGCCTTAACCGGGTATTGAACTCACACTCTTCGGGTCCTGTCACCGGATCTTACTAACGCCTTTATCCATTGTGCCATGTGTCCTTGAGAACAGTCTACCCCAGTGAGAGAAATAAAGTGTTCAATTCGATATTCCAACCACCTGAAGAAGGCCGGAGCGTACAACAGCCGAAACGTTGTAATAAATATGGCGACAAAGATGAGGATAATAGTCCGAATAATGTAAATAGTGTACATAATACCTCATCTCAGAAATATAGACAGATACTGAAAGGCCGAAACGTTGTAATAAATATGGCGACAAAGATGAGGACAATAGTCCGAATAAAGTAAATAGTGTACATAATACCTCATCTCAGAAATATAGAGAGACACTGATAGAATGTTGTATCCGAGATGAGAGCAAACTGATTTTCTTAGTAATTCTTTGTTTATATTTAGGTACCTTCATGAGCGCGTGTATTTTTTTTTTTGAATTTTCTTTTTAATGGGAGCCGTTAATTTTGAAAATCTTGTAAAAATAAAAATAATTGTCGGATTTTCATGAAACTTTCAGAAACTATTCACAAATGATGGAAATTATTATAAATGTGTTTATTTTTTTTTTTAAATCATGGTAATTTTTTTATTTTATTTATTACATCCCCCCCCATAAGTAATTTCATGAAAACTCATGAAATTCTAAGGTGTTATGATTTAGCGATTAATTAGTTAAAAGCACAAGGCTTTGACCAAAGCAAATCCATTTTACTTTTTTTTTATTATATCGGACCCGTCTACCTTAAAATCAGCTCTGAATTGTAACATACAAAACTCAATAAAACAAAGATATTATTTAATTTCAAAAACTTTTAGTTGCTTTTACTTATTTGTATGACTATGGATAACATTTCCAGAAAGCAAAAAACATTTTCGATGAAAATTAAATTTTTACAACAATTATTTGTTATTTCTTATTGTTAAATTTATGTTTATGTTAAATATTTTAAAATTGATCAAAATGGTGTTGCAGTTAGTCAATGTATTATTAAGTAGATAAATATCATTTACAGATTATAAAATAAACCTGGTTACAATCAGAAAGTTGCTTTTAGGTAAAAATCTAATATAACATGTTTTTTTTTGTGTCAAAAATAGCTTAAATTCAAATATACGGAAGATCGGAAACGAAACATCATGAAAACAAAAGAAAGCCACGTGGTTTGCATGACTAAATGTTGTTCTCCACTGTCAGTTAGCCTTTTCATTTCAAAATTAATAAAATGAAGGGAAATACAAATAATACCATGAAATAAAATATAATAAAATAAATGTATATATTTATATTCTACACTTAGCCTTTCATAAGAAAGATACCTAATTAAAGTAATTACAGTGTAACCCTGACATAAGAGAGTTGTCGGGGCCCGGAGACGAAGTCTCTTATATCCAGGTTTCTCTTATATCCGGGTTTGATCTATTTTGTTTAGGTAAGTATGGCTCTAATTTGGCACCACATAAAATCTCTCTTATATCCGTGTTTCTCTTATACCCGGGTCTCATATCTGAGTTACACTGTAATTAGATTATATTAATTTGTATGCACCTTATGAAATTTTTTCTGTCAACAGTCTTGGTTAAAAAATTTTCATAAAGCATCGTATACGTAAAGATGGAAAGCTTTATTTTCATAAAGCATCGTACACGTAAAGATGGAACGCTAAGAAACAATTAAAAATTAAAACGCTGTAATTTTCCCTTAATAACTGGTTACGTAATTTGATTCAATAAAAAGCTAAATTATTTCCCTTTTGTCCATCCGTACGATGAAATTAGGTCGCGTAAGCTGTCAATACTTAATGACAGCATCAATCAACACATCGAATGTGTCGCTACTGTTCAAACCTGCTGTCTTTTTTTTTAAGTACACTTTTCAGCGCGTAAAGTAAGTAATGTTTTCTTTCAAAATATGTTAAATAAACATTTAAATTTGAAATTTTGTAAAAATAAATTTTTTAAAAAGTGTAACTATTTCTTGGCAGAATTTTAAACGGAAAAATTAACTTTTTTTATAAAATTTTAAAAATTAAAAAAAATGGCAGACAATCGAAAAAAAAACATGATTTTAAACGACAAATGCTCGAAATGATAAAAATTTTTTTAAAATAATCAAAAAATACTTTGATCTTTCCTCTTGATTATAATATAAACAGTTAGACAAATAAAAATTATTTTCGTCAAGTTTAAGGACATTTTTATCATGCTATGCTCATTTTCTGGCAATCTCATGAAGGTACCTATTTATATTCAAATCTTTTGTAAGCGTCCGCGTCGCTTCTTGAGAAGCAAGGAATGACAAATATGTCATCTACTGAGAAAAAAAAGAACATTCATTTTCTGCACATAGTAAATAATGAGTGAAAGGTCAAATGCAGATCAAATATGGATAGAAATACGAATGAAAGAACAAACAAGAAATTAGTACGCACGCATATGATTTTTAAAAAACATTTATACATTTTAGGGCTTCCATGAAACTGTTCATCATATCCGAAATGAAATCTGTGGAGAAGGTAACAAGAAATCACTCTATGTTTCCCAAGGGATCATGGCTATTCCTAGATAATAAGGAAAAGAAACCTATGCATAGCTAAGATTTCCTACATCCTGAAGGTAAAAAAAACCCCACTGGAGTGAAATCTGCGGTGTAGGTAACAAAAATCTCTTTATCTTCATGGCAGTTCCCAGATAATAAAGAAAAGGAATCTGTGGAGAGCCATGATTGCCTACATCCTGAAAGGAAAAAGACAACTCTGAAGTGACATCTGTGGAGAAGGCAACAAGAAATCATTATATCTTTCCCAAGAGGCCATGGCAATCCCCAGATAATAAAGACAAGGAATCTGTGGAGAGCTGTGATTGTCTACATCCTGAAGAGAGAATGATAACTTTGAAGTGAAAGTTGTGGAGAAGGCGACAGTAATCCACTCCACTATCTCCCCCCCACAAAAAAAAAAACATGACAATTCACAGATAATGAAACATTAAAAATAATTGAACGTAAGAGTAACGATTTAAAAAATCGGGTAAAGAATTTAGCAAACATCGTATAAATCTCCATACCATTTGGATTTTTCTCTAGACCCTGGAGTTTCCCATGTACAGGCATCGTGAATTTGTTTTAGTTTCGGGCTATGAGAAAGTTCTTTTACAGTGATATTTTCTCGCACTCATGAGATGCCCAACGCCATGCAAACGTTCTTACCAATGCATTCTTATCATTTATCATCTTTCCTTCTATTTATGTGCCACGTCCATTCAGGACGTAGGCGATCATGGCTCTCCACATCCCTCTATCCCTTTCAGCTCTCAACAAGTTTCTTCCATCTGCTTCCTCCCCGAGACTACGTTCTGTCATCCACTCGATTAAGCCCGCCAGGTAGGTCACGCGTTTTTTTCTCTAGTCTCTCTTTCTCACTATTTGACGCGTGGGTATCAGATTCTCTGAATTTATCATCCCTCACATTTAAAACATCGACCAATTTCATTCTGAATAATAATTGCATTTGTGAGAAATTTGAACTCAATTCTAAAAATAAAATTACATCTATGGCAAGGGATATGTTTATAAATAGGCCAATAGCTCATTTGAGTATGAAATTTGAACCAAACAAAAGATAGCTCAACAGCTTATTCGGATCTTTGTAAGAAATTTGAACTCAATTCTGAAACTAAAATCACTTCTATGGCAAGGGATATAATTAATAAACAGGCCAATAGTTCATTTGAGTATGAATTTTGAACTAAACAAAAGATAGTACAACAGCTTATTCGGATCTTTGTAAGAGATTTGAACTCAATTCTGAAACTAAAATTACTTCTATGGCAAGGGATATGTTTATAAACAGGCCAATAGCTCATTTGAGTATGAAGTTTGAACCAAACAGAAGATAGCACAACAGCTTATTCGAATCTTTGTAAGAAATTTGAACTCAATTCTGAAACTAAAATTACTTCGATGGCAAGGGATATGTTTATAAACAGTCCAATAGCTGATTTGAGTATGAAGTTTGAACCAAACAAAAGGTAGCGCAACAGCTTATTCGGATCTAACGTCACTGTATTTCTCGGGGTTCTCGATAATTATCAATCGTAAAAATATCACATCACATACTTTTGTCATGTAGATGGTGTACAAATGTAATCTTTCTTCTTCCTTCGCCAGGCATCATACTGTTCTAATATATCATCTCTATTTTCTCACCTGTCAACCCAATACAGCAACGTGTCTTTATTTTCTCTCCACGTTCGATTCAATAGCATGAGTTGAAGACTTTCATTTTTTTTACCTTCTCAAACAGGAGATTCAATATGTATCCTAGAGGTAAGAACTTTCCTCTCCGTTTTTAAGAGAAATGTTATATTTTCGTTCTATATGTTGGTACAGCTACACTCTGTGGACAAAAATATTTTTTCATAAATTACATAACCTACGTCTTTGGAAATAAATGTTTCTTTCGAGTGTAATCCAGTTGCCTTTAACTTATTCTTGTGTAGAAACTGGGAGTTGTTTTATAACCTGTGCGTGCAACTGCTTACAGGCATATGCACTTCACATTTGGTTAATATAAGTTTTGATTTATATATAACGCAGTATAATTACCGTAAACACTCTGATAATGTTATTCTGAATTCATTATCTATATTCTTAATATTTATTTACGATTTATCTACCAAGTAGTGTGAGCCCAAATAGAATACACTGGCGTCATAATGGAATATGATGGCTTCAGATAGATCAAGCTCACTTTTCTCTATTAAAATCCAGCAGATTTCTCTGAGAAGTTTATGGAAACTTACCACTCTAAGCGTTGTTGCTCTGGTTTCTGTTCTACCCGGGGTGGGTAGGTACTAGCACCAAGCCCAATCGATTTTGGATTTTTGTTCATCATTTCACCCAAAGGAAGGCGATAAAGTCACCCAGTCACAAGTGTGAAAGAGCCTAAGTAAAAAATTTAAAAAAAATTATTAAGGAAAATGACCAATAAAAGAATGACGATTGGCATTGCATTTAAATTTTTGAGTATCAAATTTGGCTGGAGAAGCAAGAAATCGGAAGAGAAATCCTTCCGAGCAGCATTTTTATTAGCCTAAAATAACAAACAGTTCGATCCCGGCCCGTTGATTTCTCATTTTTTCATCAGTTGTCAGACAGGGCCAATTGTTTGGCCCTGTCTGACAACTGTATGCTTTAATGTGACACTATGTTAGTCATATTATTTATATATACTAGTATTTAGTATTGCTGAAGTTATCGCTAACATTTTTGGTCGAGATTTACAAACATTACGTTTCGTTCAATTTCGCAAGCCAACCGACGAAATATGTATAAGCAGATTTGTTTGGAAAATACTTTGACAAAAACCCTACTTAGCAGTTAAATAATTTCTTTAATTTAATTTAATTTTATAGGACTTAATAGTAAACCATATTTTGTATTTCCTTTTTAACAGCGAAGAAGAAATTCTTACGATTTCTTACTCTTTAGCATGCAACATACAACTGGTCATGCGTAAATATTTGTTTCTGGAGTCAAATTCGAACAATTTGAATTTTGGCCTACCGATTTGTTTATAGTTCTCTCAAACGCAAGGCGAATTGGAAACTGGATTCTTCCATATGAAAACTTAAAGAAAAGATAAGTTAAAAACAATAATCCATTTTTATTAAATAAGTATTTATTATTTTAATCATTAAATTGTTTTTAAAGTAGTGGAAACGGTTTTGTATGTTAAATAATAAAACCTTTAATTTTTCTAGAAGAAATGAATGGAAATTTATTGTACGACGCTACGCATCCTAATAAAACCAACTGTACATTGTACGTCCTTACCTATTTGCACATTTTCCAAAAATTTGGTTTTGACTGGTCAATGTATGGCTATTTTAGAGGGTGACAGACGGATGTAGAAGATTATTTATCTGTTCTCTTATCCGAAAGCATACTGTGTAATTTTTGAATTACCATTTAGCCCCTAACTATCGAATTAATAATTTCCTAAATGTATAAACCAGTATTTTAAGTTTGGAGCAGACGCCAATTAGGAAGGCTAACAATTGTAAATGTAATGACAATACGAAGCAGTGATGATTAGTAGCTTTGCAATAATCGCTACAAAATTAAAGAATGTTAATGCTTAATTAGATTATTGATGTGCGAAGCATTCAGACCGCCATTATCAAAACATCCGTGCATCAAATAAAAGAATCTAGCGTTATCTATCTGGTTGCAGAAAAATCGTTGTGCATAATGATAATAATAATAATTTAAAATGTCGTCCACATCGTTAGCGCTTGTCGAATGCATGCGCAGAAAGCATCGCCATAATAAAATGGCGTCTCATCTGCATTGATGCCTACATAGAAAGTAGACAGAGAGTGGCCTATTTGCCACCTCTGCAATTTCTTTCATAAAGACGTTTCAAGCCCATTGTTACTCTGTCGCCATTTCAATGGCAAATGTTCAGATGAGCTCCATGCATTAGTGGCCGCAGTACAACTCGGACTCGACATAATACGCCCACAGAATTGAATCACGCATATTTCCCTCGTATATGCGGACTTAAACTATATATCTGTTGTGACCTGGTTAGGGCCAGAAATAAAGATACAAAGAGAGGAATTGTGTTAAACAAATATATTAACAGAAACAGTAATACAAACATATACAAACGAGAGTGTTACAGCAAGAATGTTCGGTCCGACTGCCAGAGCTGACTGCTGGAAACTTCCCTTTCCAATAGCAGTACCTGCTCCTATTTATAGCTGGGAGAGTCCATGCGTACGTGGGTTAATTACCATAACATCAATGCATTTACATAGTTAAATCCCTTTGCAATGGATTTTCATAGTAAAATCCCTTTACAATGGATTTTCATAATAAAATCCCTTTCCAATGCATTTTCATCATAAAATCCCTTTCCAATGCATTTTCATAGTAAAATTCCTTTCCAATGCATTTTCATAGTAAAATCCCTTTCCAATGCATTTTCATAGTAAAATCCCTTTCCAATGCATTTTCATAGTAAAATCCCTTTCCAATGCATTTTCATAGTAAAATCCCTTTCCAATGCATTTTCATAGTAAAATCCCTTTCCAATGCATTTTCATAGTAAAATCCCTTTCCAATGCATTTTCATAATAAAATCCCTTTCCAATGCATTTTCATAATAAAATCGCTTTCCATTGCATTTTCATAGTAGAATCCCTTTCCAATGCATTTTCATAGTAAAATCCCTTTCCAATGCATTTTCATAGTAAAATCCCTTTTCAATGCATTTTCATAATAAAATCCATTTCCAATGCACTTTCATAATAAAATGCATTTCCAATGCATTTTCATAATAAAATCCCTTTCCAATGCATTTTCATAGTAAAATCCCTTTTCAATGCATTTTCATAATAAAATCCATTTCCAATGCATTTTCATAATAAAATCACTTTCCAATGCATTTTCATAATAAAATGCATTTCCAATGCATTTTCATAATAAAATCCCTTTCCAATGCATTTTCATAGTAAAATCCCTTTACAATGGATTTTCATAATAAAATCCCTTTCCAATGCATTTTCATCATAAAATCCCTTTCCAATGCATTTTCATAGTAAAATTCCTTTCCAATGCATTTTCATAGTAAAATCCCTTTCCAATGCATTTTCATAGTAAAATCCCTTTCCAATGCATTTTCATAGTAAAATCCCTTTCCAATGCATTTTCATAGTAAAATCCCTTTCCAATGCATTTTCATAGTAAAATCCCTTTCCAATGCATTTTCATAGTAAAATCCCTTTCCAATGCATTTTCATAATAAAATCCCTTTCCAATGCATTTTCATAATAAAATCGCTTTCCATTGCATTTTCATAGTAGAATCCCTTTCCAATGCATTTTCATAGTAAAATCCCTTTCCAATGCATTTTCATAGTAAAATCCCTTTTCAATGCATTTTCATAATAAAATCCATTTCCAATGCACTTTCATAATAAAATGCATTTCCAATGCATTTTCATAATAAAATCCCTTTCCAATGCATTTTCATAGTAAAATCCCTTTTCAATGCATTTTCATAATAAAATCCATTTCCAATGCATTTTCATAATAAAATCACTTTCCAATGCATTTTCATAATAAAATGCATTTCCAATGCATTTTCATAATAAAATCCCTTTCCAATGCATTTTCATAGTAAAATCCCTTTTCAATGCATTTTCATAATAAAATCCATTTCCAATGCATTTTCATAATAAAATCACTTTCCAATGCATTTTCATAATAAAATGCATTTCCAATGCATTTTCATAATAAAATCCCTTTCCAATGCATTTTCATAGTAAAATCCCTTTACAATGGATTTTCATAATAAAATCCCTTTCCAATGCATTTTCATCATAAAATCCCTTTCCAATGCATTTTCATAGTAAAATTCCTTTCCAATGCATTTTCATAGTAAAATCCCTTTCCAATGCATTTTCATAGTAAAATCCCTTTCCAATGCATTTTCATAGTAAAATCCCTTTCCAATGCATTTTCATAGTAAAATCCCTTTCCAATGCATTTTCATAGTAAAATCCCTTTCCAATGCATTTTCATAGTAAAATCCCTTTCCAATGCATTTTCATAATAAAATCCCTTTCCAATGCATTTTCATAATAAAATCGCTTTCCATTGCATTTTCATAGTAGAATCCCTTTCCAATGCATTTTCATAGTAAAATCCCTTTCCAATGCATTTTCATAGTAAAATCCCTTTTCAATGCATTTTCATAATAAAATCCATTTCCAATGCACTTTCATAATAAAATGCATTTCCAATGCATTTTCATAATAAAATCCCTTTCCAATGCATTTTCATAGTAAAATCCCTTTTCAATGCATTTTCATAATAAAATCCATTTCCAATGCATTTTCATAATAAAATCACTTTCCAATGCATTTTCATAATAAAATGCATTTCCAATGCATTTTCATAATAAAATCCCTTTCCAATGCATTTTCATAGTAAAATCCCTTTTCAATGCATTTTCATAATAAAATCCATTTCCAATGCATTTTCATAATAAAATCACTTTCCAATGCATTTTCATAATAAAATGCATTTCCAATGCATTTTCATAATAAAATCCCTTTCCAATGCATTTTCATAGTAAAATCCCTTTTCAATGCATTTTCATAATAAAATCCATTTCCAATGCATTTTCATAATAAAATCACTTTCCAATGCATTTTCATAATAAAATGCATTTCCAATGCATTTTCATAATAAAATCGCTTTCCATTGCATTTT
>OZ038513.1:56583015-56595515 GCA_964036315.1 Acanthosepion esculentum | reverse complement strand
AGCCATATGTAAAAATTGTATCGATCTGCTCACGATATGAATATCCTGCCATTGTTAAAGGGAAAGTTAACTCACTACTACACACGTTAAACGTTGAAGATAGACTAGCCACAAGCGTACGCAAGAGACAAATCTAATGCAGTCTACATGGCAACACAGCGCTATATACCGTAAACTTTCTTAATAACTGAAAAACGAAGGATTTACGGACATATGTTTATGTGGGATTTTGCCCTTGTTTTAGCGTGAGGAACCCGCTCCATATTTTTGATACATCATATATATATATATTTCTAGGCTTCATCAGATCCAAAAACGAAAGCAAGAAATCAGTTTGTGTATTTGTGTGTATGCTTAAATGATGAATTATAGTTCTCTTTCTCTAAGGTGGCGTTTCTCGAGATTAAAGAAGAACGAAAATAAGTTACTTTTTAAAAATCCGTTAATATTTATTTTGTATCTTTTCTTTATAATTCTTAATTCATGTCGAAAGAGGTCAGTATATTTCTCCCAATTTTTTTTTCTATCGAATTGACTACAAATGAATGGCAACTCATTGACGTTCAGTCTGAACATGAATTATTTTTACTGTTATCTCAACTGCATTTGAATGGCAAAAACAAAGCATAATTAAAAAAAACAAAAAAATAACAACAAAAAACAAACAAACAAAAAACAACTCATCATTTACCTTACATCTGACAATTAGCATAAAGAGACCTTGTAAGAAGTGTGGTTTACCGGATGGATAAAAGGGATTCGGGTTCAGTTCCAATCAAATGCACACTTTTTCTTTAGTAGGCTTGTTATTAAATTCATTGTTTAGTAAAATAAAACAACACTCCCCCCCCCCACAAAAAACGAACATATAGTAACTCAAGCCCGTACCCACTAAAAATAGCGTTTATAGTAATATGAAATATTCTGAACAGGAAACAAGCGATGAACATAAAGAGACTTTGTAAGAATTTATGAGGAACTGCAAATAATATCATTTTACACTAATCTATCTAAACTGACTTACAATATATGAATTTTATATAAAATATAAAACCCAAAGACGGATCAGCAATATTATTGGTCCTGTTCTGGCATCTCGGCTTCAGTCACTTTCCCACCGCCTTAAGGTTGCCTCTCTATGTCTTTTCTATAAATACTTTCATTGTAATTGTTCGGATGAGGTTCTTCGCTATTGTACCTAGAGTTTTTGAATTTAAGTGCACCACAAGACTGATGGCGATATCACAACAATTTACAATCGAGCAGTTTCTATGCCATCAGTTTTGTTACTCGCTTGTCGAACGCCCTTTCGGCTTCATGCTTTCCAGCCAACCTTTATCTGCAAAAACATAAATACAATATCAATGGCTATCTACTGTCCTCCTGATTACTCTTTCTTCTTGCTCATTATTAATGTTTCTGGTGCCAATTCGTCCACACCCTGTAACCCCTTGTGTCTTAGTGGCTTTACTGCCTTGCATTGGATGATACCCATTAAAAAAAAAAGGTAATAGAAAAGCAATTCTTAATCTTCTACGCCTGTAACTGATAAGTCCAATGCGGGACAGGCATAAACAGTCGCAGTAGGAGCAGCTAAAAATCCGACCTGAGAAATGGTTGGTGGGCGCGAACGTCTCCCCCAGGACTGCGCAGATGAGTTTTTAATTGAAGTGCAGTGTGTGCTGAACTGGTCCCACTTTTTACACCCGGGATTAGATCTGTCATAGTCTAGCAAGCTAGGACTATGACAATGAAGTCCCCCGGTTATAGGTTTTACAGAAAATTCCGTCTCTTAAATTACAATATCAGTGTCCTTCTCTTATATTGCAATATGTCGGATGTTAAACTCAAATATTTAAAGATACGTTAAAGGAATTTTTACGAGTATTTAAAGCCGTGGAAATCGTAAGGAACTTCTTCAATCGTTAAATTAAGAATTATGATTCATCTTAATATTCAAATATGTACACCAAATTCTGCTAGTTTGTATTAACAGGACAAGAATTCATTCAGCTTCGGATATTAAATAGCGAGTTATTTCTTGTGTTAACCGTTTAAGTCAGAATTTTGTTTTGATTTCCTTGAGACCAAACATGGCATCATATTCGATGACAAATCTGACTTTAAAATTATTGAACGAAACAAAAAACAAAAAAACAGAACAAATAGAAAATAGAACTTCAGATATTATTCAGTTTTCTGTGCTTGTTATCGCTTCAAAGAATTTCTTGAAGGCAACCAAATAGAAATTCTTTTTTCTCTTCCTTCATTTATCAATTTTATTAACCTTCATTGAAGTATGAATTTGAAACGAACGATGAAAGGAGAAACAAAATGGTTGACTTAACAGTGAATTCGTGTTATGCTTTGATGATCGGGGAGAAAAAAAAGATTATCCGCAGCTATAAATTAACCTTAACTTGCAGAAAGTATGGTAAACATGATGACGAGATTATCCGTTTCCTTATAAGGAAACATTCTGCATTCAATGAACTAACAGTTAGCGTCAAACTCGGTTGAAACATATAAAATCTTCCTATTAAGACACTTTTTTAGAAAAAAATAGTTTCCATTAACTGTTATTGCTTTTCATTGTCTCAAAGGTTTCTTCATGACCATTTGTGGAACCGACTCCCAAGAGGATGCTTCCACAATCACGATAATCTTAATCTGTTCAGGTCTAGGGTTAAACGTTGTCGTCCTTATCTATCCTTATAGACTGTGCCCATTACTTCTTACTCTGTATCCCTACCTAAAATGGCTCTCGGGCCTTGTATAGACTGTACATTATTGTAAAACAAAATAACTACAATTTACTGCCAAGCACTGGTGCTTGAATAGAAGGAAGAAAATTTTGTTTACTCTACACATAATTTGCGGATTACCAACAGCAGCAACAAGTAAAATGGATAGCAAATCTAATCCGAAGAGAAAATAATAACATATTCAAGAAACTGATATTCCATACTACTCCAAATAAAAGGTTAGGAAGAAATCTCTATCAATATTGGGAGGAAGGGTAACAGATATTCGACTTGAGAAGCCTATTTCCTTGAAAAATTGTTTCAAGGGAAATATTTTATGAATTTCAACGGAAAGAAGTACCGGCTGTTCCGTCAATGAAAATGTTTCCTTATAAGGAAAAAGCTAATATTATCATTACCATAATTATTGGAGAGCATATTGAGAAAGATGAACATAAAGTGGGTAGGGACACCACAAAGACTTACTGTTGCAGTAACGGCAGCGGAACTGATTTTCCTCTGCTGTACATGACGCTGCTCAAATTTTCCTCCATAAGCATAAAAGAAGAACGAGAATTTTATCTCGTCTTATTTCATACCATTATTCCAAAATTATAGGCCAATAACATGTCTGCCCACCACATATAAATTGATCACGTCTGTCATGACGAACTGAATTTTCACTTTTCTCGAAGAAAACAACATTCTTCTCCTGGAACAGAACAGATTCCGAAAAGGTTCTCATGGTTGCAAAGATTAACTACTAATAAATAAAATAATCCTGGAAAATTGCAGGAAAAAAGGTGAAAATCTCAGCCCAGCTTGGATAGATTACCGTAACGCCTTTGATAGTGTGCCACACTCTTATAACATTATGGCTTTAGAAATGTACAAAGTCTCCTCGACGATAGTAAATTTCCTTAAATATAGCATGGAACTGTCGAAAACCAAATTATACCTAAATCACATCAAAGGTACTGCCATTCCAATTGTTTGAATATCCGAAGAGGAATCTTTTAAGGGGACTCCCTGTCGCCCTTTCTGTTCTGGGTGCGGGACAACTCAACACCACCGACTGTGCGCCGGGACAACTTAGGATTGAGACAACTCAGGACCAACACAACTCAGCACCAGAAAAACATAACTTTTTTAAAACCGAATAAAGTAAATATTTTTACTTTATTAAACAATAAATTTCTTTACGATTTACTTTATTAAATATAATAAAAATATTGCATTTCATCTCTCAATTGTCTTTCTATCTGTTTCTCCACTTTTTTTTTATTTCTTTCTTTTCAAGTAATAACTTTACCCCCCTTTCGACGTCCATTATTTATGAGATACTGGCAGGCCGTAACCGTCGTGTTAAATAAATAAATAAAGGAGAGACAAACACAATAATAATAATAATAATAATAATAATAATAATAATAATAATAATAATAATAAGTATCGCAAAAATTTCGCAAAAATATCCGCGTTTGAAGGAATTTTCCCAACCCACCTATCGTTTCTTTCAAACGAAACAAAAGCATCAGAGAAATTTTAAGGAATAAAAGCGGTCAGGCTCAAAACTCTATTGGAGTTACCAATCGTTGTACGCCAGAAAACAATCACAGAAGGGGGAAACTTTGTTTGTTTTGCATCAACACGAGTCAAATCAATTCCATCACAAATTCAAAGAGAAAAATTTCTTCATGAGGTGCCAATTGTAATGATTCCCATTTGATATACGATATCCAATGTACCAAATATGACTTGATTCCTGACTTGGTTCGTGATTTGATTCATGACTGGATTCATGACTTGATTCATGACTTGATTCGTGATTTGATTCGTGATTTGATTCATGACTGGATTCATGACTGGATTCATGACTTGATTCATGACTTGGTTCGTGATTTGATTTATGACTTGATTCATGACTTGATTCGTGATTTGATTCATGACTTAATTCGTGATTTGATTCATGTCTTGATTCATGACTTGATTCGTGATTTGATTCATGATTTGATTCATGACTTGATTCATGACTTGGTTCGTGATTTGATTCATGACTTGATTCATGACTTGATTCGTGATTTGATTCATGACTTGATTCGTGATTTGATTCATGTCTTGATTCATGACTTGATTCGTGATTTGATTCATGATTTGATTCATGACTTGATTCATGACTTGATTCGTGATTTGATTCATGACTAAATTCGTGATTTGATTCATGACTGGATTCATGACTTGATTCGTGATTTGATTCATGACTTGATTCATGACGATTCATGCATCTTGCATAATAATCGAACAAAAGATTCAATGGTCACAGGTATGATGTCGGACACAACAAAGTGACATCAACGGAGCCTGTGGAACATTTTACCGTAAGCGGCTGTAAGTTCGAACACATCCTGAAAAAATCTCCAACATCCACCTAAAAAGCATTGTCAAATTTCAAAGGTGATTCCCATTTGATATACGATATTCAATGTACCAAATATGACTTGATTCATGATTTGATTCGTGATTTGATTCAAGACTTGATTCATGACTAAATGCGTGATTTAATTCATGTCTTGAGTCATGACTTGATTCGTGATTTGATTCATGACTTGATTCATGACGATTCATGTTGCTTGCATAATAATCGACCTAAAGATTCAATGGTCACAGGTATGATGTCGGACACAACAAAGTGACATCAACGGAACCTGCGGAACATTTTACTGTAAGCGGTTGTAAGTTCGAAGAACATCTAAGGCACACATACTGAAAAAATCTCCAGAATCCACCTAAGAAGCATTGTCAAATTCCAAGTCTAACTGAATTGTAAGGTAAGGGTAGACTGTGTTTATAATTTGCAGTTAATTTGGATCTTTGCTTTAATAAAGCATTCTTATCAAAGAAACTGATAATTTGCAATTTTTATGTAAACACAGAAAACAGAGTTCATATAATGATCTACATGTCCTTGCCACTTTTAAAATTTTCCATTTCACCTTAGGAGTTTTATTATCGTCTTTCAAACTCCAAAAATATTTAGAAAGTAATGTTTTATTTCTATAAGTATTATTATTAAAGGACAATATATATTGCAAATAATACAAGCCATATCAATTAGTAGGCAATTTTTCAATTTTTTTTCTTTTACAATTATATCCGGGGTATTTACTTCCTTCTTCCTGTCTGTAAAGATGGTGTAATCCATTATTATTATTATTATTATTATTATTATTATTATTATTATTATTATTATTATTAATCTTTGATTGGAACAATAGATGCATTGCAAATCGAAGAAAAATTAAAATGAAAGAAATAAAAACGAATAATTGATAAAAATGCTAGATTTGCTCTGATATGAAGGATGACGTTCTGCTTGCTACTTCAGATATTACGATACGACGATCAGAGCTGGTTTTTGTATTGCGTTATTATCCAAAACTTGATCTCCGAGAGTAGGAATATTTATTTGATCAGTGCTGCCAACATCTTACTCTTATCAATATTATACGCAGATGACACTGTGTTGATAGCCGACTGCGAAAGAAAACTACCGAACCCCAGCCCCCCCCTGAAAGGGTGGTAGAAGAAAGCGAGAAACAAACGACTGACCATCAACTGAAAAAAGACGGAAGGTATGGTCATCAGCCAGGGATAAAATCCCAAGATGCAAGTTACGAATTGGAGATATAAACATCAAGCAGGTGCAGAAGTTTCAAATATTTGGGAAATAGTTTAACAGAGGATGCAAAATGCGACAGCAAAATCCGAACATGCATTGGTCATAAGAAAGAGGAATTACAAAACCTAAGCAAAATGCAAAGGCACTGTGGAGTAATGGATAGCGGCACGGATTGAGGAATCGGAGAGCCGAGTTCGAATTCCAGTCGAATTCATTTCATTCACTTACGTGCTAATACACTTTGTAAAGGTATGACTCCTTTTCTTCCCTCCTCCCTACTTGTGTAAATAGCAGGACAGACCCGGTTCTATAGCCTTGGATGGCAACGGGTCTACTGCAGAAAGAAATGGCAACCTACTGCGGGAAAAAATCTGCCTCGTCAGTCATGTATCGAAAGATACATGATCGCCTAAGCGTGTATTACGCATGGCACATAACTGTCTTAAGAGACACGGTGGGGTAAGGGAATGCGGCTCGGATTGAGAAATCGGAGAGCCGAGTTCGAATTCCAGTCGAGTCCATTACATTCACTTACGTGCTAATACCCTTTGGAAATTTATGAATACTCTTATTCTCTCCCCAGCTATGGGTAAATAGCAGGACAGATCTGATTCTATAGTCTTGGATGTCAACTGGTCAGAAAGAAATGGCAACCTACTGCCGGATAAAATCTGCCTCGTCAGACATGTATCGAAAGATAGATGATCGTCTAAGCGTGTATCACGCATGGCACATAACTGACTGAAGCAAAATGCCGATGAAGTGAAAAAGGTCGTTAGAAAGAGAGAAAATGATACTGGATTGCTATGTGATATGCGTCTTCTTAAATAGCAGTAAATGCTGAACAATCTTCTTCGGAGGGGAAAAGTGGAGGAAGCAAGAAGGTGACTCCACAGAAGGATACTGAGAATTCCATGGATGCAGCGAGCAAGCAACGATAGGACGCATTCCGAAAGCTGGGCAGAGTATTGTGATACAGGAGAATTTCTTTGGTAACAAAAAAAAAAAAGAATACTGAGCTGTCACGTGACATCTATCCTTCTTTACGGCAGCGAATGTTGGACGATTTCCTCAAAGATGAAGAAGAGACTCCAGGCAACGGAGCGTGTGAGCAACAATGAGGTCTTAGAGAGGATGCAAACAAGAAGGAGGCTTATACTTAACATCAGGAAGGGGACGCTGAAGTTTCTGGGATACATAATGAGGAAGGAGGGCCTGGAGAATTTGATACTCATGGGTCAAATAGAGGGAAAGTGAGACAAGAGAAAACAACAGGTGACATACCTGGCGGACTTAAGCAAGTGGATTACAAAACATGGTCTAAGGGAGGAAGTAGAGGAAAGGAACTTGTTGAGAGCTGCGAGGGATAGAGAGAGGTGGAGAGCCATGATTGCCTACGTCCTGAAAGGGCATGGCACATAAAAAGAATAAATATCCCAGATTCCGTATCTTGCTGATAACCATACTTTCTGTCTCCTTACAATTGAGGCTTAGCCCTTTCTTCTCGGGTCAAATAGAGGGAAAGAAAGACAATGGAAAACAACACGTGACATACCTGGCGGACTTAAGCAAATGGATGACAGAACGTGGTCTGGGGAGAGGAAGCAGATGGAAGGAACTTGTTGAGAGCTGCAAGGAATAGAGAGAGGTGGAGAGCCATGATCGCCTACATCCTGAAAGGGCATGGCACATAAAAAGAAAAGAAGTCGTCAAGAAAATGGCAACAGAATGAACACTTATGCTGAGAATCAGGAAGAGACACTTGACATTCCCTGAACACATGAGGATGAAGTGTTCGAAAAACCCTAACAGGGTAAGTCTTAGTAAAGGGAGAAAAACACGAGATAGGGAGTTATGGAGAGGCGTAAACGCCCATGTCCTGAAGGGACGAGGAACATACAAGAAAAAAAAAGATTAACACATATTCGTTTGAACTGTCATCCTGCGCGCAAGATGAAATCTTTCTTACAGTAAGGTTCACTCTGTACAAAGCCAGTGGGTTACTGGAAATAGGGGAGGCAATTTATTCGGATAGGAGGGGAAGATAACGACTTTCCTTCTATGAGCCGCAGCTATGTGGAAACAAATTCCAAGGGGATGCTTCCCTAATAACTATAATCTTAACCTGTTCAAGTCTAGGGACAATCCTTATCTTTCCCACATAGCCCCATAAACAGTGTCTCTTAATCTGTAACGGCCTACAACGGACCGTTGCTTTGTGGAACCGACTCCCTAGGTGATGCTTTCCTAATCAGCACAATATATCGCTATTTCCACAGAAAATTTTCGGATGAAATACATTCCTTATTCTCACCAGTTCTAAATTTCAAGGCTAAGACCGCCATGCAACAAACATTATAGCGAATCACCCTCATTCACTTCGTATTCCATTGGTGAGGTGTAAGTTCCAACGAATCGCTTGGTTTGTGGAACTGACTCCCAAGTGTATGCTTCTCCAATCGCTACAATCTTAATCTCTTCATGTCTACGGTCAACCGTTAGCTTCCCCATATATACCCACAAGCTGTTACTCTTACTCTGTAACCCTCTACCTCGAGTGGCACTTGGGCATTGTACAGGGAACATTATTTTCCACCTTACAATCTAACAGACGAAATGTTACAAACCTCTCACTGTTCTATCGCTATTTCCATAGAAAATGTTAGGATGAAATACATTCCTTATTTTCACCAGTTCTAAATTTCAAGGTTAAGACCGCCATGCAACAAACATTGTAGCGAATCACCATCATTCACTTCGTATTTCATTGGTGAGATGTAAGTTCTAACAAACCGCTTGCTTTTTTGAAGTGGCTCTCAAGAGGATGCTTTCCCAATCACTATAATCATAACCTTTTTATGTCTAGGGTTAACAGTTATCTACCCTCCTATCCGTATAAACTATGGTTCTTACTCTTTAACGTTAATGCTTGAGTGGCTCTCGGGTCTTGTCTCGGGTGAACATAATTGTAAAAACAAAAAATGCATTGAATGGAGTGCTGTTGCCATATATGGACAGCTGCTGCCCACTCTTCCCTTTTCAGTCTCGACACAGTGGTGATGAATTATTTTCCACTTTAAAAGCCGTTTTCCCACAGACAAAGCAGATTGCTTATTCTATGGGAAGTGCTCAGACAAACTACATTCCTTCGTTCTACCAGTTCTAACCTTTATGGCTAAGACACGAAATTCTATTCATATTGCAGGAAGCCATTATCTTCGTATATCCACCGGATAAATATAATTTCCACTCGAACAGCCTTTTTCCCACGAACCGCTACCTTTTGTAACTGACTTCCGAGAGGATGCTTCTCCCATCACTACAATCTTAACATGTTTGAGTCTAGTCTTACCCACAAACTGTGACTCTTACTATGTATAGTCCTGGGTATGACGATAAACTAAATCCGGCAGCAAGGCTTCGGATCGGGAGATTTAATGTTTTTAGAGCGTGGAACCACCACTTAATTGTTGTTGTTCCCAGATCCACCAAAACCCGGTGTGCTAGCACATGTTTGGTCCCAGGTATGTAGAAAAAAAGTAAAAATGCTTTAAGTATATGTGATATTTTGTCAGGAGCTCCGTTCTTTTACTTACTTTAATGGTCGATAATGATTCGACTCTAATGAGGTCATAACAAGAGTGATAATAAGACAAAGGCATGTGCTACATTGTAAGGCGTTGAATGGGTCTATAATGCCGGGGAAATCTTCTTGTAGTGGCCAATGATCAATAAGAGACTTGATGAAGACTGGCAAGAGAAAGAAAGGCGGAATATATATATTTGAACAGGCCAACCCAGAGACCTAAAAACAGAGAGGAATTTCGTCTCTAAACGAAAGGATCTACATCTTATCGGTTTTAAGCTTCTAACTGATTCCTGCTATCCTTCTCCACATTTTGAACTTTCCTAAATACCTGTGTCACAGACAATCCAAAAAAGTAATGCTTTTTTTATACTATTTCTATTTCTATTATATTTATATAATTTAACGTCTGGTAAATTCTAAATCAAAATCCAAAACATCGACGCTTTATCTATTATATATATTATTTATTGTATTTATTGTATTTATTTATAAATTTATTATATTTATATAATATTATATATAATATATTTTTTTAATAATGCGTTACTGTACCCTCAGCATTATTACTTTTTGTCTGTGACAAAAAGTAATAATGCTGTGGGTACAGTAACGGGGAGGTTTTAATCTTATGCCAAACAGTCTTTAATTTATTATCCTTTTGCTAGATTGGTGGACCAACCACAGCTAAAGATTCCAGAATGCATTATTATTTAATTCATAGCGGAAGAAGCAAAGATAAGCATTCATAATTTTCCCGAAGGAATTTCTTCAAAATTCAACAGTCTCTGTCGAAATTTGATTCATGTTCCCTGATGTGAGCAGGTAACCATTACGCTATCCGTACACCCGCCACTATTAGAGATACTTGTATTTCCATTCATTTTCTCTGTCCTGTTTTACAGTGGATTTGTAAAGGTGCCATACAGGAAGAAAATGAGTAACTACCGTCATCGAGGTTCGAGCGTGATACACTGACCTTATGAATATATGTCTTCCGCTAGGTGTATAAATAGCGGTGTCAGGCTACTGACTGCAGTGATTATTGAGTGGAGCTATCCAGTCAAATTAGTGTGAATTATTGTGCGTCGATGTTTTGGGCTTTGATTTAGAATTTACCAGACATTAAGCCGAGCCGCGCTACTAACAACGTATCCACTGAAATGACTAATTATCTTTGGTTGACTTTTACCTCTTTATTCTTGTTAATTATTTATTTGTGGATACTCACATTTCAGTTGCATTCTATTTATGCTGACTGCTTTTTTTTCTCTATGACGCGTTGATTACCAATTCTTCTCAAGACACTAGATAATTTAAGTGATGGCATATATTGGAAGAGTTACGTCAATCATTTTGTTTGTTAATAATTAAAAACTGTTTTATCTTAACATTGAAGTCTTGAGTTATACTTAATTATTAACGGCCACCGTACATCACAGAAGTATTAATACTCTATCACTTGATATTGAGCACTATTATTATTTCTTTTGTTAAGCATTTTTAGCCTTTGATTTTTCCTTACTTCTTTGATACTTTCGTTTTTTGGACATATTAATATATGTTTTCCGCCAGGTGTATAAATAGTGGTGTCAGGCTACTGACTGCAGTGATTATTGAGTGACTATGGAGTGGAACTATCCAGTCGAATTAGTGTGAATATTTTTGCGTCGATGTTTTCGGTTTTGATCCAAGATTTACCCGACGTTAAGCCGAGCCGCGCTACTAACAAGTTATTCAATCATTTTGTTTGTTAATAATAATAATAATAATAATAATAATAATGTTTCTTCTTATAAATTCTGCAAAATTAAAACTATTTCGCCACAACTCAATTATCACAAATAAAATGAAAGACATATAGTCAGTACTATAAAGATATTATATGTTTGTCAAGTATCGCGATTCTAATTGGTGCTTCGTGGTGTTTTCGTGCGACAGCCTCTAGTACAATTCTTAGGGCAGATCATCAAGTCCCGGAGACTTGCGAGTGTCGACCCTCTTCAATGCCAAGTGAACGTCACCGTCTGTGATTTCATCCTCGCAGCGAAATTTGTTACCACTGAGACCAGACTACTTGGTAAACCAGCTTTCTAAATGCCGCCGAAATGCTTCACACAAGACCTTGGTCGACCTCAGTGTATGCCCCTGGTATCGACCTCGCGAATGCATCGATCGGAACATTGACGGATCTCATCCTTGTGCAATTCTGCGCCCATAATTCACAGATTCATTAGACATCTTCTATAACTTATGTCTAATTACCTGACCCTGGTAGTGCTTGCTAGCCTCATGCTCCAGATCTTGTTTAGCTAGTGCTATAGCTAAGGAATCCCCCCAGCCTCCGCCTGGGACATACTATCCTCTAGAGTCTTCACCTTATTAGACTTATATAAGGCGAGTCGTTGGCTATATTCGGTAGTGAAAGACCTAATCCTATCCTCAAGCCTCTCCCACAACTTATTTCCAATATCATGGTGTTAGATCTTCG
>OZ038513.1:56565515-56578015 GCA_964036315.1 Acanthosepion esculentum | reverse complement strand
GTCTCCTGAGGTGATCGAATCAGTCAATGACCTCATTCAGTCTGACAGAAGGGTGACAATGGATGATATTGCAAGGACTTTGAGCTTATCTGTTGGTACAAACGCAGGGGTCATCAGTCACAAGGAGTCATCTTGCATCATGACAACGCAAGGCTTCACACAGCAGCCCAAACGGTGCAGACCATCAACGAGATGGGCTGGGAACTGCTCCCTCATCCCCCTTACAGCCTAGACCTTGCCCCTTCAAACTTTCACCTGTTTGGTCCCTTGAAAGCGTTCACGAGAGGCACGATGTTTAAAAGTGACGCTGAAGTCAAAAGTGTTGTTAGCGACTGGCTGAGACATCAGTCCAAAGATTTTTACGCTGAGGGAATACGGAAGATTGTGCACAGATGGGAAAAGTGTGTGACAGTGCTGGGAGACTATGTTGAAAAAAAGAAGAAGAAGTAAGCTTCTATCTGTATTAGAAGTCCTTATACCGAAAAATTCACCTTATTTATTGAATGACCCTCGTATATATATATATATATATATATATATATATATATATATATATATATATATATATATATATCCGATGCGATGAGAACGAAAGTATTATATAAATTCTAACGTTCGCAGCGTTAATTCAAAAAAGAGCTCGATACAGATAGTAGAGCGATAATTATTTATTTATTATAATTTTAACATATAGACAAAACCATTTTACACACAACAAAGATGCAACTTGGTTTCAGCGCATATATATATATATATATATATATATATATATATATATATGCGCAATTCATTCATCGAGTCTAGAAGAACCGTTTCGTCTTAATTGGGATTCATCAGCAGTGCACCCGGACACTTAAGATACGACCCAAGCGACATACCAACTGTACCAACGGCAATCGGTGACTAAGGGGCGACAAACTAAACTCTATTATTGCGCGTAGGCATGGTGAAATAAGGAATAGTGGCTCGGATTGAGGAATCGGAGATCAGAGTTCGAATTCCAGTCAAACCACTTACGAGCTAATACCCTTGGGAAAGGGATGAATCTCCTTCTTAAATAGCAAGACAGACCGAGTTATATATATATATATATATATATATATATATATATATATATATATATATATATATATATATATATATATATATATATATCCTTGGATGGCAAGTGGTCTACCGGAGAAAAAATGGCAACCTACGTGAAAAAAGATCTGCCTCGTCAGTCATGTATCAAAAGATACATGACCACCTAAGCGTGTATCACGCATGGCCCATAACTGACTGATATATATATATATATATATATATATATATGTGTGTGTGTGTGTGTGTGTGTGTGTGTGTGTGTGTGTGTGTGTGTGAAGTAATATTCAGAGGGAGTTACAGAGACATATAAGATATGAATAGAATTTATTCTTATATATATATATATATATATATACAAAGTAACCATAATGTTCTGTCCGTTTTTAAAGGAAAAAAAGAAAACGCTTCACAGTATGTGTATCTTATATTTAGTCTTCGTAGTAATCGCCATCGGCATCCAGCACCTTCTGCCAACGTGTCTCCAGCTGTTCAATGCCCTTGCGGTAGAACTCGGGGGGTTTTGACGCAAAGAAGTTCGTGAGGGCTTTGCGCAAGTCTGTTTCATTGGTGAAGGATTTCCCACAAAGATGATTATCCAGAGAGTGGAAGAGGTGGTAATCGGATGGCGCAAGGTCAGGTGAATAAGGTGGATGGCACAAAGTCTCCCACCCGAGTTGCTGTATGGTATCCCTGACCACTCGCTCGACATGCGACCTGGCGTTGTCATGGAGGAAAAGCCCACCTTTGCGATTCACCAGTGCTGGCTCCTTCTGGCGCAATGCCTGTTGCATATGTTTCAATTGTTGCGAGTATAGGTCTCCAGTGACTGTTTGGACCATTGGTAGCATTTCATAATGAACCACTTGACGACCTGTCCACCAGACACAAAGCAAGCGTGGGTGCATAGGCGGTCTTGCGGTGTGAGAGACAGCATCCTGAGGAGACAAACAATGTCTGGAACGCTTGGGAGTTTTGTACAGAACCCACTTTTCATCACTGGTAAGCACTCGATTGAATAAGGATGCGGTACAGTGGTGAGAAAGCAGCGATACGCAGGCTGCCACTCGTTGTCCCTTGTGGACCTCCAACAGCGTTTGTGGAACCCACTTGCTCAGTTTGTACGTCTTACCTAGGCGGTGCAGGTGAAGTCTAACTGTTTCATCGGAAACGTTGAACTGTCTTGCAAGTTCACCACACGTTAGACTACTGCCCTCTTCAATGGCCGCCTTCAGGACTCCGTCATTCAAGACCTGTGGTCGTCTACTGCGGGGCTCATCCTGGAGAGACAAATCTCCCGACTTGAATTTTCAAAACCAACGCCTTGCAGTACGTTCATCCACAGCACTATCGCCAAACGCTTGACATATGCGGCGACTTGATGCAGCTGCTGATAAGCTCACTTTGAAGTCGTAAGGCAAACAGTCCCGAACGAGATCTCTAGACACTTCCATCCTTCTCACAGCTGTCCGGCTTATAAATGATGGCCGGGCACGGTGCGCGTATTTTTTTATAACGTCTAATGTTCCTACTTCCGGCTGTCCGAATTTGAAAACAATTGCTACCCGTTTTTCGTATATATTTCAACTTCATTCAATGACTAATCAAAAAACGGGCAGAACTTTTTTGGTTACCTTGTATATATATATATATATATATATATATATATATATATGTGTGTGTGTGTGTGTGTGTGTGTGTGTGTGCTTGTGTATAGAAATGTATATAAATATATCCTTATATATAATTTTGAGAATGTACTGTATAGAAATGAACATAGATTTTATAATCATTTTCTTTGTATGTAGGGGTCACTTCGACCTGGTGTACAGCTTAGCAACCTTGTCTCGCAAGGTCAATTACGATAGAACCGTGAGTTAGATCTTCACTGTGTTCTCCATAATTTTGGCCTTGTACGCTTAGAAAAATCACCATTCTTGGGATGTATATATTCTGGGGCCACTATGCAAATAGATATATATATATAAATATATTTGAAATGATTTTTTTTATCCGACGTTATTTTTTATTTCTATGGTTACTGTGATTGACCTGGCGGAAAAAAGGGATGCAGGTTCTTTTTATAGATACAAGTATTTAAGCAAATGCTCTGTTTTATAATAAACAGTATTAAATAACATTCACCGGCCTGAATGTCCGAGAAATTTTCATAGAAAATTTTCGTTCTCCGACAGGAATACGAACCTGTATCCTATACGGAACCATCATTTCGCGTGACGTGCCTTAACCGTTCAGCCACAGAGAAGCGTCCGATTAGCAAGGTCGATTTTACTATCTTTAAACTTAAATCTTCCATGAATCTCTTCTATTCATATCTGCTCTAGCGTATCAAATGTAAACAAATGACGTCATATATTTTTGAATTGGACATAGTCCGACTATTTATTTAAAGACATTTATAATATGTTTATATTTGTATCTATAAAAAGAACGTTAAACAGAGCATTTGCTTAAATACTTGTATCTATAAAAAGAACGTTAAACATATTATAAATGTCTTTAAATAAATTGTCGGACTATGTCCAATTCAAAAATATATATATATATCTCCCGTATATAATATATATATATATATATATATATATATATATATATATATATATATATATTTATTAATTATATAAGGGATATATATATATATTGTCATCATTTTATATTTTTAATTTAGCGCATACATATATATATATCGTTATAATGGGCTGTAGTTTACATTGAACTCTCCCTGGATTTATTACCCCTTCCAGTCACAAACTGGTAAAACGTGTAATTATATATATATATATATATATATATATATATATATATATATATATGTACACACACACACATATATATGTATATGATTTTATTTTTAATATATATCATTTTCGCTATTATATATGATATTCTTTTGATTTGAGGCATACATTTCTAGTGAAATTTCCTGTTTTAATTCATCATACCATTTTGAAAAGTTCCAATAAAATGGCATCGTAAAATAAATTTTACCCGCCTGGTTGTTTGAGTGTGTACATTTGAAACATGTCATTTTAAATAATTTTCGGCAATGTTTTTGATTTTTCTCATACATCCATTTTTTTCTTCTTTTGAGCTACAAAAATTGTTTATTACATTTTTGTAAAAATAAGCCAATACGAAATTCGATAATAAGCAACACCTCAGTAAAACGAACGCATAAAAAGTCAATTTGTTATTTGAAATGAAAAAAAACCCCCAAAAAACAAAAATGCCTAGGATGCTAATCGCATGAATTTCCGCTGCATAAAAATCATCCTCGTTTGCACTGTTGGCATTTTTGATAGACATTATCAATGGTTAACAAGAAAAAAAAATCAATGATATTTTTGTGTGAAACTTGGAGAAGCGTAACTTTCTTTGATAAATTTTATTACAACTATTTTCCAAATATACATAGAAATTCTCGCGTTTTTCATTGATGCTTTTTGACAAGTCCATATATTCTCTTCTATTATCTTTAATAAATAAATAAATAAATATATATATATATATATATATATATATATATATATGTGTGTGTGTGTGTGTGTGTGTGTGTGTGTGTGTGTGTGTGTGTATTTAGGCAGCAATCCTTCTTTCATGCACATTTCATTGAATACGACAGATAAGGTGCTTTTATTTAGTTTTTTATTTCCCATGCGATCTAATATTTTTTTTTCTTTTCAGATGATAAATTATATAAAAACTGCCCGAATGTCCTTTTTATCCGAACGCTTTCGGCTATACATTTAGCCATTTTCAAGGATTAAATATTTTAACTGTTAAATAAGAAATATATTGTTGCATGTTTTATAAAATGTTTTCCTTTTTCAAAACACGGTCAAGATATTGTGTCCATGTTCAAAGTTAATATTACTAAGTGTTGTTTTTTTAGTTTTTATTAATAAGGCTTCCATTATTTTTAGCCTTTTTTTTGCATGTAGATGATACTATTACATTAGTGTTGTCAACAAGTATGTTACTCATAGTGTCCGGTCGTATTCAATGAAATGTACATATATATATATATATATATATATATATATATATATATATATATATATATATATATATATATATAAATCGGTATCACACCATGCAAGGCCGTAAATCTACTAAAACATAAGGTCTTACATGATGTGGAAGAATTAGGAACAGAAACATTAATAAGACAGTAGATAGCGATTGACATTGCATTTAAATTTTTGCAGATTAAAGTTGGTTGGAAAGCATTAAATCTGGAGGGAGTCCCACACGCAAGAAGTGTGAGAAAAGAAACTGTTAGCATAGAATTTACGGCTACATCCAGTCAGTTCAACTGTAAATTGATGAGATCTTGACGCCAGTCTAGTACTGCGCTTAAATTCAAAAAGTCGAGGTACCATAATGGAGAGCTCTTTTGAACAATTACCATGAAAGTATTTATAGAAATGATATAGAGAGAGGCAACCTTACGTCAGTGGGAAAGTGACTAAAGCTGAGTTGCAAGATCAGGACCAATAATATTGCTGATTCTTCTTTGGGTCTTATGAAGGATCTCAAGGTAAATGCAGGAACATATGTGGCAGCAATATTCTAAGCATGAGACGAATGGTAGATTTATAGATATGTCAGATAGATTCTGGAGAGTCAAAAGGATAGAAATCCTTGCTTTTGAAAATTAGATACTTCTGGAATTCGGGGTTCAGAACCTTCTTTTACTGTCGGACGAATGTCTTTATCTTTGTTGTTATTATCTCAACTTTGGGGGCGTTTTACTCTCCCGCCTTTTGAAAGTGACAATTTTGGTAATGTCATGGAATTTCGAATTGAACCTCTTACTTAATCTCCGGTTTGTTCTCGTTATACTGTCTATGTCTAGAGATATTTCGTCTTGTTCTATTTTTAGAACGGCTCATTTACCGTAATTCCCCATGTATAATACGCTTTCATCAGTAATACGCACACCTAAAATTGGGCTGAAAGTGTGGGAAAATGCTTCTACTCACGCACAATGCACCCCCCTTGTTTGGTAATTAAACCTTATAAATTGTACTTCTCCAATTTCATAACAGCCAGCGTTTCCAACACTTATTTAAAAAATGGTTTTAAACACAGAATAATATTATCCTACTTTAGTTTTCTGATAATTCTTATTTTATTTTACGGCAAATTTTGAAGATTTTTTGTAGCTGTGCATAATGCGCACCACTGGATTTGCTTATTATTTTATTAGAAAAAATGCGTATTATACATGAGGAATTTCGGTGTTGTTATCACTGTTAACCCTGTATTCTTTGGCCCAGTGATTGAATTCCTTACTATGCCACCAAATTAAAGAACCCACGCTTTGGTCCTCTGACAATAACTAAGCAGTACTTTTTAAAAATCATTTCACCCCAAGTAAGGTGGCAATGCCACTAGTACCCAGTGGGTTATAGAAAAAGAAAATGAAAGAGAAGACTGAAAACAGAGAGCATTGAGGAAAGGGTGTTTGAGAAGTCAGAAAATGGTGATTGACGCTGCATTGAAACTTTTGAAGATTTTAGTTATCAGGGAAGGAAGGAAACTGATATAAGTTCCACATATGTGAAGTGCGAGAAAAGTGAGTAGAAGTGGCGGTTGCATTTTACTATTTCAGCTTTAAAAGGGTGGCACGCTTAAATTCATGTAGTCGGAGCAGTTGTCATGAAAATATTTGTAGAAAAGACAGAGGGAAGCCACGTTACGTCGGTGAGAAAGTGACTGATGTCGAGATGCCAAGCCAGGATCGATTACATTACAGATCCTTCTTTGGAATTTGTCAAGAATCTCAAGATGAATAGCAGGAGCACCAGACCAGATATGGCAACAGTATTCCATGCACTGACGGTTGGTAAGATTTGTAAATGAGCAAGATAAAAAAAAATTCTGGCATGACATAGTGATCAAACTTTCTTTTCAGTACATCCAGCTACTGATTCAATGAAGTCAATTGAAAACGCGAGGTCAAAAAGGCGCAGTGTGTTGCTGCCCAGGAGTCTAGCATCAGTCATGTTGATGGCAGGCAGACATGGCTCTCTGTGTTGGTTAAATGCAACATTTTTGTTTTGGTGGAACTATGAAGAGAAATACTTTATTTGCTGAACATAGATTAATTCAGAATTGCCCGGATTCAGTAGGAATACTTATGATTTTAAATTCAGTTAAATCACCAAATACAAGGCTCAAGAGTCACTCAGGGTAGAGGGTCATTGAATGGGATTGTTGTAATGGCGAGAGACGGAGGAAGCAAGAAGCAGTCTATGAGGACGTGTAGTATAAATATCCATTGGCCTTGGACGAGAAGATACCAAGATTGATGATTTCTGTTTGAATTTCTATGATAAGGAGTTATTTATGTTTGGACTATTGTCCCCATCATTGTAATCATAACGTTTCGGCCGTTGTGAATTCCCGCCTTCATCAGGTGTATATCGATCTGACTTTTAAAATAAGTCAGTCAGTCAGTTATGTGTCATGCGTTATGCACGCTTAGGCGATCATGTACCTTTCGATACATGACTGACGTGGCAGATTTTTTTCCCGCAGTAGCTTGCTATTTCTTTCTGCGATAGACCAGTTGCCATCCAAGGCTATAGAACCCGGTCTGTCCTGCTATTTATCCATAGCTGCGTGGAGAAGAGGAGGATTCATACCTTTCCTAAGGGTATTAGCACGTAAGTGAATGTAATGGATTCGACTGGAATTCGAAACTGTACAAAGTAAAAATAGGAATTAGACGATATACCGAGGCATGGCTAGTGGAACGAGAACAATCTACCCTTGTAGAATAAATAAAAGAGTTTGTTTCAGAGTTCCCTGTAGGTTACCCAGATCGATATAAACCTGAGGAAGACTGGAAGGAACATTGGTTGAAATGTTGTGATAATAAAAACAAAGATGGGGATAGTAGTACGAATATAATTAGCATAAATGACAAGATCGTAGTTATCAGGGAAGCATCCTCTCGGGAGTCTCTTTCTCATAGCAGCAATTCTGGAGAAGAACCTACTCCGTATCAAATTATCACGAAGGGGATGGAGAGGATTTGGCGTGTTCCATCTGTTAAGGTGTGAGCTGGTGGAACTAAGAAATGTAAATCTTCCGAACATCGGTCGTAGTAATTGCGATAGAGCAGAGAGGCTAGCAACATTTTGTTTGCAGGATGGAGAATAATTCATCACCCACAAGGCCGCAGAAGAGCTTTCGAGCTTTGCTAAGGATGGACAATGAGAATTGGACAACGCCAGCCTAGATATGACAGTAATAATCCATTCTTGGTCTGATCTGACTCTTGTAAAAGTTAAGAACGGCAGCAGGAATTTGGTATTTTCAGGAATGTTACAATGAAATGGCCATTCTTCTAGCATCTTTGGTGATGGGAAAAATATACGCTTTCCACCTGAGGTCTGGTGTAAGATTTAGCCCCCAATAGGTGTTCGTGGCAAAAAACCTCTATGAGATTATTACCATTCACCAGGATTAGTGCAGGTTTAAGGTTTGCTCGGTGCTGATGAAATGTTCCTGGTTTAGTTTTAGAGATATTCATTTATCTCAGTCAGTATTTTTTTATCCACATCAAAATAAAAAAATCTTGATTAGTCATCACTTTAGAAGGAAAAACATAGTGTTTATTTATTTTTACTGTAGTTCATTCAGTACAAAGTCCAAGAGCCACTTAAGGTAGAGTGTTACTGAGTGAGATTGTTATAAGGAGGGGAGAAGTAAGAGAGTATTATGAAAACAAATAGGATAGATATCAGTTGACTCTGGAGTTAACCCTAGAACACTAACCATGGGTATATAGTACCCAGCGTAAATTTTCCTATTTTTAATTCCAATTTTCAGTACCTGATTTTCTTACCTAAATAATGTTTTTCAGTTCCTATTAATGTTAATTCAAAGTACAAAGTTTGAAGTGCCTGTATGTAAAATATTTCAAATAAAGATTTATATTTAATATGTTTTTTGATATTTTCACAATCGGGTATGATATACCCATGGTTAGTAGTGGTGTAACTTTAATTGATGGTTAGTATTCTAGGGTTAAAGATACCAACATTGTAGTTCTCAGGAAAGTATTCCCTCGGGAGTTCCACAAAGTAACATTTCTGGGGAAGAATCTGTCTGAGTGGTGCTTGCTTTTTATCAAAGGAACACAAAGGGAATGGGGATGGTTTGCCACTCTAAACATGACATGACGGGTCCTAGCTGTGAAGTTCTGAACTGGTAGAACTATGGAATGTAACTCTTCCTAATATACGTCATAGTAATTGCTATAGTGTAGAGATAGGCTAGCAACATTTTGTCTGTAATGTATTGCTGGTAATTTTTATTTATTGTCTGTAATGTATTGCTGGTAATTTTTACTATAAAAAAATCTATTTTTATTCTTTCATAGTGTTTTGACCCCAGTTTTGGGTTCACTATTTTCCCATAGCTGAGACCCTGGCAGGCGTTATCGCACCGAATCAGCGTAGAAATGGGAACAATAGCAATTAAAAGACCTAATCAGAGATCTTGCTATCGGATGTAGTTTATCGTCATACCCACAACGGTAGCATTATTGAAACCTACCTTAGACCACAACACGTTAGAATAAAAAATATTGATTAGTCATCATTTTAGAAATGGAAATGTCCTTTTAATGTGTTTTTTACAGTTAGTTCATCCAATGCAAAAATCCAATGCAAGGTCCAAGAGCCACTTAAGGTAGAGTGTTACTGAGTGGAGGGGAGAAGTAAGAGAGTTTTATGAAAACAAGTAGGATAGATATCAGTTGACCCTTGACTTAAAGATACCAAGATTGTAGTTGTCAGGAAAGTATTCCCTCGGGAGTTCCACAAAGTAACAGTTCTGGGAAAGAATCTGTCTGAGTGGAGTTTGCTTTTTATCAAAGGAACACAAAGGGAGTGGGGACGGTTTGCCAGCTTGAAGAGTCTTAGCTGTGAAGGTCTGAACTGGTGGAACTAAGGAATGTAAATCGTCCGAAAATTTGCTATCGTACGGTATATTACTAGATAGCGGCTCGGATTGAGGAATCGGAGAGCCGAGTTCGAATTTCAGTCGATTCTATTACATTCCCTTATGTGCTAATACCCTTGGGAAAGGTATGAATCCTCTCCTTCTCACCACAGCTATGGGTAAATAGCAGAACAGTCTGGGTTCTATAGTCTTGGATGTCAACTGGTCTACCACAGAAAGAAATGGCAACCTACTGCGAGAAAAAATCTGCCACGTTAGTCATGTATCGATTGATACATGATCGCCTAAGTGTGTATCACTCATGGCACATAACTGACTGAATAGCGACAAATTAGTGATCGCTATAGTAATGGTATACGAGACGATATTGCGAATCCTGCTTCACGGAACAGTGTTGACTATTGTTATGTTATCAAATCCAGAAAGTAAGTAATCCATCAATAAATCAATGTATCGATACTGTCCCGTGATATCGATAAGCCTTACGGTGAGTAAATGTCAAAATAGAAGAGAGGGCGATGAGAACGTGTTTGAGATAAGCAGATGTCTGAATAATCAGGTGGGGTCGATAGAACTGCTGCCATCAACTGTTAACGCGTGAAATATTCAATGTTGCAGAGAAAAGATGGATTGTTTTTTTTCTTTGCTTTTTCTCTCGAATGTATGGTTCAGCTGTGTGTTATTTTCATAATGGAATATATTTTTTAAGTGAATGTGGGTATCGATGTTTTTTTTGTTTTTTTCCCCTAATCACGCCGTTTTTGCTAACGTGTTAACTTTATGTATGTACCGGGAGTAACAGCAAAATTGTCCAATTGTCAGATTAAGATTTGAAACCTTCTATCTTAGAAATGATAAAAGTTAACGTACTGGAATTCTTCGAGGTTTTTATAACACTATTGGACTCTACACTGAACAGTAAGAAGGTATAATTACTCTAAAAAATTAACAGAAGAATCGCGATGAAATCGGTCATAAACGAAAGTGACATGTTCATCATTAATTAATCATAGCTAAGGATCAGAAGCTCATGAAGGATTGAAAGTAGGTTGATATATATATATATATATATATATATATATATATATATATATATATATATATATATATATATATATATATATGCTTGTGTGTGTGTCTGTATATATATATATTATTCCAGGATCATTTTGCAACTTATTTAAGATGATCTCCGCCCGCTCTAACATTCTAACTTTCTGTCCTGGAGTAACAAGGTGCCTCACACGTTTCAGGTACGATTTCATTTTTAAGTCTTTTTTAACTGCTCATTGGACTGTCATAGCTGAAACTCCTCTCTCACGTGCCGAACGTTTTATGGAATGAGTTGGATCTTTTCTAATTAACTGATCTCTTTAGCTCTAAGTTAGAATGATGATTCCTCTTCCTGTTGTGACCTTGAATGGACTTTGGAGATGGAAGCCAGAGTATGAATGTTGATGCCATTACTGAAGGCCTGAATGATTTTTCCTCTCAGCATTGCTCAGCTGAGAAAACAAGGGGCTGACACAAAACGATTTTAGCCTCTTTTCGCTTTCTTGGTGAACACCTCAAAGGTTTTTAAGTGATTCATATCATAACTTGTATGAAGATAGCTAACCGTCTGATTTGAAAATGTGAAAAAAAGAAACCCAGCTTAGTGATTTTTTTTAGATATTAAACATTTTATGTGATGGACAATTACGCTGTAACAGTATTTGGAGAATTTTGTTGTTACACTCGGTATATATATATATATATATATATATATATATATATATATATATATATATATATATATATATATATATATAAAAACCCTGAAAAGTTGCAAATTAAAAAAAATTGAATGTTTTTTTTGTGAAAGTATTTAATTATATTTTTTTATATATATATATTTGATATTTCAGATCGGCCCCGATCTTTCATCAGAAATGGCTGTTTTCAGAAGTTTGTTTACATTAAGTAGCGTCCGTCGCGAGACGCGGACGTCACGTGATATGGAATGCAAGTGTGTTTGAATATTTCTAACGTAAATCTAACTGTAGTAACATTTTAGATATTGTTTAAAAAATTTTAAAACTATATCTAACAAAAATTGACTGTTTAACTATTGAAATATTTATAAAGATTTAAAATACCCAAGTCTTTATTTAACCCTAGTTCATATATATATTATATACATATTAAGAAAGTATACGTGGCTTCTCATTATGCTATATATATATATTGTGTTTATTTAAGCAGCAATTTTTCATTGATGCATGTTTCATTAAAGCTTTCGGCTTACATAAGCCATTATCAAAGATGACAATTACATTTCAATTTATTAAACAATACACGGACAAACGCAAGACGAAAGTTTAGATGTATCAATATGGTGATTTCCTTTCGTCTTTCAATGATAATGTTATTAA
>OZ038513.1:56558015-56560515 GCA_964036315.1 Acanthosepion esculentum | reverse complement strand
ATCAAGTTTAATACAAGAAAATTTCAATGAATAATAATTAACAGTGTTCATTACATCGATACTATTATAGAGTTAAAACTGGTGGAGTCAATTAGTACCGGTGGGCTCTTGCATGAAAATGAGATCAAGAAAGATTTGGTGGCGCCAACATTCGAAATAGAAGTGGGTATATTTAACTGGTCGTAGAATAGGAGCCATGATGGCAGCGACAAATTCGGAGCTTCCACTTTCTTTTTTACATTTTTAACCTGATTTACATGTTGAGATATTTGTGTCACTTATCCACTTTGTTGTAAAAACGTCAAACCCCAAATTTCTCACCCAGTTGACGACTCAAGATAGACACCCATTAAAATGTAATATTGGGAATTAACACTAAATTAATGTATAAGCAAGCATTTTATTCAAACCTGCCTACATGCGCGTAAGCATATATATATATATATATATATATATATATATATATATATATATATATATATATATATATATAATATATATAAAATATATAAAAAAATATATATATATATATAATATATAAATATAAAAGTGAACACTGAAGTCAACACTCAGAGTCGACAGGCTGTTTAATGCTAGACGCAATCGTCAGGTGATTGTGTCTAGAATGAAACTGTCTGTTGCATCCGAGTGTTGACTTCAATGCTAACTTTTATATATATATATATATATATATATATATATATATATATATATATATATATATAATAAATATGTATATATATATATATATATGCCAACAAACTTTTTATCATCGAAAAATCCCAGACGACATGCGAAAAACGAATGTCATCGTTTGTGAACAGGCACCCCTACACAACCTAAACTTAACCTAATTTTGAAAGTAATTTATATTTGATATATAAGTTGTCTATGAAAATGTATACCCTACCGCCCCTTATCAAAATGACTGAATTTCCGTAGCCTTAACAACTTAAAATATCAAGATTGTATGTGCTTATAAATTCGGTAAATTTCTAAATAACTTATTCCAAAAATCGCTTGAAAAGGAAACAGAACTAGGGATTTTAATTTAATTTTAAAATTAAATTTAAACTTTTAGTTGCTGTTTTTGAAACATGGTAATTCCTGTGTAGCGATGGAGAAATATAGTCTTAAAGTGTGCTATATTTATGGGATAAAGTGCTCAATATCAGAGATAGAGCGTGTGTAAATATAAAAGTGAACATAGAAGTCAACACTTAGAGGCGACAGTCTGTTTCATGCTAGATGCAATCATCGGGCCACGAGTGCTGTTATTTTTCTCGGCTATTTATATATACGGGTCAGTGGTGCATTGTGGCTAGTCATTTTTGGCAGATATTTTACCGGAAGTCGTTTATTTGTTTATTTATTTATTTGTGTCAAATTATTTTGCTTGTTTTTATTTAATTTTATTTTTGTTTTTCATCCTTTATATTTATATTTATTTTATTTATTTATTTTTATTTTATTTTGATCGGTGTTTTTATTAACATAGTAAAAATTTGTTTATATAGTTTATTGTGGGTAGTCTATTATGGCGGCTATTTTACCGGAAGTTGTTTAATTATTTATTTGTGTCAAATGTTTTTGCTTGTTTTTATTTATTTTTATTTTTATTTTTTATCTTATATATTATTTATTTATTATTTTTATTTTGATCGGTGTTTTTATTAACGTAATAAAAATTTGTTTATATAGGTTATTTAATAGTTTTGTTTTTGTTTGGGAAGATAAAGCTATTTGTTGAATTTTGGGGTTGATTGTTGTGGTTTGTTCTGACTATTATTTTGGCGGGAACAGTTTTTAATTTATTTATTTGGATTGATTATCTTTATTTGTTTTTTTTTGTCTAGACAGCTAGTTTATCGGTATCGGTTGTTAGTTTATTTATATATTTGGATGTATTTAGATCAATTTATTATACTTGTCGTTATTTATTTATTACACTGTATATTTTCACTTTTTGGTTTTCGATTTTTAAGTAACGCAGTATATTATTTTTTATTCATTTTTTTGTATATATATATATATATATATATATATATATATATATATATATATAGTTAAATACAAGAAAATTACAATAAATAAGAATCAAAATTGTTCAACGACACCAATATACTTTTTATACACGCAACTGGCTTTTAATTCAAGTGACTAAATGTGACCTCATGTAAACGATCAGACTGTAATTTTGAAGTGTGTCTGTGTTTTTATATTAAACACATTTCAATATAGGGTTCCCTATGGATAAAGACACCTTATTGAATGTAGGCAGCTTCTCTTTTATTGCAACAACCTCCAGAATTTGGAATCTTACTTTGCACTGTGTGCTGTATATAATTTTGGTTATCGACTAAAATTGCTTCTGAACAGGAAATTATTTTCGCCCGATAAATCATGTTTTTTTTTTTATCTGTGAGAATATTCACATTTATAATTAAGTAGACATGAATTTTTACTAATGATAATTTTTTTTAATATATTGAAATGATAA
>OZ038513.1:56523015-56555515 GCA_964036315.1 Acanthosepion esculentum | reverse complement strand
GACTTTAAGTTGGCAGAATTGACACCGGACAATTTTAAGTGTCTCATTTTCATACAGGGATTAGTCTCAGCCAAGGACAGTGAAATGCGCAAAAGAATGCTCTCGAAGGTTCAAAACGAGCCTGGATTAACGCTATAAAAATTGTCAGAAGACTGCCAAAAATGTTTGAGCATAAAAAAAGACTCTAAGGATATTGAGGAATCGGGAGTAGCACACATACGTAAGTTGAACAAAATTTTACGATCCCCCCCCCCGGAAGAAAAACAAAAATCTCATGATAAAGGAAAAATTACAAGGTACAAGGCGATTAATGACAGAGATCAAAGCAAATATAAGCCTAATCTGCATGTTACAGATGTGGTGGATTCCACTGGAATAAAGACTGTCGATTCGAATACAAGAACTGTTTAGCTTGTGGAAAATGGGACATAAAGCATCTCAATGCAGAAACAAAAAACACACTAGTAGGGTAAGAACTACTAGAATGGACTACGAAGACAAACTAAACACAAGAAAATACGTGGAACTCGAGATTTTAAATAAAAAGGCAACAATTACAGTTAGACTCAGGTTCGGATCTAACTATAATTAATCTACAAACATGGAGGAAGCTAAATAGACCGACCATGATGCATACCCAGAAAATCGCTAAGTCTGTTACAGGGAAGCGTATCAAATTTGAAGGAGAAGTAATTCTAAACGTAAAATTCAATGGAAAAACGTAAAAATTGAAGATATTTGTAATAAAAGACTCAGAAAATTTGGTGGGCACAGATTGGATGCAAAAATTTGACGTATGAAATTTACCTATTAGCTCATTTTGTAAGAAAATAGAGTGCGAGCCGTCAGAAGCTACAAAATTAAAAGAAGAACTACACAGTCAATTCCCCGAAGTATTCTCGATCGGTTTGGGACGATGTAATAAGTTAGCAGCTAAAATTGAACTAAAGGAAAATGTTAAGCCAGTATTCAAGAACAAGCGAAACGTGCCTTTCGCAATCATAGAAAAAAATGACAAGGAGTTAGATAGATTGCTACAAACTGGAATCCTTTCACAAATCGAATTCAGTGAATTGGCGGCACCAGTGGTCTACGTAAAGAAAAAATCCGGAGAAACCCGTGTTTGCGCAGATTTCTCGACTGGGTTAAACAAGGCTATCAAGGATTATCACTACCCATTGGCAAGCCCGGAGGAAATATTTACCAAGCTTAACGGTGGTAAGGTATTTTCTAAGATTGATCTAAGTGAAGCTTATCTTCAGATTCCAGTAGAAGAAGAAAGTACAAAGATTTTATGTATCAATACTCACAAAGGACTTTACAAATTTAACAGATTGCCATTTGGAATAAAAGTAGCAACGTCAATCTTCCAACAGACTATGGACACCATGCTCATGGGACAGAACTCTGCTACTGCTTACTTAGACGACATTTTGATTAAAAGAGATAATGTAGAAGAACACGCAACACATATTAAAGAAGTCTTTAAAAGAATTCAGGACTTTTTGGTTTTAAAGTGAAGGAGAAAAAATGCGATTTTTTCTAAAAGAAATCAAGTATCTAGGCCATATAATCAATGAAAGTGGCAGAAAACCAGATCCAGATAGGGCATCTGCAATAAAAAATATGCCTGAGCCGAAAAATGTTGCAGAGTTGCAAAGCTTTCTTGGTCTAGCGAATTATCACGGTGAATTCATTGAAAACATGCACAAATTGAGGGCTCCACTCAATGAATTATTGAAAAAAGAGAACAAATGGAACTGGACGGAAGATTGTCAGAAAGCCTTTAAGATCATAAAGAAATTAACGTCTGATCTAGTACTGACGCATTTTGATCCCAAACTGGAAATTATCATTGCTAGTGACGCAAGCTCACACGGAGTGGGAGCTTGTATATTACACAAGATGCAGGATGGCACAAGGAAACCTATAGCTCACGCATCTAGATCGTTGTTACCAGCAGAGAGGAATTATTCGCAAATTGGGAAGGAAGCGTTCAGGCATAATATTCGCCATAACTCGCTTCCACAGATACATATATGGAAGAGAGTTTACTCTTGAAACTGACCATAAACCTCTTCTCACTATATTCGGATCGAAAAAAGGACTACCAATTTACACAGCCAATAGAGTTTTAAGATGGGGGACTATATTATTGAATTATAATTTCAAACTAGAGTTCCAACCGTCAAAGAAAATTGGTCATGCGGATGGATTATCTAGATTGGTACCTGCGAATGCGAACCTCTGGAAGACTCTGTAATAGCGGCTTTGCGAGCCGAAGACGAAATTAGTAAAGTGCTAAACAATACAGGAAGGGAATTACCAGTGACCTTGTTAGAAATCAGAAGGGAAGCTGAAATGGATGAATTCATACGAATTTTAACATTACCATATATGTACTCAATTAGTAAATAAATTAAATATAATATCTTAAGTCGGTACGCATAAAAATATAAATATTAAATATGTGACTAAATAATATTTGAACGCCCCTTTTGAAAAAATCGTAATTGAAATTTATATAAAAATAAAAATTAAAGAAAAAATAAAAAATAAAAATGCCAAATGTATTGCTATTGAAACCCAGACGATGTGTTGGAACATAGACACTACCACAAATTTCTACTTGAAAAAAGGAAGTTTGTGTCAATAGACAGATACGCCAGCCCCCACCTTGACTTGACCGACTTGATAGCTAAAATACATTAGATACATGAGTTTTCTAAATAAGTTAAATATTAACACGCCTAAAATAAAAAAAAGATTGAATTTTCCTCAACCGCAACATCTCAAAATATTAAATTTGTCTGGACTTAACTAAGTCAACTTCTAAAATTTATTCTTAGTATCGCTTGATAATGGAAAGGAACTTTGTATTTTAAGTTTTATTTTAATGATTGAATTTGAATGGAAGTTTCAGTTTTGAAACGGGAATTTATATTTAAAAATATTGTATATATATATATAATATATATATATATATATGATTGTATGTGTGTCTGTGTGTATAAAGTGGATAGAGTACTCAGCATGTCACAAAGATTGTGAGATTCACACCATGATACGATCTTAAGAACACACGACCAGTTTCCCGCCTGAATTCGATCTTGGTCTGCAGATAATGAAGGCGTGAATCTGAAAATCACACTGTAATGTTTATTCCCCTGACAATACTGTTTTCCTTTAACTCTATCTCCTGTATATATATATATATATATATATATATATATATATATATATATATATATATATATATATATATATATGTCTGTGTGTGTGTGTGTGTGTGTGTGTGTGTGTGTGTGTGTGTGTGAGAGAACAGTGTTGATAGCAATAGTGTGGACTCTGTGTGATGGCAGTCAGTTTCACACATTGAAACGGCATTCAAAGCAAACTGTTTCACGCCTTAATATGAAGATAGCAAAAATTTGAACACTGCATAAAGACAAATATGAATAAACACAAAACGAAAACTTTTCTTTACCAACACGTTTCGTCCAGCCGCCGGATTTTATCAAGGTAAAGTTCCCCAACTGCGTTGCTAAAGAAAGGTTTTCCCTTTGTCTCCATCCATATTTCTCTTTCGACTTTTATTTTATTTATATCCGAATGTTTTACACACACACACACTATATATATATATATATATATATATATATATATATATATATATATATATATATACAGTGTATAAGAGAAACCCGGATATAACAGAGATTTTCTCTGGTCCCAAATTAGAGCCTGTGTTAATGTATATATAATAGACCAAACTATATATATATTAATCATTTCCTTCGAAGCAAGACAAGTAACCTCTTTAATCATTCCACTTCAAGCAACGTTCCTGAGTATTATATCTTCCTATTTTAAAGTTATCGTTATAACACATACTCGTACTTGGTGTCACGTAATTCGTTAAATGATTCTCTATACGTAAGGCTTAGGTTATTGCCGTAACGCCTGTATTGTTAGTATGAAGACTGACTCTAATACATCTGGCTTTTACCTAATCCCCTCCACAAGGCCGGTTTTTATGTAGCACAAGGCCGGTTTTTATGTGGGACTATTCCAAGCCCGTAGGATCGGGCAAAAATTCCGCTTAGACTCCGCATACAAGGGGTTGGGTTTGTCTACACTCCCAGACGAGACTCTCGCCGCAACCATAGCCTCATCTGGATTCCTCCCTGTCCGAAGTCAGAGAGTTCGACAAGTTCGTCGCGAGCCTGGCAGCAAATTGCCTGACTGCAGTACGACTACTTCTTCGACCGTCATTTATGTTTTTATCTAGCGAATACATGTAAAATTAAATATTAAAAATAATTAAAAGCTTTTAATTATATTTTTAGAATGAGTATATTTCAAAATCTGCGAGTATCACCTGTTCTTTTTTAGATACACATTTTAAAACTGAAATTAAAAACTATTTTAATCATTTTAATATAGTCTTAAGTGTATTATTCGCTCGTTAAAACCATAAAGTAAATTGTAAAAATAAAATGAATTAATTTTCCTTGTTTAGAATAATTTTATAGGTAGAACAGTAACAAACACCCACTGAACACTAGTGGCTAAAAAAAGAATAATTTTTACTTTGGGTTTTAAAAAAATAACTTGCAGTTTTGGAAATTTTAAAACTGATATTAAAACTTACTACAGTATATTTTTTTAATGTCTAATTTTAGGTGTATTCGCTAGATAGAAACATAATTTTACTTGTAGAAAACAGAGACACGCATATCTGGAAATATACACATTTTAAAAGTGAAATTAAGAACTATTTTAATTATTTTAATATCTAATTCAGGTGCATTCCCTAGATAAAAAAAAACAAACAAATTTATTCATAAAAAAATCTTCATTCATTTTTCTTGTTTACAACTTTTTTTCGTGTATGGCGTAACACTGGCTTATTAAAATAATTACCCTTACTACAAAAAAATCCGACTTCATAAAATTTAACATTAAGGCGAAACTGGCGACTATTTTTTAAAAATTTTTACTCGCTGTTTTTATGTTAACTTTATCACAAATTTTTTTTTGAAAACGGAAACAAATAGATTTCATGCCGTATTTCCTTTTTTTTTCTTCTTCATTTATTTTGTAAACAAGTAGGTTTCATACTTATTTTCTAAAACTAGTTAATTAAATAGTTTTAACATCTTGTTCAATCTTTTTCTCTTAAAATGGTATAAAGTGGTTAATTTTATTAACATCTGAAAGTCCTTTTCCAATAGTGTTTCTTTGGATATGCTCACTCAGTAGTGATAGCACTTAAAAAAAACCCCGAAAGATTTGTTTCGTAAAAGATTTCAATGCGGTTTCACGGTGTGAAGATGGAACCGAAAAAAGTCGGTTTTTCGGATAAATCCGCACATCCCTATCATTGCTCGTGAAACTCATTTCGAATGGTTAACTTTCTGCAATACACCAATTCTTTCCAGTCTGTCCAACTCGTCATTTACTTGTTCTAATGTTGCGAAGGCTACGATCCATTTCGGTTTAAATACTGGCGTCATTTTTTTTTCCTTAAAATTTCGCTTTCAAATTTAAACACTAGCCTAGTTCATTAGACAGAACATCATGAAAATATTTTTAAAAAATTCTTCCTTAAGATTTTCGCTTTAATTTTCTAAATTGGTTGCGTGTCTACTTATATTTTTATAACAAGCCTTTATCGGCAAAACCCACTGTTCGAATAGTTCCATTAAGTCCGTTCTGAATAGATTCATCGCATTTCATAGAACATAAGCTTTTGTTTTTACCTGCTTATTTCGAAAATAAACCTCACATGTTAATTTACCCCCACAGAAAATTTTTCGCCAGAAACTGAAGTTGCAACTTTGTAATTACTTTTTATTAAAGATTTTCCAGTTTCTTTCATTTTCTATTGAAATGTCTCTACCAGTATCTATTAGGTCATCCCATAAGTTCTGTCCGAATTTTAACTTTTTGTTAAAATGAACGAAATTTAAAGAGTATTTTATAATGTCTAATAGAGCCAAACATTATTTTTATGTTTAGATGCATTTAAACTGATCAAATTTTATTTCAGAGAACAATAAAATTAAATTTTGTTTGATTAAAACCCTGCTAACATGGAAGTACCCAAGAATCATTTGAGGCACATAATGCTTTATGAGTTCAAGAAAGGAAACTCAGCAGCCGAAGTGGCTAGAAACATTCACTCAGTTTATGGAGAGGAATGTGTGAATGAAAGAACTTGCAGAAGATGGTTTGCAAAATTCAGAGGTGGAGATTTCACCCTTGAAGATGAAGATCAAACCGGACGTCCAGTTGAGTTTGATGAAAAGCTTCTTGAAGCAGCCCTTGAAGAAAATCCTGCTTTATCAGTTGAGGAATTGGCAGTGGTTCTCAGTTCAAACCATACTGTTCATCGTCATCTTCAACAACTTGGAAAAGTTCGTAAACTTGGAAAATGGGTGCCTCATAAATTGTCTGAAAACAACCTCAACTCCTGAGTTGACATCTGCTCTTCTCTCCATTCTCGCCAACTAGTTTCACCTTTTTTGGATATACTTGCGACTGGTGACGAAAAATGGATCTTTTATCGAAATGTTAAGCGTCGTAAACAGTGGCTTGGTAAAGGGGAAGGACCCCAGCCACAGCCGAGAATGGAACTTCATGGGCAAAAGGTTCTTCTTTCAATCTTGTGGGATTGACAAGGAATAATCCACTTTGAATTCTTACCACCTAATGCAACAATTAATGCTCAAATATACTGTCAGCAATTAGAGCGTTTGAACGAAGCTTTGAGGAAAAAAAATCTGCTCTAGTGAATCGAAAATTGGTGATGTTTCATCAGGACAATGCGCGACCACACACAGCAAGAATCACGTCACAAAAGGTCGAAGAACTTGGTTGGGAGAAAATTCCTCATCCATCTTATTCTCCCGACCTTGGTCCTTCAGACTACCATTTGTTTTGTAGCTTACAGTATCATCTGGAGGGAACAGCTTTTGTAACACAGGAAGAGGTTAAAACTGACATTAGTGATTTCTTCGAATCAAAGCCAAAAGAATTTTACAGTAATGGAATTAGTAAGCTTGTTAATAGATGGAAGGAAGTCATAGATAATCAGGGAAAATACATTCTTGATTGAATTTGTAATTAAATGTAACATTTGTTCACTTGTTTTCTTTATTCAAAATTCGGACAGAACTTATGGGATGGCCTGATAGTAACTTCTTTACTCCCACATTATTGATTTTCACGTTAACAAATCTTCTTTTGTTTCGCGTGCCTATTTTTTCCGTCACAATATTATATATTAATTTCTTTCTACGAAAATATATTCTTGGTTTCGTTCTGCAATGCGATTTGATATGTCCTCTTTACTAGTAGCATTCAGCATTTTTCCATGGACACTCTTTCTCAAGATGTAATTTTACACATCTAAAAACAAGGTTTTATTGCTTTTTCTACATTTTTCCATAGCCTTTACCATCGCATATTCTGAAGCATAGTTAGGCTATCTTCCACTATTTCCTGTAGTGTTACTTTATTATCGTGTTCAATCTTTGCTATAATTTTCGTTCGTACGTCAGCATCTTTTTCCGCTCTTGCACGAAAATGAATCCCTTGAATATATCCGGAATCATTTCCTTTAGTTTAAATTGTTTACATTCTTCGTTGACGGCACCCGCATACGTGACAAAATCTTCCTGTTTTTGTTTAAATACAGGCACTTCCAACGAGCATGGAACAGAGAGCAATTAGTAAAAGTTTTCATCAGAATTTGTACTGTGTCTTCAAACCATATTTCACCTAGTTGTCTCGGTAAATTATAATTGCAGTACTTTTCGTACTCTGTTAGGGCTATTTTCTTAACAACAACCAGGGTTTTATCGTCTTCCCAGCCACTGCATTCCTGATTGAAAACTTCTTCGTATCCTGCGAAAATACGCAACAAAAGTCAGTCCGTCACCAGGATTCTGTACGAATTATGATACGGTATTTTGCACCTCGTCTAGCGTAAGAGATGTTAAAGCATTTTCTTCAAAACCACTTCCAAGAAATCTTGTTGGTTTTGAAACTGCAGCAACTGTTGGGCAACGGGTATGCTTCGTACGTCTTGACGAAGCAACGGCTATACTTCGTAATTCTTGACGAAGCAACGGGTACACATCGTACGTCTTGACGAAGCAACGGGTATACTTCATACGCCTTCACGAAGCAACGGGTATATTCGTACGTCTTCAGGAAGCAATGGGTATACTTCGTACTTCTTGACGACGCAACGTGTATACTTCGTACGTCTTGACGAAGCAACGGGTATATTTCTCAGAATCTTGACGAAGCAACGCGTATACTTCGTAATTCTTGACGAAGCTGCGGGTATACTTCGTACGTCTTGACAAAGCAACGGGTATATTCGTACGTCTCGACAAATCAACGTTTATACGGTTTAATCAACGGTTGTACGGCTTGACTAAGCAACGGGTATATTTCGTACATCCAGACGAAGCAACGGCTATACTTCGTACTTCTTGTCGAAGGAAAGGGTATACGTACTTCTTGACGAAGCAACGGGTATACTTCGTACTTCTTGACGAAGCAACGTGTATAATTCGTACTTCTTGACGAAGCAAGTGGTATACTATGTACGTCTTGACGAAGCAACGGCTATACTTCGTAATTCTTGACGAAGCAACGTGTATACATCGTACGTCTTGACGAAGCAACGTGTATACTTCGTACGTCTTCACGAAGCAACGGGTATACTTCGTACGTCTTCACGAAGCAGCGGGTATACTTCGTCAAGATTCTACGAAGTATACCCGTTGCTTCGTCAAGAAGTACGAAGTATACCCGCTGCTTTGTCAAGACGTACGATAGTTGCTCACCGTTATGAGTCAGATCATAATTTTGATTTTAAAAATGCAATTTTATTTAAAAGAGAAGATGAAAATATATAGAAAGTGCTTTAATTACAATATCATTGATAGAAAATTTGCGTCCAGTTTCTTACAATATTTCACCTGTCTTGTCAGATATTCCATTGTCACAATGTAGGAAAATTAATAGCAAGAGTGATGTGCATGTGTCATCACATCAACGTAAACATTTCTTTATTGCAATGAAGACGTAAAGGACAAAACGTATCACACAAAATCTTTTCCTACTTTGCCATATACAGCAAGAGTGAAATCAATATGAATAGCAACTGTTTCCGGTCACACATTCGTCCTGGGTATGACGATAAACTACATCCGGCAGCGAGTCCTTTGATCGGGAGATTTAAGCTTTTTGAGAGCGTGGAACCACCTCTTAATACCTGTTGTTCCCAGGTCCAGCCCGACCCAGGGTGTTAGCACCTATTAGGGTCCCAGTTACGGTAAATATGGTGAACACTCAAAGAAAAATCAAGAGCTCATTTTTTTTAATAAAATGAGCAAGAATACATTTTCATAGCAAAGTGACAATGCGACACTAAAATATATAAAATACATTTGTAATTAAAATTACCAATTATACATCGTCCTGGGTATAACGATAAACTAAATCCAGCGGAAAGACCTCTGATCGATAGGATTTGAGGAGCGTGGAACCAGCTTTTAATTGCTGTTCCACCATGACTTGGGATGGTAGCACCTGTTAGGGTCCCAGACAGAGGCAAATAGTGAACCCATAAACTAGGGTAAAAAAAACCCTCTCCTACCGCCCGGTCAACACTTCTCCCACTTCTCTTGGATATGAGTAGAGGCACACACCTTGTTTCTTGTTTAGGAAGGGGTTCCCGGAACTCTCTCTCACTCTCTCTCTCTGCCTCTGTACTAGTGCTGCAGTGTTTCTCACGAGACGTGCGCAGTCTGTGGCATAACCTCTTCATTCTGAGGGTACACGGTTGAGAGTTCCCTGGTTGCTGTTTCTGACTGGTAGTTAAGAGACCTAACTCTTGCGTAGCGTCTTGAGCGGCCGCTCTGATCAATAGTTGTATAATATCGGGGTGTCTGTAGTGCCATGTCACGCATGGAAAGGTGTCCCTGCAGTCACCTCCGGTGAGCAACCCTGAGGCTACATTATGATGCAGGCTGTGCCCAATTTCCTCTGCTCACATCACGGTTGATAACCGTCGGCTTCTTTTACATCAGGCCTTCTCATCTTCCAAACATAATTCAATTCAATGATGACATACAAAGATCGAAAAAGTAAACCTAAACCAGCCATTCAAAAATCACCTAAACCCCTCAACATCTCATTCTCCAACATTCGTGGCATTAGAACCAATTTCTACAGTGTGGAATCTTTCCTCACTGCAAACTGCCCGGATATACTGGCTCTATGTGATACCAATCTTGACTCATCTATCCCCTCCTCTGAACTCTCGATCCCTGGCTACCTTCCTTTCCTCGGAAAAGACTCTCTAACCCACATGCATGGCCTTGTCTACTTCAAGGACCATCTCCCTCTGGCTAGAAAGTTCTCACTCGAATCGCCGGACCATTCGTACATGAGTCTCCGGCTATCTCTTCTCAATGCTGTAAGCTATCTCTTCTTCCTTTATCGCTCTCCATCCTCTCAGGACTGTGGAATACTTGATGTCATTTCTGACAGCATAGACAAGGCTCTCTCTCTTCACCCGTACGCTCACATATTTGTGTTTGGCGATTTCAACGCCCACCATAACAAGTGGCTCAAGAATACTTCTACCGACCTTGCAGGCATACACACATTTAACTTTTCAGTTTCTCAATCCCTCACGCAGATAATTGACTTCCCCACGCGTTTTGCATGCAACCGGGACGGTAAGGCCTCTCTTCTCGGCCTGTGTTTTATCTCCATCCCCGAGTCTTGTAGTGCAACGCATCTCTGCCCACTTGGTAACTCTGATCATGCGGTAGCGTCTATTAACATCTCCTTCAACCCCACCCCCTGAATTTCTCTACCAAACTCTCCATAATAACGGAGAAGCTCGCGCTGTGGCCTTTGACATCTCCAAGGCGTTTGATAGGGTTTGGCATGCCGGCCTTCTTCGCAAACTTCAGGGATATGGAATTACAGGTTGATTGTTTGACCTAATACAATCATTCCTGTCAAACCGTGAATTGAAGGTCGTTCTCAATGGATTCTCCTCCAGCTCCTATCCCACGAACGCAGGTGTTCTGCAAGGCTCCATCCTAGGCCCTACCCTGTTCCTTATATTCATAAAGGATCTTCCTGACGCCATTGATTCCCAAGTCGGCATCTATGCGGATGACACCCCAATTTACTCCTGCATCAGAAACAAATCTAGTGCCACTGACAAAATTAACCTGGCTGTTCGTCTCGGAAAGGACTTCCAATCGGTTGTGAACTGGGTCAAGAATTGGCTGGTTAACTTTAACGCCTCAAAAACAAAACTGCTCTCCATTAATTACCACAGGGGTCCTTCCCTGCTTCCCATTAGAATGTCTGAAGCTCAACTTCTCGAGAGCTCCTCTCTGCGGCTGCTCGGTCTCACGCTGTCTGCTGGCCTGAGATGGAACAATTACATTGATTCGATTGCTTCATCCACCGCAAGAAATTTGGCTTCCTGTGCCGGGCCAAGAAATTCTTACCCCTGAATCGATCCCCCTATTTTACAAATCAACCATCCGCCCTTGCATGGAGTATTGCTGCCATATATGGTCTGGAGCCCCTTCTGTTTGCCTCAAGGTTCTTGATAAGATCCAGAGACAGATATGCAATGTAAGTGGCCCTGATCTGGCTTCTTGTCTGCAGTCTCTCTCTCACAGACGCACCGTCGCCTCTCTCTGTCTCTTTTCTAAATACTTCCATGGTAATTGCTCCGATGAGCTGCTATCGCTGGTTCCCAGGCTCCATGATTTCAAGCGTCCTACGAGGCTGGCATCCCGTTCGCACCCTTTCACTTTTGAAACTGTTAAATGTAGACGTCTCTTCTACTCCAACAGCTTCATATCTCGCACCCCACGCCTATGGAACTCCCTTCCTCATTCCTGTTTCCCTGATGACTATGATCTCCAACTATTCAAGTGTAACGTCAATCGACATCTCCAGTTGCCTTGATCTATCCTCTATCCTTCTCCACATCCTTTCCTCTAACACTCCTATTTGCTCTCGCTCCAAATCCTCTGTAACCCCTTGCGTGCTAGTGGCTTCCAGCCTTGCCTGGGGTGAAAAGTTAAAAAAAAAAATATATATATATTAAAAAAAAAACATAAATTAATTAACAGAAATAGATTTGTTCATAAATTACTCAAGCTCCCAAGAAAATTAAATTTCGGCATTAAATGACCCATAAAGAGTTGATATGCCTTTAAACAAGCAAATCAAACCAAAGCTCCTAAGAAAATTAAATTTGGTCATTAAATGATGTTTATATGCCGTTAAACAAACAAATCAAGTCAAAGTTCCCAAGAAAATTAAACTTCGACATTAAATCACCCAGAAGGAGTTCCTACAACGTTAAACAAACAAATAAACAAAGCTTCAATACATTTTATGATCTGCAAAATACATATCTAAAAAATGAATCCTTTACTCTTAAAGTATAAAATTATCTACAAAATATTTGTACTTGAAAACATAAAATGACAAAATATCTGTACTCAAAAGCATAAAATTATCTACAAAATATTTGTACTTGAAAACATAAAATTACAAAATATCTGTACTCAAAAGCATAAAATTATCTACAAAATATTTGTACTTGAAAACATAAAATTACAAAATATCTGTACTCAAAAGCATAAAATTATCTACAAAATATTTGTACTTGAAAACATAAAATTACAAAATATCTATACACAAAAGCATAAAATTATCTACAAAATATTTGTACTTGAAAACATAAAATTACAAAATATCTGTACTCAAAAGCATAAAATTATCTACAAAATATTTGTACTTGAAAACATAAAATTACAAAATATCTGTACTCAAAAGCATAAAGTTATCTACAAAATATTTGTACTTGAAAACATAAAATTACAAAATATCTGTACTCAAAAGCATAAAGTTATCTACAAAATATTTGTACTTGAAAACATAAAATTACAAAATATCTATACACAAAAGCATAAAATTATCTACAAAATATTTGTACTTGAAAACATAAAATTACAAAATATCTGTACTCAAAAGCATAAAATTATCTACAAAATATTTGTACTTGAAAGCATAAAATTACAAAATATCTATACTCAAAAGCATAAAATTATCTACAAAATATCTTGAAAGCATAAAATTACGTGCAAACTATTTAGAATTCGGCATTAAATAACACATAGAGGTTGATATCCCGCTAAACAAAATCAGCCAACCAACATCCGATCACATATGTTTTTGTTGCTTTTGTTTTTTTAATTTGGAATGACGAAGAGCATGCCAATTGTAGAAATCCTTTCAAGAAATTCTCAGTTCAGCATCTCTCGTTACACTATCGATGCATCGACAACTTCCAATAAACTTTTATCGTAAATTATTATTGTTTTTCTTCCTCAAATACCTATAGTTATTTTACCTTGAGAACAGTAACATATAGGAAGGCATTATTGGTTGATAGCTGAAAGAATTAGACGTCTTTATTTATAGAGAATATTATTTGTGCTACTTATTGAGTTAAATCTTGCTATTTTTCCTCTGACGTTCCGATAAAAAAATATCTAACCTAATTTGTCTAAACTAATTTTATTATCCGATTCCTGATCTTCTTGGCTGTTTTGCGATCTTTCCTATCAAATAAAATCTATCAAATTATATATCTTCACATTTCATCTTTTCAATCATTTCACCCCAAGCAAAACAATAAAACCACTAAGGCGATAGGAGTTCACAAGTGTGAGAGAATATGAGAAAAAGTATCACATTATTACGGAATGAGAACAATAAAAGAACAGGAATTATGAAGACAGAAGATAACGACTGATATTGCATTTAAAGTTTTGAAGATCAGAATTGACTACAAAGCAAGAAGCCGGAATAGAGGTCCACACAGTGCGAGAGAAGAAACTGTTAGCATAGAACTTACGGTTACGTCTAGCCATTTCGACAGTAAAACGGTAAAAGCCAGCCGCCAATATAGTCTGTGACAAGTATTCCTAAAGTCTAGGTACAGAAGAGAAAAACACATCGGAACAATTACCATGGAAATATATATAGAAAAGCTACAGAGAAGCTACGTTACGTCGGCGGTAAATTGACTGAAGCCGAGATGAAAGGTTAGGACCGATACTATTGCTGATTCTTCTTTGTATTTGATCAAAAATCTCTAAACACTGAGCAGAATGACGACCAGATGAACCGGTGACCTTTAGCGTCAATTCTATTTATTCCCCCTATCCTCGTAATGTTCTCTTCCTATTTCTCTTTCATTGCTATCCCCCAGTTCATTTATCATAACCATTTTAACAGTAGCTTTCCAGTTTGAGTGGCTCTTGAGCGTTGTATTCCGTTAACCTAAGTATAATAGACGGAAAACTTAAATTCAGTTGTGCACTCTTGGAGGACAAGTACGAATTTGTAAACAATGACTATTAAAATACGAATATTACAAGGTTCTTTCCTTCACTGAATACTGTCAGTGATTGGAGTGTTTATTCACAGAGTAAGTACGTCAAAATTCACCTTTCTTTCAGCCGGCTTCGGCGGAAAATCTCCGACTCTTGTCGAATTAGTCAGGTTTCGACCCCGGTTTGAAGCAATCGGATATCTAGCCACATTTGAAACAGCGAAACAGTCTCTCTGTGGATGACAATGTATACATATTTATATATATAAAAACTTAAATTCAGTTGTTCACTCTTGGAAGAATTTGTACGAATTTGTAAGCAATGACTATTACTACCAATATTACAAAGCTCTTCCCTACCCTGAATTGAGCACTGTCAGTCATTGGCGTGTTTAGTCACAGAGTAACTACGTAAGTAACTATTTATACTGGGACTCATGCATGCAATTACAAATAATCCATAATAATATTTTGAACTCATGCTTATTTATGGCATATGGATATTTCGAAACAGTGTATAAATCTTTAATTTTATTTCAATCATTCTGCCTCACCTGCTATCCTGTTCCGCTGCAGCATTTGGGAACAACTGCCTTAAAGTTTAAAGGGCGTAACTCCTAAAAACTTACTTGTAAATATCAAATATTTCATAAACTAGTGAGAAAATATGAATTCTCTTTATATCTCTTATGAGAAAATTACCCATACTTGTTTGCTTTCTTTCATTTATATGGTAACGATAATATATATATATATATATATATATATATATATATATATACTTGGATTGATGCCAGTTTGTGACCCCGGGTTTCAGGCTCTCTGCGATCGCCAGACAAACTGATTAATTTTTGAAATTTGGGATTTATTTATGGTTGCGTACATCGGTGTTTTATTGTACTGGGAGGATAAACTGTCGTCGGAACGCCACTCATACGCACGCAGGTATACATACATATTGAGGTTTCAGACACGATGATATTACTTAATTATAATTATCAAATCCTCCTAATAATTTCTATCATTTATATATCATTGCTTGAACCGGCTTCTAATGCTCAACGTAGAGCGGCTTGGTGATAGTAGTCATGGCTCCGGGGGCACCGTCCTATGGTTAGAAAGAATCACAGTTGAGTTCCACCACGAAATTTGTGAGTGAGCGACGCTATATTGAGTCTGATTTGCTACCTCTTTCTTACCGAGGCCCGTAGAACAGTTGGTATGGTGTTCGCTTAACGGCCTAAAGATCAGGGTTTCAATTCTCGGTAGTGATTCTCACTAATAAGTGGATGCTCCCTAATTAAAGGACGAAACGGCCGTCCATTGTTTGCTGAATTCTGTTTAGGTTTCATATTCGATGATATTACTTAATTATAATAATCAAATCCTCCTAATAATTTCTGTCATATATATATACGAGGGTCATTCAATAAATAAGTTGAATTTTTCGGTATAAGGACTTCTAATACAGATAGAAGCTTACTCTATTTTTATTTGTTTTTGTTTTACTTCTTTTTCACATGGATTTAATTTCTTTTGCAAATTATAAAAAAACTTTGAGAGTTTTGGCGATTAACAAAGATGGCCGACCAAGAAGCATGCTCCAGGATTGAACAGCGGTCAATTATCAAGTTTTTGGTTGCTGAAGGGTGCAAACCAGATGAAATTCATAGGAGAATGTCAACTGTGTATGGTGCCACATGTTTCTGCCAAAAAAATGTCTACAAGTGAGCTAAATTGTTTAAAGAAGGACGGAGCAGTGTTGAGGATGAAGACAGGCCTGGGAAGCCTACAGAAGTAAGGTCTCCTGAGGTGATCGAATCAGTCAATGACCTCATTCAGTCTGACAGAAGGGTGACTGGATGACATTGCAAGGACTTTGAGCTTATCTGTTAGGACAAACGCAGGGGTCATCAGTTTGCATCATGACAACACAAGTCCTCACACAGCAGCCCAAACGGTGCAGACCATCAACGAGCTGGGCTGGGAACTTCTGCCTCATCCCCCTTACAGCCCAGACCTTGCCCCTTCAGACTGTCACCTGTTTGGTCCGTTGAAAGCGTTCACGAGAGGCACGAAGTTTAAAAGTGACGATGAAGTCAAAAGTGTTGTGAGCGACTGGCTGAGACATCAGTCCAAAGATTTTTACGCTGAGGGAATACGGAAGCTTGTGCACAGATGGGAAAAGTGTGTGACAGTGCTGGGAGACTACGTTGAAAAAAAAGTAAGCTTCTATCTGTATTAGAAGTCCTTATACGGAAAATTTAATCTTATTTATTGAATGACTCTCGTATATATATATATATATATATATATATATATATATATATATATATATATATATATATATATATGTTACTTCATGTAGTATATATATATTCATTCATATTAATAGTGCATTATTCAAGAAAAAGAGTTAATATATTTCGTAAAATGCATCTATTTGATGCTTTTGTACACATCATGGGTGATGCTTCTAGCCGAGTTTCATTCTGTGTTTCGGGTCTTTCTACATCACATCGCCTCTCCGCGGTGGGTGACCCAACCGATAATGATCCGGTATCGACTTGTGTAACTTCTGTTAGCTACCATGTTTTCTATCTTCCTCACCACATACTGCGACTCTTCTTGGCAATTTATAGACCAATCGTAGATAACTTCCTGTTCAACAGCAATATGCGTTCTTTCATAAAAAAGGAATCAAACGCAACCACAATTTCTCTCTGGTAAGGAACATGGCGGCGTACTCGGGTTGAAGTGCTAAGTATCGATTTGTTTCCCCTCACTGATATATATATATATATATATATATATATATATATATATATATATATATATATATATATATATATATATATATATATATCGTCTTCAGGTGCTGAGTACAGACTTTAAATTTGAATAAAATTATCTGGCTAAAGCAATATTGGCTGGCACAGTCAATATATTATACGGGAATTACGCGTTCTTATTTAATATTGTTGTGTAGGATCCACCTAATCTGCATAGGTGACTACCAACTATATAAATAATGGTTGATACCGGAAGACGAGAGAAAGTGGAATCACGAGATCCAACTAGAGACTCTGATCGACTGCGACTAGTCAACACATTCTCCAGGAACGTCTTCCCAGAAATATACAGAAATACTATATGTACTTATTGTGTACACTTTCTTGTTATAATACATTCTTGTTCTAAGTACATTTTGTGTTGCGTTATTATTCCATGCAATAGGCGAGATTCAACATTGAGTCAAGACTCAACAAATATATATATATATATATATATATATATATATATATATATAAGTGAACATTGAAGTCAACACTTAGAGGCGACAGGCTGTTTCATGCTAGACGCAATCGTCAGGCCACCGTATATCTATCTATCTATCTATCTATCTATCTATATATATATATATATATATATATATATATATATATATATATATATATATATATATATATATATATACAGGTGTTATTGAAAAGTAACTCCCTATTTTATGTATGATGGACACTCCGGTCTAATTAATATTTTTACAAGACCGGAGAGCTCATCGAACATAAAATAGGAAGTTAATTTTCAAAGAAGTTGTATTCTATTTAAAAAAGACGGGATTTATATTTTATATATAAAAAAAGACGGGCATTAATGATATTTAAAAATATAAAATTAAATTACACGGACCTAAATCTATTAAAAAAATATTTAAAATAGACGAGATTTATATGCGACACAAATGATTCACACACACACAGTCATATATATATATATATATATATTAAGATATTTTTATGTTTATACATTCTTTTTATAGATACAAATATTTAAGTAAATGCTCTGTTTTATAATAAACAGTATTAATAACATTTACCGGTCTGATTGTCCGAGAAATTTTCAGAGAAAATATCCGTCTTCCGACAGGAATCGAACCTGTATCCTTTACGGAACCGTCATTTAGCCTGACGTGCCTTAACAGATAGAGCCACGGAGAATTGTCGTATATAAATATGTATATAAACATATATATATATATATGCAATTTTTTTATATATAAATATATATTTATGAAATTTGTTATATATATTATTTATATATTATATTGGAAAGTGCTCAATATCAGCGATAGAGCTGACATATTTAGCTGGATTGATGTGAGTTGTGACCGCGGGATTCACGCTTCATGCTCATTAATTAAAATTAATCAGTTTGTCTGACGATTGCAAATAGCGTGAAACCCAGGGCCACAAACTTACATCAGTCCAACTAAATATATATATGTTACTCCAAACGTCATTTTAGTGAATACCCGTATTTGAAATAGACGCCCAGTTAGAGAGAGAGAGAGAAAGAGAGATAGAGAGAGAAAGAGAGAGATAGAGAGAGAGAAAGAGAGAAAGAGAGAGATATAGATACAGATAGATAGATAGATAGATAGATAGATAGATAGATACACAGAGAGATGGTGAAAGAGAGGTCATATGAATAATGACATTTTGTTTTGTCTCTTGACGGATGTATAGGGCCATGTTACACTGTTTACTTATGGGGTATAATCAAATACTTTTTTACAAAATATTCCAACTATTAAAGGAGAAGCAAGTTTGGCAAAGAATGAACTACCGATGCAAGGCAAAACGAATCACAAGAAAAGAGAAAGTGATAATACACTCTGACGAAATATGACGATGGCGGCTACAAAAGTAAAGAGGCAAGTCGATCTATTTTTTTGTTTCAAATACATTTCGAAAGCGATAAAACGATTGTGTTTCTTTTGAAAGAGGTCAATACGTGTAGATTTAAGCATGTCTGTAGAAGTCTGTGACAGCTAAAGTTACGAATATTCAGTGTTAGAAGTTTTGCCACTTCCGCGGCAAAAGATAAAGACAGTTGTCAATAATAGAACGTCTATTGACGGAAATGACACCAAAGCAAGTTTGCTTAAACTAAAGCCAGCGATAACCTCTCCTGATACCACGAAAGACGGATGTTTAAAGAATGAAAAAGACACTTTCTCATATTTCTGAGAAAGTCTGTTGGATGTTTTTCAGTTTAAGTAATCAATTCCTTTGCTCTCATGTCACTTATCCTAAACGTTACAGATAATCAAGACAATGTCGAAGTGTATTCATAACAGTTTCTCGCCGACAGAAGCGTTTATAGCTGCTGTTGGATATTAGAATGAAAGATTACTCCCACTGCTAGTGTCATATCAAATGGTAGTGATAATTGTAATATTAGCCGCTTCCTTATGAAGAAACACTCGTTATTTATTCTCCAAACAGTCAGTGCTATACGTGAGTTTGGTTTATCTTTACCAACGGAAAATCGCAATGGAATCGAAGTGTAGTATCTGTTCTCGTTATTTATTCGTACAAAAATGTACAAATTGTGGCACAAGGCCGAAAAAAGGGAGGGGTAAAGGCTGGTCTTAACTAACTATCCTATACCTAGCTAATCAGATTCGCGACCCATTCATACATTACAATTGACACATTCACCACAAGAATTCGTCCGTCACCATTCAATCCTCCATACACCATAATACCACATCCTCACCAGAGGGGACCTACAAAAACGCGCCCCACACCATAAACATTTGATGATAATGAAATATATACAATTCTAATCATGAAAAGATGAAAGGGGAGGGAGATGAACCCCATAACAAACTAAAATTCAACAGATTTTTAAACTAAACATAATTTATGTTAGTAGGGCTCGTCCAACCCTCAAAATAGAGAGGCCGCTGTATTCTGCCAAAAGGACAAAATCAAGAAGCACTCTCGCTAAGGGGGTGGGAAAGAGATAAAATAACTCGGACATGGGGAAGTAAAAGGCTGATCCAGTTGAGATGAAAAGGAAGTCAAAACAAACTAGGGAGCTTGGGAATCTCGACTTGGATCATAACTAAAAAGGTGGCCGGGAAACAGGCCGGGAACAACACTTACTCATATTAACTAGGTACACTTAAGCTTGTCTAACCTAACCAAGGGGAGGGTTCCACAGGAAACCACCCCGATGTGACTTAGGTTGACCTAGAAAAGAAAATCAAGGCTAGCCCCGTTCAAACGAACCAAGCTCGCCTCTTTTACCCACCTTTCACTGAAGACTGTCGAATGCAATCGTTTTCTATCAGTTCTAATCTTCATCCTGAGCTGATGCTCAAAGAATCGGATCAGATCCTGATGCGTAAGACTATTGCCTCGCAAAACTTCCTCCATTCGCGTCGTCCATATCACCATTCGAGCCGTGGCTAGCAGCGTCAGAAACACCATTCGTTTCACCCCGGAATACGGGGGCGACACATTGTCACACGCGTATGCGCGATCAATGTGTATTATCTGTTCTCGGCATCTCGAATGTTCTCCAAATCACGAACTAGCCGTTTCCTTATAAGGTAACATTCGTTATCCATTCTCCGGACAGTCAGTGCTACTTGAGTTTGGCTTTCCTTTACCATCAGGCAATGGCGCTGGGATCGAAGTGTAGTATCAGTTCTTCGCACCTCTAATGGTAATATTAGCCGTTTCCTTATAAAGAAACACTTGTTTTCCATTCTCCAATCAGACAGTGCTACTTGAGTTTGTTTATCTTCACCACCGAGCAACTGCTATGGGATCGAAGTGTAGTATCTGTTCGCACTCTAATGGTAACATTAGCCGTTTCCTTATAAGGTAACATTCGTTATCCATTCTCCGAACAGACAATGCTAATTGAGTTTGGCTTTCCTTTACCATCAGGAAATCGTACTGGGATCGAAGTGTAGTATCTGTTCTCAGCATCTCTAATGGTAACATTAGCCGTTTCCTATAAAGAAACACTCGTTATCCATTCTTCAAACAGACAGTGCTACTTGAATTTGGTTTATTTTTACCACCGTGCAATCGCGCTGGGATCGAAGTGTAGTATCTGTTCTCCGCATCTCGAATGGTAATATTAGCCGTTTCCCTATAAAGTTATCCATTCTCCAAACACTTAGTGATACTTGAGTTTGGTTTATCTTCACCTCCATGCAATCGGGATCGGATCGAAGCGTAGTATCTGTTTTCCGTAACTCTATTGGTAACTAGAGATATGACCTGATGAACCTGGAAAAATATATTTTCTGGGGAAATAAATTATAGTCATGGGACCTTAAGGTTGTCTCTTTCTTAATTATTTAATTAATATTTGATCTGGTGTTACATTACATTGAGTTCTCTGGATTACATCCCCTTTGGAATTATCCACATAGACTACCAAACTATTCATTACCTTATATATATATATATATATATATATATATATATATATATATATATATATATATATATATATATATGTGTGTGTGTGGGATTCACGCTACCCCCACTTTCATTGTGACGCACGCGCGATTTTTCACCCCTTCCTCTCACGTTCGGTCAGTCATAGTAGTAAACCGTTGTCTTAGCCGAAGATGAGGAAGAATTCATTTTTTCGCGCGCTTTTGCGCTGACGTCACGGCAAATTTGGCTTTTCAAAATCAGTCGCCCCAGGTCATTTGACCTGACCGGGCAGGCTCAATTGTCTCTCGCCGGTAACCCCATATATACAGACAGAGACATTTTATTCGGCAAAGCCTTGCCCTGATCTCATGGCTCGTCGCGGTATCTTACACTGTCGTCACCTTAGGACAGAATTTTCATTCCAACGCGAACATCTTTTAGCGAGCCGCCAACTTCCAGGAACTTTCAAAAACTTCCAACCTGATGAACGAGCATTTTCACATTCTTCGAACTCATACTCTCAGAACCTGTTACTTTAAAAAGAATTACATACACTCACAATCATAAACTCTCGCAGTGAGTATTTTTTCCTTGCCGTATGTTCACTATGCATTACAACTGACTTTCTGAACCTTTCTTCTCGAAGAACTCGTTCCCGCCATATAGCAATATTGGATTTGAATTTTGGCGCGGATTCTTATCTTGTCAACTACCATATTTCCAGTATCTTACTGATGGTCTTCACTCAAGTCAATTAAATTGCATTCACTACAATATTTCCAGTACCTTACTGAAGACAATCTTCTTGGCCTCTTCTTCAACTACATTTTCCAGTACATTTACTGAAGGTCTTCACTGAAGACACGACTTGTTAAACTCTTAATAAAAATCTATGTTTGTTCTTAACCTTTCGTTGTTTTGCCTGTCTACTTCTTTTCACTTTGTACGTTTGTACGGTGGAAAGAGCACGTCTTTATATCTTCTTTATTTTTTACTTTGATTGTGGATTCGGTAGGTGTGTGTAGCGTCTGGCACAAGGCCTTATTTTCGTAAGCCAGATCTGCACCGCTATCGGGTCCGCAACATATATATATATATATATATATATATATATATATATATATATATATATATATGCGTGTGTGTGTGTGTGTGTGTGTGTGTGTCTGCGTGTTTCTATTTCTGAGATGAGGCATCATGTACACTCTTTGCATTGTTCAGACTATCTTCCTCATCTTTGTTGTCATGTTTATCATAACATTTCGGCTGTTGTACGCTCCGACCTTCTTCAGGTGGTTGGAATGTCGAAATGAAGCCTTTATTTCGCTCGTTGGAGTAAACTGTTCTAGTTCCACATGCCATGTCTAATGGATGTCAGTTATCTCCTGTTCATTCCCCTTTCCAAGTGTCAGGACACGAAGAGTGTGTGTTCAATACCTGATTAAGGCGGTGGAGAACTTGGAGAGGGGAATTAACAGGAGATAACTGATAACTGACATCCATTAGACATGGCACGTGGAACTAGAACAGTCTACTCCAGCGAGCGAAATAAAGGGTTCAGTATACTCTCCAGAGTTTGTCCATCAAAGGGACAGTTCTGGGAAAGAAGATATCCGTGTAGGACTTCCTCTTTAATAAAGGAATAAGAAGGTAATGATGACGGAATAAGAAGGTATCGATGACGGAATAATAAGGTAATGATGAAAGATTAAGAAGGTAACCATGATAGAATAAGGTAATGATGGAAAAATAAGAAGGTAATGATGACGGAATAAGAAGGTATCGATGACGGAATAATAAGGTAATGATGAAAGATTAAGAAGGTAACCATGATAGAATAAGGTAATGATGGAAAAATAAGAAGGTAATGATGACGGAATAAGAAGTAATGATGAAATCTTAGCTTACAAGTCACTGAGATCTACTGTGCTTATCAAGCAAGAAAGTAACGGAAGATTAATCATTTCACGTTTTAAGGCAATATTATGCTTTATTCAATCGGCCTTATTCCTTCGTGACAATGCTTTCATCTTGTCAGATAAATTGGAGGCGAAGGAAGAAGCTATAAAAATGTCCATTAGATAAGTAAACATTTATTCATACTTAATTACTTATGCCAATTTACAAGACTAATTTCTTAGATTAGCCTTGTCGTAATCTTTTACAATTTTTACAGTTTTTACTTATAGAATCCAGTAAAAATGATATTTTGCTTCTGGTGATTCATAATTTGAATTCTGTTTTGAATATATTTCCATTCAATCTAATAGAAAAATATCAATTTTCTTTGGATTTACTCTTGAAATAATAAATTCTTGAACTCAGTTTGTAAGCAAAAACCTGCGGACATTGGATATTTCTGTACATTTTTCAGACGATTTTTAAAAGGAAATGCTCAAAAATTGATAAAAGTTATGAATCTTATTTTTGCTGCTGCTACTTAGAATATCAAACCTCAGTTTTCGCATCGAGTGCAAAGTTGATTTTCTTTTTAAAGTGAAAAATCAACCTGCTCTACTTGGGCTCTACCAGACAAGCTATATTAATACTCTAGTTAAGTTAGAAAATGGCTCCAGGAGTTAGGTATTTTCTGAAGTGATGACGGAACTTACTATTCTTTCATGACCTTTGGTTCTATTTCAGGTTTGGAGTGAGATTTAGCCCTGAACTAACGCTGATCAGGACCGGAACAAATCTGTCTGGTCGATGGTGATGAAACTAGTTTTGTAGGAAGTATTGGGTGATACAAGTGAATCTTTCCCCTAATGAGCTGTGAGGGATAGGTTAGCGGAGAGATCAGCGTCTTGGTATTGATTATCTAGATGTTTGTTTGGTTTGGTTTGGTTTGTTTTAGGGCACATCAAACTCAATGGGTTATTTAATGCAGACAAAATTTTTATTGCTGATAATATTTTGTTTTGTCAAAAATCTATTTCTGGCAATAATTTTTCTCCTTCAAAAATCTATTTCTGGCAATAATTTTTCTCCTTCAAAAATCTATTTCTGGCAATAATTTTTCTCCTTCAAAAATCTATTTCTGGCAATAATTTTTCTCCTTCAAAAATCTATTTCTGGCAATAATTTTTCTCCTTCAAAAATGTATTGCTGGTAATAATTTTTTTCAAATATGTATTGCTGCTAATAGTTTTTTTCTTCAAAAATTAATGCTAAGTATTTATTACAAAGTATTTCTGGTATTTAAACCTATTTTTACACTTTCATGGTGTTTTTACCCCAGTTTCGGGGTTAACTATTTGTCCATAGCTGGGACCCTAACAGGTGCTACCACCCCGGGTTAGGGTGGACCTGGGAACACCAGCAATTAAGTGGTGGTTCTACGCTCCTCAAATCCTACTGATCAGAGGCCTTGCTGCTGGACGTAGTTTATCGTCATACCCAGGACGTGGATGTAGTTTATCGTCATACCCAGGACGGCTAGATGTTTGTAGGCTCAACAGTAACTCGTAATATCAGCAGAAAGTATATTACTATAGTTTTGGGAAGATTCTTAGGTAAGATCCTTTATATAAAGCAGAAACAAAAGTAGAAGGGAACGATGGGGAGGCCAGTATTAATTTCATGTACTTTAGAGCATTGGTCATTAACAAAGATCTTCAGGGTTACTTTAAGTGATACGGTTAATGGCTAACATTCGGTTTACACATTCTGTTTGTCTCACAGTTTACTTTACTATCAGTCTTTATTTCGTGTTGTGTTTAGTGTTTAGAAAAGATTTAGGTTTACTTTATGCTTTGGACCCGGGTCATGATTACGCTTTCTGTTAGTTTCAAGTTTATGTTTATGGAGTTGTAGCTTACATGTAGTACACGTCCAAACTTTATTTCTAGGCGTAGATTAGAAGTTGCACAAGGCCTAAAGTGTGTGGCAACCTGTGAGGATCGAATTCACTATTCAGTCGTAATTGATCTAGCGCGACAGGCTTGCTAAACATATCACCACACCGAAGTGTCCCAGATGACTTTCTAAGCGTAGCTTAGGTGTGGCACAAGGCTAATATTATGGGGCAACGAGTGTGGATCGAATTCACTATTCAGTCGTAATTGATCTAGCGAGACAAGCTTGCTAAACATATCACCACACCGAGTGTCCCAGATGACTTTCTAAGCGTAGCTTAGATGTGGCACAAGGCTAATATTATGGGGCAAAAAGTGTGCATTGAAATCACTATTCAGTCGTAATTGATCTAGCGAGACAAGCTTGCTAAACATAACACCACGCCGAAGTGTCCCAGATGACTTTCTAAGCGTAGCTTACATGTGGCACAAGGCTAATATTATGGGACAACCGGTGAGGATCGAATTCACTATTCTGTAGTAATTGATTTAGCGAGACAGGCTTGCTAAATATAACACCAGGTCGTATTTCCCATAAGCTTATGGTTATGATTAAGATTACAAATCTGGTTTATGTTAAACATTGGTTTAGTGTTAGTGATAGTGTTATAATTATTGTCAGCCTTTGATTTAGTGTTATTTTTAGTGGTTGCATTTAGGTTCACCGTTACGTTTACACTTACTGACACATATAAGTGTTAGTGTTAGGGTGTTGGTTTGTCTTAGGGGCGAGCGTTGCTGTTAGTGTTAGAATAGTCGTCAGTTTTGATTTGTGCTATTTAGCTTTAATCTCAGAGTCAGTGTTACGTTTAATGTTGGGCGTAGGGACACACTTACGCTGAGCCAAGCTTAGGAGTAGGATAAACATTACAGTGAAGTGTTAATTTTTGCTCGTGAATCTCCCACGGCGCGCACAGTTTTCGGCTGATTCTTATATTCAAGAATTCATACATTCCTGGTATCCCATTTTCTGACTTTTGTCGTCTGAGACTATTTCACAGATTCCTTTTCCGTTCTTGTCTGTGAGTTGCTATGGTGTTGTGGCCTGTTAGGGGCCCAGAAAGAAAGACACGGAAAGAAAAAGGTAGGTTAAACAAGTGTATTGAAATAACAGATAATATACAAAGTAAGGGTGTTATTAGTCAGCAGATGGAAGTGGCCGTCCAAAATGTCAATATTTAACAGCCCTCCCCTCCCAATGAGGGATATATGTGGCACAAGGCCGAGTTTAACGAAGGGTTCCGCGAGCCCGTAGGCTCGGCCAAAAACTCCCCGTAGAACACGCATAAACGGGTTCGGGTCTGTCTACTTCCCCGGGGGAAACTGTGCCTTTCGGCACAAGCTCGTCCAGGTTCCCCTCTGCCGAGGGCAGAGAGTTCGACAGGAGCTGCGGTTCGGCAGAGAGTTCGATAGGAGCTGCGAACAGTCACAGAACTGCGTCTCGACAATATTTATTTCTGTTGATTTATTTCTGAACATACAGAAATTGTGGCACAAGGCCGAAAAAGGGGAGGGTTAAAGGCTGGTCGTAACTAACTATCCTATACCTAGCTAATCAGATTCGCGACCCATTCATACATTACAACTGACACATTCACCATATATTATTTATATTATATGAGCTGCTTTCGCTTGTCCCTAGGCCTCGTGAATTTAAACGTCCCACGAGGCTGGCATCCCGCTCCTACCCCTACACCGTGGAAACTGTTAGATGTAGACGTCTCTTCTACTCCAATAGCTTCATGTCTCGCACATCTCGCCTATGGAACTCCCTTCCCTATTAGTTTCCCTGTCAAATACAATCTCCAACGGTTTAAGTGTAGCGTCAATCGACATCTCCAGTTGCCTTGATCTATCCACTTCCCTTCTCCACATCCTTTCATTTTTCATTCCTATCTGCTCTCGCTCCAAATCTTCTGTAACCCCCTTGCCTTGATCGACCCACTGTCTTTCACTTTCTCCACATCCTCTCCTTTACCACTCCTATCTGCTCTTCCTCCAACCCTTCTTTAACCCCTTGCGTGATAGTGGCCTCCAGCCTTGCTTGGGGTGATACGCTTAATATATATATATATATATATATATATATATATATATATATATATATATATATATATATATATATATATATATCATTATATATTATTTCTGTGAAATTAAGAACTGAGTCTTGACTTTCCCCAGGAAGTCTCGAGCTTGCTATTTATTTAGGAGGAAGAGTTCATTCCCATGTAGGTAGGTTACCATAACATTTTTCCCGGAAAAAAGCAGTGGAATGATTTCTCCTTGTCTTCTACGCTGTTTGGAATTTACATTTTTATATTAGACTGATTGTGACCAAAACTAGAAATCTCAATCTACCCCGGTATTTATCTCATAGCTGGAGGTGGGCAAGGAGAAATGAATTTATGTAGTCCCCAATAGCATATTAGCGACACATACTAGACAGGGATTTGAACTCAGATCTGCGATTTTACCAATTTCTACTCTCATAACGGTTATTCTTACAGCATATTTAATGGTTGTAAAATAAATATCTCTAAAAGATGCGAAAGTTTCGCAAGTGAAAGTGAAAGTGAAAGTAAAGAAATCATACATGGAATCGAATATCGATTGTTTGCTTTTCAGAGTTGCTATCAACTTTTTCTGCATTAACCAAGTCAAATGGACTAAGATGTTTTGAACAATGTCTGATAGCCTAGAGGTAACTTGGGGCTGATATTAATGACTCTTACAAAATTGTCTGAATTGATGTTTGTCCCATAAAAATAGTATCAATCGAAAAAAATAAAATAAAATAAAAAACGACTCGTCTCTCCATAATTCACTGAAAGTAGATATACTTCTATATTCATAATATAAAAAGAATACATTGCTAATAATCGGCATTTACTTTGTTGGAAGCAAGAGAAATAGCGTGACGTGTGCAACAGACCATTCGACTTCCAATGTTTTTTTCTTCAAACTTTTATTGACACGTTTCAGTTGCTGGGTGTATAAATGTGCCTTTAGTGTTTCATTTCATTTAAAAACTCCAAATGAATAATACTCCGACAATTCCAACGTTTTTTTTCTTTAATAGAACCCCGTTATTGGAATCAGTTTTGGAAATATGTCCTTGTCAGTCAACTGCATTTGTGTTAAATATTGTTGTATGTAATCTACTTTTCATCACTTGTTAAAATACATTTAAGTAACGGTTAGTGAGGATGATACATTCTTCATTAAAATTCGTTCCCAAAAGAGAAAAATACTTAATACTCAATCTAATAGAAAGAGTGTTCTTAAAATCTGAAAGAAAATACATTTGATATCAACATAAACCGAAAGCCCTCAAACAATTTAGCAAAAGTGACATACTAGAGGATTTCATGATGATGTAGAAATAGTTTCAGCCGATGAAGCATATGTGGCGTAACAAGTAAAGAGGTAGTGTATCAGTGGCAGTAGAGATGGGATATGGACATGATTTAACAAATTATGACCGGGTAAATGATTGTTGAAATAAAAAAAAATGTCCATTTATCTCTGAATTTGCGACAGGAGACCAACACTTCCATAAGCCATTCTGTTCACTTGCCATTTTGAAAATATAAATATTGGAACAGATTTGGTTAAAATGAAGTCAGATTTAAAATATTAGGTTGAGTCCCAAACGATTTCCTTTTTTATTATCAGCATTAGTCTAAATTGTAGATTTAATTCTGTGGGTAGGGAACCGAACGATAGGCGAACTTTATAAAATTTCAGAGTTTAAGCGGATACGTCGGAAGTATAGAGTTGAAGAAGACTTTAGAAGGAAACGAAAATAAACCAAAGAATACATATTCTATTCATACGAATGTATTCTAAAAATCTTGTCAGCATTAAATAGCCCATTGATGTTGATATGCCGTAAAACAAAATAATCCAAATGAAAATAAACCAAAGACTACCTATTCTATTCATACGAATGTATTCTAAAAATCTTGACGTCATTAAATAACCCACTGAGGTTGATATGTCGTAAAACAAAATAAACCAAACCAAAATAAACCAAATAATCCATATTATATTCATACGAATGTATTCTAAAAATCTTGTCGCCATTAAATCACCCATTGAGGTTGATATGCCGTAAAACAAAATAAACCAAAAAATACATATTCTATTCATAAGAACTAATCCTAAAAATCTTGTCGGCATTAAATAACCCATTGAAGTTGATATGCCGTAAAACAAAATAATCCAAACCAAAATAAACTAAAGAATAATATTCTATTCATAAGAACTAATCCTAAAAATGTTGCCGGCATTAAATAACCCATTGAGGTTGATATGCCGTAAAACAAAATAATCCAAACCAAAATAAACGAAATAATACATATTCTATTTATACGAACTAATTCTAAAAATCCTGTCGCCATTAAATAGCCCATTGAGGTTGATGTGCCGTAAAACAAAATAAACCAAACCAAAATAAACCAAAGAATACATATTCTATTCATACGAATCTACCCTAAAAATTTTGTCGGCATTAAATAACCCATTGAGGTTGATATGCCGTAAAACAAAATAATCCAAACCAAAATAAACCAAAGAATACATATTCTATTCGCCGAATGTATTCTAAAAACCGTGCCGGCATTAAATAACCCATTGAGGTGTTGATATGCCGTAAAACAGAATAAACCCAAACTCATAACCTGTCATGATATATTTATAAAACAGTTATGATAACGCTTTCTTCATTATGATTGATTCCGAAAATTGTATGACACATTCTTAGAGCGAGTTAAAAAGAAGAAATGCTTAAGCAGTGAAACTTTTAAGATATCTTTCTGCCATTAATCACGTAATTGTCCTTTTATCTATTCAGAAATATTGTCACCTTCCTTCTTTTTCCCCGTTGATCTGGGCGCGCGAATTCTGACAGATACTCTTTGAAGTCGTGAAAATGGAGGCAAAATAAAATGCAGCCAAGCAAAAGTGGTAAGAAATGAGGGAATACTATAAAAGGATGGCAGGCAAAAGAGTCATCAGCGAAATTGGAATCATGTGTCCATAGTGAGTATTAATCTTTTACAAACCGAAAAGAAATAAAAGAAAAAAAAAGGACAAAGATGTGTCGCTGAAAATAGCAAAGGGGAAATTTAAAAAATATATATAAGTAAAAAATAATGTCATTGGAAAAATCAAATGGAAAAAAATTGTAATTCGAAAATGAGGCTGGCTGAAAAAAAGAGGTGAAAGTCGAGCAACAAAGAGTAGGAAAGGACAAGCAACGTAAAAAGAAAGAAAGAAAGACAGACAGAAAGACAGAAAGAAAGAAAGACAGAAAGAAAGAAAGACAGAAAGAAAGAAAGACAGAAAGACAGAAAGAAAGAAAGACAGAAAGAAAGAAAGACAGAAAAAAAGAAAGTAAGATAGAAAGAAAGAAAGACAGAAAGAAAGAAAGACAGAAAGACAGAAAGACAGAAAGAAAGAAAGATAGAAAGAAAGAACGAAAAACAAAAAGAAAGAAAGGAAGAAAGACAGAAAAAAAGAAAGAAAGATAGAAAGAAAGAAAGACAGAAAGAAAGACAGAAAGAAAGAAAGAAAGACAGAAAGAAAGAAAGACAGAAAGAAAGACAGAAAGACAGAAAGAAAGACAGAAAGAAAGAAAGACAAAAAGAAAGAAAGAAAGACAAAAAGAAAGAAAGAAAAAAAGACAAAAAGACAGAAAGAAAGCATCAATGATGGGGGGAGAATAAAGAAAATAAAAAAGACAAAAGATAGAACGAAAGTCGAAAAGGGAGGTAAGGAAATACAAAAGAATAGCAGAAAGAATAAAAGAAGACACGGAAAAGAAAGATGAACATAAGACATAAATGGAATGCAAGAAGGAAATTGAAAAGAAAGAATGAAAGAAAAGAAAAGAAAAAAATGAAAAGAAAAAAGAAAATTAAATAATGAGTGAGAAATGAAAAAATTTAAATAACCAAAAATGAAAAAAGAAAACAAACAAAACTAAGAAAAATGCAAAAAAAGGAAAGTAAAAGAAAGAAAGGAATAAAGAAATCTATAAAAGAAACAAATAAGAATGAAAGAGGAAAATAAGAAAAAAGAAGCAAATAAGAATAAAAGAAGAAAATACGAAAAAAAGCAAATAAAAAAGAAATAAGAATAAAATAAGAAGTAAAGAAAGAAGAAAGAACGAAGTACATAAAAAAGAAATGAGAAGCAAATAAGATAGAAGGAAAGAAAGAAAAAAGCAATTAAGAAAGAAAGAAAGAAGCAAATAAGAAAGAAAGAAGCAATTAAAAAAGAAAGAAACAAATAAGAAAAGAGACAGAAAGGAGCAAATAAGAAAGAAAGAAAAAAGAAAGAAGCAAATAAGAAAGAAAGAAGCAATTAAGAAAGAACCAAATGAGAAAAAAGAAAGAAAGAAGCAAATAAGAAAGAGAGAAGCAATTAAAAAAGAAAGAAACAAGAAAAGAGACAGAAAGGAGCAAATAAGAAAGAAAGAAAAAAGAAAGAAGCAAATAAGAAAGAGAGAAGCAATTAAGAAAGAACCAAATGAGAAAAAAGAAAGAAAGAAGCAAATAAGAAAGAGAGAAGCAATTAAAAAAGAAAGAAACAAGAAAAGAGACAGAAAGGAGCAAATAAGAAAGAAAGAAAAAAGAAAGAAGCAAATAAGAAAGAGAGAAGCAATTAAGAAAGAACCAAATGAGAAAAAAGAAAGAAAGAAGCAAATAAGAAAGAGAGAAGCAATTAAAAAAGAAAGAAACAAGAAAAGAGACAGAAAGGAGCAAATAAGAAAGAAAGAAAAAAGAAAGAAGCAAATAAGAAAGAAAGAAGCAAATAAGAAGTTTTCTCAAGACCAGTGCTATTATCACTCCTAGCATTGATAAAACCTTCATTCCTTGCATTTGGTTGGGGTGTTGTGTGGTGGATGGTCA
>OZ038513.1:56470515-56520515 GCA_964036315.1 Acanthosepion esculentum | reverse complement strand
TGATTTCGAAATATGTATTGTCCATACGATGACCTAGCGCTTTCGAACATCATTGTTCATCTTCAGGGTCAATATTTGAGTCAAAATTTTTTTTTTTTTTTTAAACAAACATTTGCCAATTATCTTGTAGCGTAATCATGTTGCTATTTTTTTACAAACTAAATTAAATTTAGTTTTGTAAAAAAATAGCAACATGATTATGCTAAAAAAAAAAAAAAAAAAAAAAATTTGACTAAAAATATTGACCCTGAAGATGAACAATGATGTTCGAAAGCGCTAGGTCATCGTACGGACAATACATATTTCGAAATTATTTTCAAATAAAAAGTCTCATTAGAGAATATGAGAAAATTCCAAAGAAAATATGCAAGACTATGTTGTCTTTAACATTCAATATATATATATATATATATATATATATATATATATATATATATATATATATATATATATATATGTGTGTGTGTGTGTGTGTGTTTGTGTAATTTGGCAGCAACTTTTCTTTTAAACATGTTGTGTTGAATGTTAAAGACAACATCGTCCTGCATATTTTCTTTTGAATTTTCTCATATTTTCTAATGTGACTTTTTATTTGAAAATGATTTCGAAATATTTATTTCGATATAATTTCCAAATAAAAACCACAGCAAATAAAACATGTTTAAAAAAAAAATATATATATATATATGTATATGATAGAAATTATTAGGAGGATTTGAGATAATTATAATTAAGTAATTCATCGAGTCTAGAAGAATCCTCAGCGGAATGCAGAAAGTATTTGCCAGTAGTACCCTGAAGATATTTGTACGTAGTTTCTGGCTTACGAAGTTTTTTTTATTAGATTTTTACTATTTATATATATATATATATATATATATATATATATATATATATATATATATATATATATATATATATATATATATATATATATATACATATATATATATATATGTATTATATAATGGCAGTGCCAGCTCTAGGAAGGAAGGATGATGGCACGAACGACTGAGCAGAATCTGTCTTCGAAGCTTCGTCACTAAGAAGAAGAATAAGGGTGGTCGGTAGGAGAGTGTAAACTACTAAAGGCAGATAGATGATTGCCTTTTGATATCCGGTTGCTTGAAACCAGTATTCAATTTACTTGTTTCTTTTGGTTTAGTGAGCTTTACCAACATCAATCTATCTATCTATCTATCTCTGAATAGATAGATAGATGGATAGATAGATAGATAGATGCGTGAGCTAAAGGCTTTCAGAATTGAACAATTGTTTTCTATATGACTCAGTGATTCGTCATGTTTTTTAGGCAGGAAGAGTAAGCTACTCAGTGATTTTTCTTAATCACTTCATCCCAAAACGCAAGTGGTTACTGAGTGAGAAAGAATATGAGAAAAAGAAAGTGGAGAAAATGGAAAACTGTCACGTAGTTAATAATTCGTTACAGTGTATATATATATATATATATATATATATATATATATATATATATATATATTTGCGACGGTACAGAAGCGTATCAAGGCATAAAAAAACAATTTTTTTATTAACGGCCATGTTAGATTTAAAATAAAACACCAGTTAACCGGTTTCGTCCCCTGTCATCAGAACTGTTTAACGGGGAATAGAAATTATGAGGAAAATATTTGTCATTGGATGACATGAATGAAGGGCAGGGAAGAGAAAGATAACTACAAGTGTATAAAATTACACGTGTATAAAATTAAAGTAATACCACTCAAGATGCTAGAGACACAGCCAGCCCAAGCAAACAGTCTCTTTGTTTGCAAAGAGACGGTCGCCTGGACCTGATGTACAAAGTCTCCAACACCCTGAGATGGAATACTGCGTGTGCCCTGGCCAAAACGGAAAACCAGGTCACACTAAAATCCAACGCGCAAGTATGAATATTTATTAGATGATCTGCAATCGACGACCCATACGTATTTCGAATGGAATCGTCCAACGAAAAATTATTGTTTAATATTTTCGTAGGTACGTGTTGTTTTATTCTAGCGTCCAAGCGCTCTGTCGTTCTACCTATGTAGTCGCATCCACAACTACATTTGAAACGATAAATAACTGAATTAATATGGTGGTGGTGGGGGGGTAGAACACCAGGTATTGTATATATATATATATATATATATATATATATATATATATATATATATATATATATATATATATATATATACGGGGTTGGACAAAATAATTAGAACAAGTGCAAATTCCACTACTATATTTCAAAGACCTATTATATTAAGAACTTTAACTAAAACTTCGTAATTGCAGGTTATATCTATTGTAAATACGTTTATTTATCTAATTTACTGTCTTTGTCTTATTTATTTTTAGAATTTAGTAAAATTTAAGCTAAATGCGTGACCTTTCCGAGTTCGAGAAAGGGCAAATTGTTTGTGCTCGCATGGCAGGAGCCTCGATCAGTTAGGTTGCTGAACTGTTTGGTTTTTCAAGAGCTACCATATCAAGAACAATGATGCAATTCGAGAAATAAGGCAAGACCTCGAGCAATCGTAGAAATTCGGGCCGGACTTGCAAACTTACTGACAGGGACCGACGTGCATTGAAACACAATGTGGCAAAAAATCATCAGACAAATGAGGTCAAAGTGATTGCTGAGTTGAATAATTATCTGAATTGTCCCGTTTCTACTAAAATTGTTCGTCGTGAGCTCCATAAGGCTGCATACCATGGAAGAGACGCCGTAAGGAAACCTCTTCTCTCCACTCGCAACATTCAGAAGAGGTTGAAGTGGTGCAGAGATCACAATGCCTGGTCTGCAGACCAATGGAAGCAATTCATATTCTCAAACAAGTCCAGTTTGTCTCTTTTCCCAACTTCAGGGCGAGTTTGTGTGGAGGCAGCCCAAAGAAGCTTACAACGCTGACTGCCTTCTTCCAAAAGTGAAGCATGGAGGTGGATCAGTGATAATTTGGGCCGCCATATCATGAAATTGTCCCAGTCCAATAGTTGCCCTGCATGGTAGAATCAGCAGCAAAGATTACCTGAACATTTTGAGAGATCATGTTCATCCAAAGGCCAAGACTTTATTCCCTTATGGTGACTGCATCTTCCAAGACGATAATGCTCCAATGCATACCGCTCGAGTGGTTAAGAATTGTTATGAAGAGCATGAAAGTGAGCTAGAACACATGGAATGGCCTCCCCAATGTCAAGATATCAATATTATTGAACATTTGTGGTGCATTTTGGAGCAACAAGTTAGGAGCCGCTATCCTCCACCGTCGTGTCGTAAAGAGCTGGAGAAGGTTTTAATGGAAGAATGACTGAAAATTCCTCTGGATGCTGTCAGGAAGCTGTATGATTCCATTCCTAGACGTATGAAAGCTGTATGTGAGGCTAAAGGAGGACCAACTCCATATTATATAAATTTTCTTTGAATTTAACAATTTATATATTTAAAAAATTTATATATATATATATACACACACACACACACACACACACACACACACACACACACATATATATATCATATCAGACTATATGAAAAAAACTTGCATAAAATATATAGACAACGCTTATCTATATTATTTAATGAGACATGTATTAATATATATATATATATATATATATATATATATATATATATATATATATATATATAGCTGTCCACTCGTATTCGAGGATACCTGTCTACTTTATTGCAGACGCTTGCTCAGGCTCATTCATGTTTATTTAACTATGTTTATACTATGTTTATTTGTGTTTATACTGCAACTATGCTGAGCAGTCCTTCGTTGCAGATTCTTCAACAATTTGAACCACGCTCAAGTCCTCGGCCACGATGACTTGTGACTTCGTGTTAGAACAGATATCGACGTGTTAGAACATATATATATATATGAATAAATTTATTTATTCATATTGTCCTTTTACCGATATATTTTAAGTTATATCTGAAATTTTACACACACACACATACATACACACACAAATATATGTGAATAAATTAATTCGGTAAATCAAATCGAGTTCTCTCAGTCACTGTATGTGTTTATCTAAAAATAAATACGCTTAAATTCACCTTCATCCCTGCCGTGTGCCAATGGCTTAGTGATAGAATCCTCCGACTGACGACAATTCAGTCGGGATTCAATCCTAGCTAGAGGGAACCGGACGTCTAGTCATACTGATGAGCTGCGAAACAGTCTGTCTATGGATGACAATGTATATATATATATGAAAAACATTGTTTATTGATGTTATCGTTTCCCCGGTATATTTTTTGTTACATTTGAAATTTTACACACACATACACACACATATGAATAAGTTTATATTCTGTGGTGGGAAACAAAAAACACCAGTCTACAAATTTTCTGAGAGACCATTGCAAGTAGAAGACAAAGCCTGAACTATGTAAAGTCTTTGGTACCAAATCTATCTTGGTAGCAAAGTCAACTACAGTGCATTTTAGATGATGAAATTACACATCGGATTGCTAAGGCTACCAGTGATTTCGGTTAACTTCGCCATCGCTTGTGGAATAAGCGGGGTATTCGACTGGATACGAAAATTCGGTTTTACAGAGCTGTTGTCCTTGCCATCCTTTTGTACGGCTCAGAGTCGTGGACTCCATACAGGTACCATATACGCCAGCTGGATGTATTCCATAAAAGCTGTTTGCGTGTCATCTGTGGAGTTAACCTTCAAGATAGGACATCTAACGTAAACCTGTTTAACAGGTGTAAAATTGGAGGAATCGAGATTATTCTCATATAGTCTCAGTTACGATGGTCTGGTCATGTCTTGAGAATGTCTGATGACAGGATATCCAAGATCCTAATGTACAGCCAGTTAGATCAGGGCTACAGGAATGTAGGACGCCCATGTCTAAGGTACAAAGACAAGCTGAAGAGCAACTTGTCAGCAGTCAATATACCACATAACACCCTTAAGCGCTTAGCCTTGGAGTGGGTAGAATGGAGATCAACGTGTTTTAGTGGAATGAGCAGTTTTCTGCTTGTCTGAATCGTCTTAAAGAAGCGAGAGCAATATCTAAAAGGTCAGACAATCTAACAGTGATCTCATCCCCACCATCCTCACTCTTACTCCATATGCGGCCTCCTTTGCAAATTACTAGCGGGTCTTAAGTGCCACTTAAGATTATCGCACAAAATCAATTTAAGTTGTCAGATCCTCATACGTCGAAACCGATGGGAGAGTCCATTATATATATGAATAAATTTATTTATTCGTATTATCGTTTTGCTGATATATTTTTAGTTATATCTGAAATTTTACACACACACACACACACACACATATATATATATGAATAAATTTATTCATGTTCTCCTTTTACCGATATATTTTTAGTTATATCTTAAATTTTACATACGGTTGATTCGCATTTGCAAACAATTTATAAGAATTAAATCGTACAGTACATAACCATAGCGTTTTTAACTTCCCAAGTAAAAAAATGAACTTTCAGATTAGCACAAGCTTGTCTTAGAAAAATGTTGAATACAACAATTTTTGTCTTAGAAGAAGACAACACTCTGATGATGACATTGTACTAATGTCGAAAGTACTCGGAATTAATGAATATTTATCAACATGGTAATTTTCTCTCTTCCTTTAATACGGATACTAAGAAGGTTGTTCGGCAATATGAGACGATCCTACTGAAAATAAGTAGACAAGAATATCTAAATTATTCAAGGAGACATGTCTTATATATATATATATATATATATATATATATATATATATATATATATATATATATATTAGGATGAATCAAATGACCAGATATAAGCAACCGTATACGCGTGTGTTGGGGTGTATAGACTGGCAAGCAAATAAATAATCATCAAATTTATTCCTGAGCTGTAAACATAACAGTGCTTGATGTGGTTAGACAGAGAAAAGATATATATTAATAAATTTGAATATATATATATATATATATATATATATATATATATATATATATATATGTGTGTGTGTGTTAATAAATATGCATATACAGACACTTACGTTTAGGTGTGCGACTTAAGTTTCGCTAGATGAGCTGGAAAACAAGCGAAACTTAAGTTGCACACCTAAACACACACACACACGCACACGCACACACACACACACACACACACACACACACACACACACACACATATATATATATATATATATATATATATATATATATATATATATATATATATATATATATATATACAAATTTTAGTGGGCTCTGAAAGTTATTTTGGGACTGGCTATTTCCCAAAAGTCTGAGCAAATGCCAAAAAGTCAGAATTTAATTTGGAATTCATTTCCTAGTCAGGCCGAGAACTACTTTGCGCCTCGCCGTAATTACGCCAACTGCAGACACTTTCTGCGTACAGTCATATTGTCTACAATTCCATTATAGCTAAACAAGTGAATCATAAAACTAATTAACTGTGTTAGAAGACAACGCCTCATGCATAAAGCCGCGCTTTTATTTAACAGACAGATTCGACACATACAGTATCATAGCGACAATAAAGTTGGTTCTATTTTTGTGCTTATCGACCCTTACAATTTACTTTCGCTGAACTAACTTTAAAAAATTTGCATTTCTTAAGCGACTAAAATTCTGAACCTGTTCGGAAGAAAACAATTTCGGTCAATGGACCGAAACTGACGCGCCAAAAATTAAACAATATTTTTTGGAAAACGTTTATATTTTTTAGACATTATCGTTCACTGCACTCGGGAAACTTTCTTGGGGCGTAGTGGTTATCGCTATGAAGAGTGGCGGTAGCATATCGAGATCAAATTCCGGCTAAAGCCGTTGCGTTTGATTTGGTTTTGGTTTGGTTTGATTTACAGCATATCAACCTCAAAGAGTTATTTAATCCCAACAAGATTTTTAGGATAGGTTCGTACGAATACAATATGTATTCTTTGGTAAATTTGGTTTGGCTTATCTTGCTTTACGGCATACCAACAGCTCAATGGGTTATTTAATGCCGACAAGATTTTTAGAATATATTCGTGTGAATAGAATACGTATTCTTTGTAAGATATCAGATTGTAGATAGAGGTTTGAGATTATATTGTTTTACGGCATACCAACACCTCAATGGGTTATTTAATGCCGACAAGATAGTTGGTAAATTTTTTTTTCAAAATGAATTGCTGTTAATATGTTTTTAAAAACATGTATTGCTGCTAATAATGTTTTTCTTCAAAAATTCATTATTGGTATTAAAACCTATTTTTACACTTTCATAGGATCCTAGCAGGTGCTACCACCTTGGGTCAGGGTGGACCTGGGAACACCAGCAATTAAGAGGCGGGTCCATGCTCCTCAAAACCTCATCAGAGGCCTTATTGTTGAATGTAGTTTATCGTCTTACCCAGGACGTGGATGCAGTTTATCCTCTTACCCAGGAAGCGGATGTAGCTTGTCGTTTTACCCAGAACAGAGATGTAGTTTATCGTCTTACCCAGGAGGGCGTTTGATTAGGTGTAAATGCTCTTGGGAATTTAGTTTTGTGTTTTTGGAAGCTGAAATATATTTTGGATTGTAAGAATAAATAATTTTTTGCGAATGAATATTATATTAACATTTTTTGTAGATAACAATAATTTTCCAGATACAAGTCCTACTATTTAATCCATAGATGGAGAAGAAGAGATGGATTCATAGATTTCGCAAGAGTTTTTGAGGGTAAGTGAATGTAATGAACTACGCTGGAATCTGAACTAGGCCTTCCGATTTCACCCTCAGAAAAGATTCATTCGTTTTTTACGGTTTATCAACCCTTTTCAGATTGATAAAACAGCCAGAAAATATTTTAGTTTGTGTTAATTTTTTTTGAAATCATATTAATTTAGTGATACAAGCTTTACTAATTAACCTATGAAGTGGTTAAACATTAATTTTAAGCAGAAAAGGTGTTAAGCCTTAAATGAAATATAAATTGGAAGTAAGAGAGATAGAGAAATAGAATAGAAGACATTTTCCCTGGTAATGTGGAAGTGAAAACTACGAATTACAATACAACAAGCTTATTTTTTTATCTATCGAAAATCTGGCATGCGGGTAAAACAAATTGGGTAATGGCTTTATATCTTTCATTAGCGAGAGGAGACGGGAATTATATTTTCGTTGGTGAAAGCTAATTGAGAAATGAAAACAGAGAATAAACCCGCTGCAAGGGTTAGGATTATGAAAATATATCCTGTCGTAACAAGAAGCTGGTCTGGTTTATGTTTTCGCTAAAACGGCGATCCTTCCAATGATTTGTTGAGAATTTAGGTAAACAAATATATTTTCACTGACGAAAACAATTTGAGAGATAATTTTTATCTATTGCTCGGAAGGTTAAAATGAGAAGCAGTGGTCTGGTTTGTTTTCTCGCTAGACAGAGATAATGGTAGGGAAGTAGAATAGAATCAGAGAATTTAAATTAATGAGAAGAATGAACTACGCCCTTTCACCTACGCACTTTAAAAACTAAATTTGTCACCAAAAAGTTATGCAAGCCTTGAGAAGTGGGCAGAGTAGGAATGCGGAGAAGGAAGAAGAAAGGGGTAGAATTTAGCTCCGCCTGTATGGAATAGCAATGCAAGATGTAAAGTGAAGCAGGCTGGAGTTAAGGGAGGAGCGATCCTTGTGACTACTCGTGAGGAAGGTGGATAATTTTCCAAATTAGGAAAGTTGATAAAGAAAGCGGAAATGGGGAACAAAGAAAACCTATATTGGGATTAATGGAAATTGAGGAATCACCGAATCCCCAGAACCCCTCGGCCTCATCCCAGTTTGGAGCCGAGTTACATATATGCAGATGACTTTGAGCAGCTCAGAGACATGGGCTGAGAATCCGCATCGAGTGCCTCTGGAATCCACGTCAGCTTTTGTCAATTTTTGTTGTATGGAGAACTATAATAACCAACTGAAGTTTAACCCCATGAATCTTTTGTTTTATTTTTTCGTCGTGATTTAGGTATTTATCCGTTAAGATAACACACGCCACGGCTTGAATCAGCGTTGCCATTACGAGAACATTCGATCTTCCACTACTCTGAGATCAAGAACACAACGTGGGCAGATTCGGTGTGGATCGAAGCAAGCGGCCAGCGACCAACAATCAGTTTGGAACAGCGACAGTTAGCCCGTGGGTAAAATGTCGTCCTAAGGCCCCGAGAACCGCACCAGTAAATGTGGTTACACATACGGTGAAAAAGTATTACAATAATTGTTGACCATGATCAAGGATGGGGCCTTGTTGGCAGGTTGTTTTATATTTTAAATAAACATAATAATAATTATTCTTTGGATTTTCGGAAATTTTGGAAGGCCATTAAACTTGCCATACTGTCTCAGAGACAACAGGGTAAGCTGGGGAAGATCTCTGAGGACATTATAATGAATTCACATTTTAGGTTCAGGATGAGCTTCGTGGATATTATCCAAACTCATTTTATGGCTTCTAATTATCGTTTTAATCCATGCTTTCTTTCTTAATCACTTAATTACTATCAATGAATTTAGTTTTTGGTTTTGGTTTTGTTTTACGGCATATCAACCGCTCAATGGGTCATTTAATGCCGACAACTTATTTTTCCTGGTAATATTTTTGTTTTGTCAAAAATCTATTTCTGGTAAAATTATTTTATCGTCAAAATTGCATAGCTGGTAATATTTTTTCCCCAAAAACGTATTGCTGGTAATAGTTTTTTTTTCTTAAAAAATTATTTCTGGTAATAATTCTTTACAAAGTATTTCTGGTATTAAAATCTATTTTTACACTTTCATAATGCTTTTTACCTCAGTTTCGGGGTTAACTATTTGCCCATAGCTGGGATCCTAACAGGTGCTACCGCCCCGAGTCAGGGTGCACCTGGGAACATCAGCAATTAAGAGGTGGTTCCAAGCTCCTCATCAAAGCCTCCTGATCATAAGCCTTGCTGTTGGACGTAGTTTATCGTCTTACCCTGGACGCGGATGTAGTTTATCGTCATACCCCGGACGAATCAATGAATTTAATCTACTCTAATCCACTTTAATCTCATGTCTCAAATTCATTCTCATGCATTAAAATGTTGAACCGTGCTTACTAAGCTGTAATGAAGCCTATTACAGTAAAACGTTGAAATTGTTTTACCACGCTGTTATACCGTGATACCAAAGTTCATGAGTGAACCCCACAAAAGATCTAGATGACCTGAGCCTTATAGTTGACCTCCCCCTTGACTTTGCTCTAACACACCAGTGGAAAAATAAATGAGGCTTTTAATTATTGATAACTAAAAAACCAAGCTTGTAAGGTTTTATTATCACCTGACCCTGATCCTGTAATCTCCACAGTCACGATGAATCATTTGAATCTCTTCGAACACTATTGCTTTGGGATGGGGACTCAAGCTCAGCCCTAATGGGTGATAATATCACATGTCGGATAAGTCATCAGATAATCAATGAGCTGTGGAAGAAAGGGGTATTCTCCAATTTGCATTTTCACCCATTATGAGCATTATGATATCTATGATATAATAATATATAATATATAATATATAATATTATATCTATGATATAATAATATATAATATTATATCTATGATATAATAATATATAATATATAATATTATATCTATGATATAATAATATATAATATATAATATTATATCTATGATATAATAATATATAATATTATATTTATGATATAATAATATATAATATTATATCTATGATATAATAATATATAATATATAATATTATATCTATGATATAATAATATATAATATATAATATTATATCTATGATATAATAATATATAATATTATATCTATGATATAATAATATCTTATTTCACGGTTGGAACTAAATAGCTGAAAGAAAAGGAATGCCAAACATGCTTGGTTCTTATAGAGAGTTTTATACTACTAACTCAAAATTATATATATATATATATATATATATATATATATATATATATATATATATTACATTTACTCCACGCAGAGAACATATAACACATGTCTACTCAACAAGCAGTGTGAGTAGGAAAGGTAAAGACAGGTTCTCACTTATAATAATTCACAACGGTAATTGCAGCTGCTGTATATTCTTCTGTGTTTCTGGAGAAGTCATATTTAAGATTTGAGGTTCAAGCTGCCGGATTCATCTGTTATATCACTAGCGAGGACATACCCCCCTCAAACAAGGAAACGCCGAGTCGTGGGTTTTTCCCAACATGAGGACTGCGAGCCGAAGATTCTATATCCGGTGTAGATATATTTCCACAGAAGAACATCGCCGCCGAGTGAGGTAGAGTTAGCTTCACCCTCGCCCGTTGCTAAAAAGACACTGCTCGGTTTGACTCCTGGAAGCTGAATGAAGGACTGACAACTTTCAGCGCGCTATGAATTGACGTTAGTAAGCGGCCTTCATGTAAACCACGTGACTTCATCTCGACGAAGGGGTAATAATCGCTTTTGTATACCGACAACCTTGTCCTCAAGTGGAACTCACATATGTGATCCATCGTTAAATATACCTTTGTACCGCTCTAGAAAGTACATTACTTCACCTACACAGCTTCACCGTTACGAGTATCATATCAAATATAGATTATTGCGGATATTTCTGAGCTCAATGTTTTCTTTCCAATTTCAACAGTGCTCAAAAGACTTGTAGGTGATGAATTATCCACGGACATAATGTCGAAAGCCCATTGATACTCTATCGCTATTTCCATGGAAAATGTTATGACTAATTCCATTCCCTAGTTCTATCAGTTCAGACTATTACTGCTACAACCCACCATGCCATCTACACAGGGCTGAACAATAGTCAGCCACTTCATGTTCCACTGGTAAGAAGGTAGTCAATTCCAATGGTCTCTTTCCAGGATTAGTTGCTTTGTGGAACAGAGTTTCGTTACGATGCTTCTCCAACAAACTTAATTTCTTCAAATCTAGGATCAACCGTTATCTATGCTACCTATCATCATAATATTTAAGTTTTACGTTTGCCATACAGCTATAGCCATAACCTTCTACCTCGAGTGGCTCTTTGGCCTTGTATTGTGTGTACAAGAACGTAAAAGTATTAAAACATATCGAATATATATAACTGAAGGATTAGTATGTTTATGTCATAAAATATTTTTTTAAATGAAGAAAGCACTGAAGTCATCTCATGAGTGGAAGCAATCTTGGTAGGGATAAGATAAACAAATATTTAATTTATATATATATATATATATATATATATATATATATATATATATATATATATATTTATTTATTTATTTATTTAGGCAGAAATCCATTGTTTATGCATGTTTCATTAAAAACGATAGACAAGGTACTACGATTGAGCTTTTTATTTAATTTTTCTTGTGTTCGAACAAGAGCTTTCTTTACAGGACAAAGGGTGTGTAGGAACTGTCCAAATGTTTTATGTTTCCGAGCGCTTTCGGCTATACCTTTAGCCATTAGCAAGGATGATTGGATTTTTCAGCTTAATTGAGTGTGTGCATTATGTGTATGTCTTAGTGTGTAGTAGGGGTGTTTTTAATTTAATTTAAATACGGTTAGCAATTTGTGGCTTTGTTCGTAGTTAATATAGATTTTAATAGTCTATATTTCACTGTTTGGTGCTTGGTAAAATTGTCTTTGATAACGTGCAAAATTATCTTTTCAAAAATCATTGCAGACATTGTGATAATTTTGAAAGCAAAACATTTGCATTCAGACTCCGCCATTGTAAGCTGTTGTCCTGCGCCTGCGCAGTGAAACAACTGGGTACGTTCATTTCCGATTTTTGAATATCTGATAAAACTGTATCTCTTTTTACTTGAATTTAAGATTTTTTATTTTATTTTGTTTTATTTTATTTATTTTGGTGATGGGGAGATGAGGAAGAATTTTCACCCGGTAAGATAAATAATCTTTCAAAGTCTATTCATCTATGTTTGGTCTATCGTCTGTAAATTCTGAGTCTCTTTGAAAAACGTTCCTGTAAATGGTGAATGGGAAGCAGTTACCATAAATTGCTATGGGAAACATTTTAAATTTCCCAAACCCAATACATAACATTGTCTAAGATTTGATTTACGAATGACAGTGCAACAATGATTACAGATATACAGAAATTAAAGTGTGTGTAGCTTTAGGGCAGACTTGCAGGATATTTTGTGTACTAACAAAGAATTTCATGATAAAAAATGCATAAGGCTAAGGAGTCAAGCATGCTAATTTGTTTCAATGCATTCAAATGCGCCTCAAGAGTTCTACATGATGTCTTGACAGCCAAGAAATATAGAAAGTTAAAATGTGCAACGTGTTAATAGAACGAGTCTAGATGTGTAGCATTTAAGTTTTAAATTCTATCAAAAGTGTACTTTTAATTCATTATTTTTTAATGAGAAAAATATTTTAATATTCCCAGAAACACAAGATAAACATCTATACCTGCCTGACTTGATCTCCGCGATATCGCAGGACGTGTTTTGTCGTTACGTCATCTCTATGGAAGAACGGAAATAGCAGAATAATACTTGACTGCTTGTCTCGTGTAGTTTTGTTTAGCATTCGGTCTGTTATAATAATATAATAAAACCCAACTCGAAGTGTGTTGGGGCGCACCCACCTTTACAACCACAATAGACTGATCCTATTATTATAAATAGAACAGTAGTTCCAGAGACTGGGAGCAGTGTAGTGCAGTGCAGAGTGAGACTTCTGTAGTGATCAGTTACACTTCCGTTTCTCGACCGGAAGATACCGTTGGACTTTATTACTATTACTTATTGTTACTACTAACCTACGTTCGTTCTATTACTAATCTCTCTGATGTAAATACCTCTCTGAATATACCAGTATTTTTCCCTACGACTGTGTTTGTTCGTTATTACCGTATACTCACGTGGAAACACTCAACATCTCAACAAAGTGGAACTCGGTTCCACAATTAACGATTTGGAGCCATTAGCCATCACATCACTTGTACACCCGAATGTTATTCCCAAGTGGTCACCCATTTAGATACTGGCCAGCCTCGATGTTGCTTAATATTAGTGATCGTACGGGAACCAGTGTTTCAACTCACGAGTCGAATCGAGGGAAAGAGAGACAATGGGAAACAACGCGTGACATACCTGGCGGGTTTAAGCAAGTGGATGACAGAACGTGGTCTAAGGGAGGAAGAAGGGAAGGAAATTCTTGAGAGCTGCAAGGGATAGAGGGAAGTGGGAGAGCCATAATCGCCTCCGCGCTGAAAGGATATGGCATAAAAAGAATGTTTTACCGCGCTAGTCGAGTATTATGGATGTACTAATCGAATTTTGGTATTTAAATCTTTCCTGTATTTGCAGATAAGTGAATCTAACGGTCTCACGATAATTTGGCATAAAGTGGGGGGATCAATTCTATATTACAATCGGTATATAAACCGATCCCTCACTTTATGGTACTGTAGTTTATACACAGGTATATTTATGTGAATGTAAATAAATCTAAAAGTTTAGTTGTGTAGCTTATCAGTATTTCATTGATTGATTCGTTTTCTCTGTATTTCTTTCTAGCTAATCAGTATTTCATTAATGGAATCGTGTTTTATGTATTTATGTGAAGCTAATCAGTATTTCATTGATTCATTCGTTTCCTATCTATTACTGTGTAGCTAATCAGTATTTCATTGATTGATTCATTTTCTATGTATTTCTGTAGTTAATCAGTATTTCATTAATGTATTAATTTTTTATGTATTTCTGTGTAGCTTATTAGTATTTCAGAAATGGATTCGTTTTCTATGTATTTCTGTGTAGCCGATCAGTTTATCATTGATTCTTTCGTTTCCTATCTATTACTGTGTAGCTAATCAGTATTTCATTGATTGATTCGTTTTCTATGTATTTCTGTGTAGCTAATCAGTATTTCATTGATTGATTCGTTTTCTATGTATTTCTGTGTAGCTAATCAGTATTTCATTGATTGATTCGTTTTCTATGTATTTCTGTGTAGCTAATCAGTATTTCATTGATTGATTCGTTTTCTATGTATTTCTGTGTAGCTAATCAGTATTTCATTGATTGATTCGTTTTCTATGTATTTCTGTGTAGCTAATCAGTATTTCATTGATTGATTCGTTTTCTATGTATTTCTGTGTAGCTAATCAGTATTTCATTGATTGATTCGTTTTCTATGTATTTCTGTGTAGCTAATCAGTATTTCATTGATTGATTCGTTTTCTATGTATTTCTGTGTAGCTAATCAGTATTTCATTGATTGATTCGTTTTCTATGTATTTCTGTGTAGCTAATCAGTATTTCATTGATTGATTCGTTTTCTATGTATTTCTGTGTAGCTAATCAGTATTTCATTGATTGATTCGTTTTCTATGTATTTCTGTGTAGCTAATCAGTATTTCATTGATTGATTCGTTTTCTATGTATTTCTGTGTAGCTAATCAGTATTTCATTGATTGATTCGTTTTCTATGTATTTCTGTGTAGCTAATCAGTATTTCATTGATTGATTCGTTTTCTATGTATTTCTGTGTAGCTAATCAGTATTTCATTGATTGATTCGTTTTCTATGTATTTCTGTGTAGCTAATCAGTATTTCATTGATTGATTCGTTTTCTATGTATTTCTGTGTAGCTAATCAGTATTTCATTGATTGATTCGTTTTCTATGTATTTCTGTGTAGCTAATCAGTATTTCATTGATTGATTCGTTTTCTATGTATTTCTGTGTAGCTAATCAGTATTTCATTGATTGATTCGTTTTCTATGTATTTCTGTGTAGCTAATCAGTATTTCATTGATTGATTCGTTTTCTATGTATTTCTGTGTAGCTAATCAGTATTTCATTGATTGATTCGTTTTCTATGTATTTCTGTGTAGCTAATCAGTATTTCATTGATTGATTCGTTTTCTATGTATTTCTGTGTAGCTAATCAGTATTTCATTGATTGATTCGTTTTCTATGTATTTCTGTGTAGCTAATCAGTATTTCATTGATTGATTCGTTTTCTATGTATTTCTGTGTAGCTAATCAGTATTTCATTGATTGATTCGTTTTCTATGTATTTCTGTGTAGCTAATCAGTATTTCATTGATTGATTCGTTTTCTATGTATTTCTGTGTAGCTAATCAGTATGTCATTGATTGAGTCGTTTTCTATGTATTTCTGTGTAGCTAATCAGTATTTCATTGATTGATTCGTTTTCTATCTATTACTGTGTAGCTAATCAGTATTTCATTGATTGATTCGTTTTCTATGTATTTCTGTGTAGCTAATCAGTATTTCATTGATTGATTCGTTTTCTATGTATTTCTGTGTAGCTAATCAGTATTTCATTGATTGATTCGTTTTCTATGTATTTCTGTGTAGCTAATCAGTATTTCATTGATTGATTCGTTTTCTATGTATTTCTGTGTAGCTAATCAGTATGTCATTGATTGAGTCGTTTTCTATGTATTTCTGTGTAGCTAATCAGTATTTCATTGATTGATTCGTTTTCTATCTATTACTGTGTAGCTAATCAGTATTTCATTGATTGATTCGTTTTCTATGTATTTCTGTGTAGCTAATCAGTATTTCATTGATTGATTCGTTTTCTATGTATTTCTGTGTAGCTAATCAGTATGTCATTGATTGAGTCGTTTTCTATGTATTTCTGTGTAGCTAATCAGTATTTCATTGATTGATTCGTTTTCTATCTATTACTGTGTAGCTAATCAGTATTTCATTGATTGATTCGTTTTCTATGTATTTCTGTGTAGCTAATCAGTATTTCATTGATTGATTCGTTTTCTATGTATTTCTGTGTAGCTAATCAGTATGTCATTGATTGAGTCGTTTTCTATGTATTTCTGTGTAGCTAATCAGTATTTCATTGATTGATTCGTTTTCTATCTATTACTGTGTAGCTAATCAGTATTTCATTGATTGATTCGTTTTCTATGTATTTCTGTGTAGCTAATCAGTATTTCATTGATTGATTCGTTTTCTATGTATTTCTGTGTAGCTAATCAGTATTTCATTGATTGATTCGTTTTCTATGTATTTCTGTGTAGCTAATCAGTATTTCATTGATTGATTCGTTTTCTATGTATTTCTGTGTAGCTAATCAGTATGTCATTGATTGAGTCGTTTTCTATGTATTTCTGTGTAGCTAATCAGTATTTCATTGATTGATTCGTTTTCTATCTATTACTGTGTAGCTAATCAGTATTTCATTGATTGATTCGTTTTCTATGTATTTCTGTGTAGCTAATCAGTATTTCATTGATTGATTCGTTTTCTATGTATTTCTGTGTAGCTAATCAGTATTTCATTGATTGATTCGTTTTCTATGTATTTCTGTGTAGCTAATCAGTATTTCATTGATTGATTCGTTTTCTATGTATTTCTGTGTAGCTAATCAGTATGTCATTGATTGAGTCGTTTTCTATCTATTACTGTGTAGCTAATCAGTATTTCATTGATTGATTCGTTTTCTATGTATTTCTGTGTAGCTAATCAGTATTTCATTGATTGATTCGTTTTCTATGTATTTCTGTGTAGCTAATCAGTATTTCATTGATTGATTCGTTTTCTATGTATTTCTGTGTAGCTAATCAGTATTTCATTGATTGATTCGTTTTCTATGTATTTCTGTGTAGCTAATCAGTATTTCATTGATTGATTCGTTTTCTATGTATTTCTGTGTAGCTAATCAGTATTTCATTGATTGATTCGTTTTCTATGTATTTCTGTGTAGCTAATCAGTATTTCATTGATTGATTCGTTTTCTATGTATTTCTGTGTAGCTAATCAGTATTTCATTGATTGATTCGTTTTCTATGTATTTCTGTGTAGCTAATCAGTATTTCATTGATTGATTCGTTTTCTATGTATTTCTGTGTAGCTAATCAGTATTTCATTGATTGATTCGTTTTCTATGTATTTCTGTGTAGCTAATCAGTATTTCATTGATTGATTCGTTTTCTATGTATTTCTGTGTAGCTAATCAGTATTTCATTGATTGATTCGTTTTCTATGTATTTCTGTGTAGCTAATCAGTATGTCATTGATTGAGTCGTTTTCTATGTATTTCTGTGTAGCTAATCAGTATTTCATTGATTGATTCGTTTTCTATCTATTACTGTGTAGCTAATCAGTATTTCATTGATTGATTCGTTTTCTATGTATTTCTGTGTAGCTAATCAGTATTTCATTGATTGATTCGTTTTCTATGTATTTCTGTGTAGCTAATCAGTATTTCATTGATTGATTCGTTTTCTATGTATTTCTGTGTAGCTAATCAGTATGTCATTGATTGAGTCGTTTTCTATGTATTTCTGTGTAGCTAATCAGTATGTCATTGATTGATTCGTTTCCTATCTATTACTGTGTAGCTAATCAGTATTTCATTGATTGATTCGTTTTCTATGTATTTCTGTGTAGCTAATCAGTATTTCATTGATTGATTCGTTTTCTATGTATTTCTGTGTAGCTAATCAGTATTTCATTGATTGATTCGTTTTCTATGTATTTCTGTGTAGCTAATCAGTATTTCATTGATTGAGTCGTTTTCTATGTATTTCTGTGTAGCTAATCAGTATTTCATTGATTGATTCGTTTTCTATGTATTTCTGTGTAGCTAATCAGTATTTCATTGATTGATTCGTTTTCTATGTATTTCTGTGTAGCTAATCAGTATTTCATTGATTGATTCGTTTTCTATGTATTTCTGTGTAGCTAATCAGTATTTCATTGATTGATTCGTTTTCTATGTATTTCTGTGTAGCTAATCAGTATTTCATTGATTGATTCGTTTTCTATGTATTTCTGTGTAGCTAATCAGTATTTCATTGATTGATTCGTTTTCTATGTATTTCTGTGTAGCTAATCAGTATTTCATTGATTGATTCGTTTTCTATGTATTTCTGTGTAGCTAATCAGTATTTCATTGATTGATTCGTTTTCTATGTATTTCTGTGTAGCTAATCAGTATTTCATTGATTGATTCGTTTTCTATGTATTTCTGTGTAGCTAATCAGTATTTCATTGATTGATTCGTTTTCTATCTATTACTGTGTAGCTAATCAGTATTTCATTGATTGATTCGTTTTCTATGTATTTCTGTGTAGCTAATCAGTATTTCATTGATTGATTCGTTTTCTATGTATTTCTGTGTAGCTAATCAGTATTTCATTGATTGATTCGTTTTCTATGTATTTCTGTGTAGCTAATCAGTATTTCATTGATTGATTCGTTTTCTATGTATTTCTGTGTAGCTAATCAGTATGTCATTGATTGAGTCGTTTTCTATGTATTTCTGTGTAGCTAATCAGTATTTCATTGATTGATTCGTTTTCTATCTATTACTGTGTAGCTAATCAGTATTTCATTGATTGATTCGTTTTCTATGTATTTCTGTGTAGCTAATCAGTATTTCATTGATTGATTCGTTTTCTATGTATTTCTGTGTAGCTAATCAGTATTTCATTGATTGATTCGTTTTCTATGTATTTCTGTGTAGCTAATCAGTATTTCATTGATTGATTCGTTTTCTATGTATTTCTGTGTAGCTAATCAGTATTTCATTGATTGATTCGTTTTCTATGTATTTCTGTGTAGCTAATCAGTATTTCATTGATTGATTCGTTTTCTATCTATTACTGTGTAGCTAATCAGTATTTCATTGATTGATTCGTTTTCTATGTATTTCTGTGTAGCTAATCAGTATTTCATTGATTGATTCGTTTTCTATGTATTTCTGTGTAGCTAATCAGTATTTCATTGATTGATTCGTTTTCTATGTATTTCTGTGTGGCTAATCAGTATTTCATTGATTGATTCGTTTTCTATGTATTTCTGTGTAGCTAATCAGTATGTCATTGATTGAGTCGTTTTCTATGTATTTCTGTGTAGCTAATCAGTATTTCATTGATTGATTCGTTTTCTATCTATTACTGTGTAGCTAATCAGTATTTCATTGATTGATTCGTTTTCTATGTATTTCTGTGTAGCTAATCAGTATTTCATTGATTGATTCGTTTTCTATGTATTTCTGTGTAGCTAATCAGTATTTCATTGATTGATTCGTTTTCTATGTATTTCTGTGTAGCTAATCAGTATTTCATTAATGTTATGGTGCAGGTTCCTTGTACCACGGTGATGGTCCAAGGTAGAACCAATGAAGAATAACTCGAACACAGGTATGGAATAACACAGATATATTACAAACAGAATATGTACAAAAGAAGTAGAAGTGTTAGTAATAACAATCAGGTTAGGTTAGAGAGAACTATGTTGTCTCGACCAGTATCACTATTCCAATGTCTTACAGTAATCGTCTGACGCGACTCTGTCTCTGACTGACTGACACTACTGCTTCCTCTTTAGGCGCAGTATTTATGGTGTACGGGAAAGTCCATTACTATTATGGGTAATGTACCAAAACACCCCCCTTCCGAGGCTTTCGCATAGCAGGGTTTTCTTAATATCTCTTTTTCTTTGGATCTATTTCCAAAGGTTCCGTAAATTTTCCTTTTCGGGACGATTTTCTTGGTTCTGGCATTGTTTGCGGTCTTTTTATATCAAACGTATCGAAAATCGTGTCCATTACCTCTTCTTGAGGTGGACCGTTAGCGTCCTGTAACAGTCTTTTCCTTATTTGGTTTACGTGTCTTCTGTGTGAGTATTTTTGTCCCTGAACTATGTAAACCATCTTGCCAATTCTTTTCTCAATTGTGCCTTGCTCCCAGTAAGATGTGTTATTTTTATAGGCTTTAAAAAAACTTTTCTCCTGGGAGAAATTTTCTTTTTGGTGCGTAGGACTGTGTTACTTATTTTGTTTTACTTGGTAGCAATTTATCAAATGCTGATCTGATCTTTCTAGCAAACATCACTTCTGCTGGTGATAGTGTTGATGGTGTAGCATTATTTGGCGTTATTCGATACACCTGAAGAAATTGCTGTAATGCTTTCTCCGTAGGCACATCGTAGGCTTTTCGTAGCGCTCTTGAGTGTATCAACGAATCTCTCCGCCTGACCATTTGATCTTGGGTGATAAAACGGGGATTTTATATGTTTTACTTGATAAATTTCGCAAAACTCTTGGAAATCTGCTGGCGTGAATTGCGTTCCATTATCTGTGACTAGGCAATCCACTACACCAAACCGAGCGAATAGCTCGTGGAGGCAATTTATGGTCGTTTCTGAAGTAGAATTTTTGCAACGAAACACCTACGACCATTTACTATAGCTATCCACTATGATTAAATAGTAGAAGCCGTCAATTGGTCCTGCATAATCTGAGTGTATTCTTGACCACGGACGATCAGTCTCTGGCCATGGCTTATGTATGGTTGGCGGTGCTTTGGCTGCTAAATTACAACCCTTGCACGTTTCCACCATCTGAGTAATATCCTGGTCCATATTCTTCCAATATACATAGCTTCGCATTAGCGACTTCATTCTATTTTAATCTATGGTATCTGTACAGTCCTTTGTGTGTGTTTATGCATAATAGTTTGAACTTTCTTCATCGACTGGAATTTGCAGGTATGCCTCACTTAAATCAATTTTTGAAAAAAAATTTCCGCCATTTAATTTAGTGAATACTTCTTCTGGACTGTGTAGAGGATAGTGGTAGTCCTTTATTGCTGCGTTCAAACCTGTAGAAAAATCAGCGCAAACTCGAATTTCACCTGATTTCTTTTTGACGTAGACCGTCGGTGCAGCCCATTTACTGTATTCTACGTTTGTCAATATGCCAGTGTTTTCGAGTCTGGTTAATTCTTGATCAATCTTTTCAATTGACGCAAACGGTACGCTCCTTTTTTTCTTGAAAATAGGCTGAACGTTTTCCTTTATTTCGATATTAGCTGCTATTTTCTTACATCTTCCTAAGCCTGCTGAAAATACTTCGGGTAAGCTTTTTACATTTTGGCAGTACGTACATATAGGTAGATCCCACATTTCGAATTTTTGCATCCAGTCCGTGCCAAATAGGTTTTCGGTATTTCTTAAGACGTACATTTTTAGTTTTTTCGTAATTCCATTAAATGTTACATTAGAAATTACTTCACCCTCAAATCTTATCTTTCTCCCCGTAACTGATCTAGCAATTTTATAAGTTTTTAACATGGCAGATTTGTTCAGTTTTCTCCATGTTTATAGGTTTATAATCGGTAAGTCTGAGCCAGAATCCAGCTGTAGCCTAAACTTTTCTATTTTCATTTCAACTTGTACGTATTTTCTTATGTTAGTCTCATCTGCTTGGTCAGTCCTCGTAATTCTTATTCTGCTTTTGTTTTCTCTTCTATTCCAATAGTGAGAACTTTTGTTGCCTATTTTTTTACATGATAGATAAGTTTTGAAACGATACGTACAGTCTTTAAACCAATGCAAAGTCCCACAGCGATAGCATGGACTGGGTGGTAGTTTTTTTTATGTTGATTTTTAGAGTTAGAAAATTTTGTTTTACCTGTTCTTGATGGGGGAAAATCGGTTTGGTTTGTTTGTGAGGAGGGAAAGTTGGTTTGTCTTCGTACTTTATGTATGTGCGCTATGCCAGCTTCTTCTATGTCTTTTGAGGCTTTCTTCACACTGATGCATCTCTGGCAGTCTTCGGCTAGCCTTTGAAGTGTCAAATCATGTTCACTCTCCAATTTAGTAAGGATTCTGCGTCTCATTTCCGCGTCTTTGGTTGAGACCAGACCTTGGACGTAAATTAAGCATTTGAAATTGTCCGCGCTGAGTTCTGATAATTTGAAGTCGTCACAATATTTGTTGACAATGGACGCGAAAGTTATGTAATCCTCATTGTCCTTTTTTGTAAGGTTCATGCATTTCCATCTTTTGTGGAATAGTGAAGTATTATGGCTGAAAAGTTCCGTTAGCAGTTTAATGGCTTCTTTGAACGTTAACTCATTTGTTTTTCTGGGAAGGATATAATCTACGAATTTGGAATATTCGCATGTGACTAATTTTCTTAGTAATAAACGTACTTTAAGTACGTCTGACCAATCTTTGCAGTCAAATTCATATAGATCTTCGTACCTTTGGAAGTAGTTTGCAAAAGTTTTATCTTCGTCGGGTGCGTACTTGAAATATTCGATAGTACTCCAAATAGCGTTTTGTGAGAGAACTGTTTCGTTTTCGAATTTTTGCTCCTTAATTGACATTACACGTAGCAATAATTCTTGCAATTCCAGATGTTTCTGTTCGTACTTTTGCTGCTGTTCAAATTGGATTTTGATAAGTTCCACAATGGTTGACTTGAAATCTTCCATGTTAACGTATTTTTTGTGTAACCTGATATTCTGTGATCTGTGTACGAAAAAGAAATTTCCTTTGTTGCCAGTGAAATTTGATATCCAAAAAGAAAATTATTTTCTTTTTTTATGTGTTCGCGCAGAACTAGTTTTATTTTTATAGGATCTCGCGTAGAACTTGTTTTTTTTAGAGTTTAATCGTCGACCACTGTTATGTGCGACGGATAGCAAAAAAGGTATGTCCTCCGCGTAGAGAATTGGTTTTTCTTTTGGGGTTATCCAGGTCGCCACTTGTTATGTGCGACGTATATAAAAAAAAGTATGTTCTCCGTGAATAGAGTTCGTATGTCTTTGGAGGTTTCCTCGTCGCCACTGTTATGTGCGACGGATACCAAAAAAGTATGTTCTCCGCGAATAGAGTTCGTATTTCCTTGGAGGTTTCCTCGTCGCCACTGTTATGGTCCAGGTTCCTTGTACCACGGTGATGGTCCAAGGTAGAACCAATGAAGAATAACTCGAACACAGGTATGGAATAACACAGATATATTACAAACAGAATATGTACAAAAGAAGTAGAAGTTTTAGTAATAACAACCAGGTTAGGTTAGTGAGAACGATGTTGTCTCGACCAGTATCACTATTCCAATGTCTTACAGTAATCGTCTGACGCGACTATGTCTCTGACTGACTCACACTACTGCTTCCTCTTGAGGCGCAGTATTTATGATGTACGGGATAGTCCATTACTATTATGGGTAAGTTCCCATAACAATTAATGAATTCGTTTTCTATGTATTTCCTTCTAGCTAATCAGTATTTCATTAATGGATTCGTTTTCCATGTATTTCTGTTTAGGCAATCAGTATTTCATTGATTGAATCGTTTTCTATGTATTTCTGTGTAGCTAATCAGTATGTCATTGATTATGTCGTTTTCTCGTCTTTGTTCTCAGATAACCAATTCGAGATCTTTACATTCACTTATGCGAAAATACAGCAATCCCTCGATAAACGCGCATTCGTATAACGCGTTCTCGTCAATCCGAGTCACTATCCATATATCTTGATAGGTGGGTATTAAGTAAAAGAGAAAAAAATATGTCTGCCAAAATTTACCTTTTTTCAATCAAACTAAATATAACCAATACAATGTTGCTAAAACGTTGACCGCAACCAACGATTCGTCGTCGCATTTATTCATTCTATTTCCCGGACACCAAAGGTGGGAAACTCTTATCGATAATAACAAAGTTGACAGTGAAATATTGGCACACTGCCGATTTGCGCACTTATCCAAGGGAATCAGCGTGTCTTGTGGCAGTTTCGTGATGGAATAAATATCTACTGACATCACGGGTCTAAGTGAACAGAAAGAATTCAATGCAACAGACAAAAAAAAAGAAAAGAAAAGGAGAAAGATGTTTCATAAAGAGAAACGCAATATGGGAAAATCCAATGATATACATGGAAGAAATATAGGGATAAAAAGGAGAATTATATATTGTTAAAAGAGAAAAGGTAAAAGAATCCGAATAAAGAAATATGAGAGATAGCTATATCGAGAGAGAGAGAGAGAGAGAGAGAGATAGCTATATCGAGAGAGAGAGAGAGAGAGAGAGAGAAAGAAAGAGAGAGAGAGAGAAAGAGAGAGAGAGAAAGAGAGAGAGAGTAGAAGAAGGGCAAGAGGATTGTTTAGTCGAAATTAAAGGGAAAGAGAGGAGTAAAAAAGAAAGAAAGAAAAAAGAAAATAATTGTTGGACAGTTAAAACTGGAAAGAAGATGGAAAAATAAGAAAGTGTAATAAAATACATTCTAAAGGAAGAATATGAAACAAAGAATAGACAAAAAGAAAAGCAGAAAGAAAGAAAGAAAGAAAGAAAGAGAAAAAAGAACAACGAAGAGGAGAAAAGAAAGAGAAAGAGAATAAAAAGATGACAACTAGCCAGAAGAATTTTACATGATAACAGCGACAAAACGAATTTAAACGATAAAAAAGCAAAAACATGGAAAATGTAGTAGAGGAAAATAACAGCGAAACAGAAAGAAAAAAAAGAAAAAATAAGAATGAAAATAAAAAAGAATGAATAGCGAATGAAATTACGAAAGAAAGAAAGAGAGAAAGAAAGAAAATGAAAATAATGAATATAGAATAGACATATGAAAGAAATAAAATAAAAAAGAATGAATAGAGACTAAAAACACACGAAAGATATAAAGAAAAAAGAAAGAAAAATAATGGATCGAGAAGGAATATATGAAAGAAAGACAGAAAAACATGAATAGAGAATGGACAAATGAAAGAAAGAAAGGAAGAAAGAATAAATAAAATAAATTAAACGAAAATCAAAGAACGACAATAAAAAGAAAGAATAGAGAATGAGCATATATATATAAAAAAGAAAGATAGACAAAAAGAATGAATCGAGAATGAATAAAAGAAAGAAAGAATTAAAGAAAGAAAGAAAGAAAGAAGAAAATAAAAAATAAGGCGACACCGAACGTATGGAAGAAAGAAAGTAAATAATAAAGAATAAATAAAGAATAAATACGAAAGAAACAAAGAAAGAAAAATGTGTGGAGAATGAATATATGAAAGAAAATAAAATAGAATGAATAGGGAATGAACATGCGAAAGAAAGAAAGAAAGAATGAATCGAGAATGAATATATGAAAAAAAAGATTGAATAGATTATGGGCATATGAAAGGAAGATAGGAAGAAGGAAAGAAGAAAGAAAATGAAAAAAGAATGAAAATGAACATATGAAAAACAGATAAAATATAAAAAGAATGAATAGAGAATGAACATATGAAAAAGTAAAAATAAAATAAAAAGGAATAAATAACGAAACAACATACGAAAGAAAGAAAGAAAGAAAGAAGAAAAAGAAAAGAATGAATTGACAATGAACATATGAATGTAAGTAAGCAGAAAGAACAGAAAGAATGAATATTCGAAAGAAATAAAGAAAGAAGAAATTAAATAATGAATCGAGAGCGAACATACGAAAGAAAAAGAAAATGAAAAAAGGAATGAATGGAGAATGAACATACGAAAGAAAGAAAGAAAAAAGAAAGAAGAAAATGAGAAAAGAATGAACAGAGAATGAATATATGAAAGATAGAATGAAGAATGAAAATAAAAAAGAATGGGTCGAGAATAAACACACGAAAGAAAGAAAATAAAAACGAATGAATAGAAAATGAACATATGAAAGAAAGAAAGAAAGAAAATGAAAAAAAATGACTACAGAATGAACACGTGAAAGAAGTGTTTTTTTTTTATGCCTAATCAAGTTTTTCTGGGTCGTTTAAAGCCGAAACATATTTCAGAAGGTAAGAGAAAATTATTTTCTCTTCGATTGAATATTGAATATTTTTTATAATAATAATGATTTTTCCATATACACGTCCTTCTATCTCATCCACAAGTAGGTGAGCTGATGAAAGCCAGAAAAAAAAGAAGCAAACAATATGTAAGAAAAAGAATGAAAAGAACGCACTAGTTTCGAAAAGAAAAAAAATGAAAGTATGCAAGAAGAAATAGAGATAGAAAGAATAAAAGAAAGTATAGAAGCGAAGATATTTATATAAAAAAAGAAAGAAAGAAATCTGAAACAAAGTTATTAGTGTAAAGGAAAGAAGAAAGGGAGTAAAATAGAATCGAATTTATTTGCGTAAAAGAAAGAAAAAGGGAAAGTAAGAAAGAAAGAAACAGGGAAAGTAAGAAAGAAACAAGAAAGAAAGAAAGAAAGAAAATAGAACCGAATACAGTTGTTTAAGAGAAAGAAAGACAAAAGGAAGTAAGAAAGAAAGAAAGAAAGAAAGAAAGAAGGGAAATAGAAAGGAATATATTTGTGTAAAAGAAGGAAAGAAAGAAAGAAAATAGAAACGATGTTATTTATGGAAAAGAAAGAAAGAAATGAAAATAAAAGAAAGAAGGAAAATAGAAACGAATACAGTTGTTTAAGAGAAAGAAAGACAAAAGGAAGTAAGAAAGAAAGAAAGAAAGAAGGGAAATAGAAAGGAATATATTTGTGTAAAAGAAGGAAAGAAAGAAAGAAATAGAAACGATGTTATTTATGGAAAAGAAAGAAAGAAATGAAAATAAAAGAAAGAAGGAAAATAGAAACGAATACAGTTGTTTAAGAGAAAGAAAGACAAAAGGAAGTAAGAAAGAAAGAAAGAAAGAAAGAAGGGAAATAGAAATGAATATATTTGTGTAAAAGAAGGAAAGAAAGAAAGAAATAGAAACGATGTTATTTATGTAAAAGAAAGAAAGAAATGAAAATAAAAGAAAGAAGGAAAATAGAAACGAATACAGTTGTTTAAGAGAAAGAAAGACAAAAGGAAGTAAGAAAGAAAGAAAGAAAGAAAGAAGGGAAATAGAAAGGAATATATTTGTGTAAAAGAAGGAAAGAAAGAAAGAAATAGAAACGATGTTATTTATGTAAAAGAAAGAAAGAAATGAAAATAAAAGAAAGAAGGAAAATAGAAACGAATACAGTTGTTTAAGAGAAAGAAAGACAAAAGGAAGTAAGAAAGAAAGAAAGAAGGGAAATAGAAAGGAATATATTTGTGTAAAAGAAGGAAAGAAAGAAATAGAAACGATGTTATTTATGTAAAAGAAAGAAAGAAATGAAAATAAAAGAAAGAAGGAAAATAGAAACGAATACAGTTGTTTAAGAGAAAGAAAGAAAAAAGGAAGTAAGAAAGAAAGAAAGAAAGAAAGAAAGAAGGGAAATAGAAAGGAATATATTTGTGTAAAAGAAGGAAAGAAAGAAAGAAATAGAAACGATGTTATTTATGTAAAAGAAAGAAAGAAATGAAAATAAAAGAAAGAAGGAAAATAGAAACGAATACAGTTGTTTAAGAGAAAGAAAGAAAAAAGGAAGTAAGAAAGAAAGAAAGAAAGAAAGAAGGGAAATAGAAAGGAATATATTTGTGTAAAAGAAGGAAAGAAAGAAAGAAATAGAAACGATGTTATTTATGGAAAAGAAAGAAAGTAATGAAAATAAAAGAAAGAAGGAAAATAGAAACGAATACAGTTGTTTAAGAGAAAGAAAGAAAAAAGGAAGTAAGAAAGAAAGAAAGAAAGAAAGAAGGGAAATAGAAAGGAATATATTTGTGTAAAAGAAGGAAAGAAAGAAAGAAATAGAAACGATGTTATTTATGTAAAAGAAAGAAAGAAATGAAAATAAAAGAAAGAAGGAAAATAGAAACGAATACAGTTGTTTAAGAGAAAGAAAGACAAAAGGAAGTAAGAAAGAAAGAAAGAAAGAAAGAAAGAAGGGAAATAGAAAGGAATATATTTGTGTAAAAGAAGGAAAGAAAGAAAGAAATAGAAACGATGTTATTTATGGAAAAGAAAGAAAGAAATGAAAATAAAAGAAAGAAGGAAAATAGAAACGAATACAGTTGTTTAAGAGAAAGAAAGAAAAAAGGAAGTAAGAAAGAAAGAAAGAAAGAAAGAAGGGAAATAGAAAGGAATATATTTGTGTAAAAGAAGGAAAGAAAGAAAGAAATAGAAACGATGTTATTTATGTAAAAGAAAGAAAGAAATGAAAATAAAAGAAAGAAGGAAAATAGAAACGAATACAGTTGTTTAAGAGAAAGAAAGACAAAAGGAAGTAAGAAAGAAAGAAAGAAGGGAAATAGAAAGGAATATATTTGTGTAAAAGAAGGAAAGAAAGAAATAGAAACGATGTTATTTATGTAAAAGAAAGAAAGAAATGAAAATAAAAGAAAGAAGGAAAATAGAAACGAATACAGTTGTTTAAGAGAAAGAAAGACAAAAGGAAGTAAGAAAGAAAGAAAGAAAGAAAGAAGGGAAATAGAAAGGAATATATTTGTGTAAAAGAAGGAAAGAAAGAAAGAAATAGAAACGATGTTATTTATGTAAAAGAAAGAAAGAAATGAAAATAAAAGAAAGAAGGAAAATAGAAACGAATACAGTTGTTTAAGAGAAAGAAAGACAAAAGGAAGTAAGAAAGAAAGAAAGAAAGAAAGAAGGGAAATAGAAAGGAATATATTTGTGTAAAAGAAGGAAAGAAAGAAAGAAATAGAAACGATGTTATTTATGTAAAAGAAAGAAAGAAATGAAAATAAAAGAAAGAAGGAAAATAGAAACGAATACAGTTGTTTAAGAGAAAGAAAGACAAAAGGAAGTAAGAAAGAAAGAAAGAAAGAAAGAAGGGAAATAGAAAGGAATATATTTGTGTAAAAGAAGGAAAGAAAGAAATGGAAACGATGTTATTTATGGAAAAGAAAGAAAGAAATGAAAATAAAAGAAAGAAGGAAAATAGAAACGAATACAGTTGTTTAAGAGAAAGAAAGAAAAAAGGAAGTAAGAAAGAAAGAAAGAACGAAGGGAAATAGAAAGGAATATATTTGTGTAAAAGAAGGAAAGAAAGAAAGAAATAGAAACGATGTTATTTATGTAAAAGAAAGAAAGAAATGAAAATAAAAGAAAGAAGGAAAATAGAAACGAATACAGTTGTTTAAGAGAAAGAAAGACAAAAGGAAGTAAGAAAGAAAGAAAGAAGGGAAATAGAAAGGAATATATTTGTGTAAAAGAAGGAAAGAAAGAAAGAAATAGAAACGATGTTATTTATGTAAAAGAAAGAAAGAAATGAAAATAAAAGAAAGAAGGAAAATAGAAACGAATACAGTTGTTTAAGAGAAAGAAAGACAAAAGGAAGTAAGAAAGAAAGAAAGAAGGGAAATAGAAAGGAATATATTTGTGTAAAAGAAGGAAAGAAAGAAAGAAATAGAAACGATGTTATTTATGTAAAAGAAAGAAAGAAATGAAAATAAAAGAAAGAAGGAAAATAGAAACGAATACAGTTGTTTAAGAGAAAGAAAGACAAAAGGAAGTAAGAAAGAAAGAAAGAAAGAAGGGAAATAGAAAGGAATATATTTGTGTAAAAGAAGGAAAGAAAGAAAGAAATAGAAACGATGTTATTTATGTAAAAGAAAGAAAGAAATGAAAATAAAAGAAAGAAGGAAAATAGAAACGAATACAGTTGTTTAAGAGAAAGAAAGACAAAAGGAAGTAAGAAAGAAAGAAAGAAAGAAAGAAGGGAAATAGAAAGGAATATATTTGTGTAAAAGAAGGAAAGAAAGAAATAGAAACGATGTTATTTATGTAAAAGAAAGAAAGAAATGAAAATAAAAGAAAGAAGGAAAATAGAAACGAATACAGTTGTTTAAGAGAAAGAAAGAAAAAAGGAAGTAAGAAAGAAAGAAAGAAAGAAAGAAGGGAAATAGAAAGGAATATATTTGTGTAAAAGAAGGAAAGAAAGAAAGAAATAGAAACGATGTTATTTATGGAAAAGAAAGAAAGAAATGAAAATAAAAGAAAGAAGGAAAATAGAAACGAATACAGTTGTTTAAGAGAAAGAAAGAAAAAAGGAAGTAAGAAAGAAAGAAAGAAAGAAAGAAGGGAAATAGAAAGGAATATATTTGTGTAAAAGAAGGAAAGAAAGAAAGAAATAGAAACGATGTTATTTATGGAAAAGAAAGAAAGAAATGAAAATAAAAGAAAGAAGGAAAATAGAAACGAATACAGTTGTTTAAGAGAAAGAAAGAAAAAAGGAAGTAAGAAAGAAAGAAAGAAAGAAAGAAGGGAAATAGAAAGGAGTATATTTGTGTAAAAGAAGGAAAGAAAGAAAGAAATAGAAACGATGTTATTTATGTAAAAGAAAGAAAGAAATGAAAATAAAAGAAAGAAGGAAAATAGAAACGAATACAGTTGTTTAAGAGAAAGAAAGACAAAAGGAAGTAAGAAAGAAAGAAAGAAAGAAAGAAGGGAAATAGAAAGGAATATATTTGTGTAAAAGAAGGAAAGAAAGAAATAGAAACGATGTTATTTATGTAAAAGAAAGAAAGAAATGAAAATAAAAGAAAGAAGGAAAATAGAAACGAATACAGTTGTTTAAGAGAAAGAAAGAAAAAAGGAAGTAAGAAAGAAAGAAAGAAAGAAAGAAGGGAAATAGAAAGGAATATATTTGTGTAAAAGAAGGAAAGAAAGAAAGAAATAGAAACGATGTTATTTATGGAAAAGAAAGAAAGAAATGAAAATAAAAGAAAGAAGGAAAATAGAAACGAATACAGTTGTTTAAGAGAAAGAAAGAAAAAAGGAAGTAAGAAAGAAAGAAAGAAAGAAAGAAGGGAAATAGAAAGGAGTATATTTGTGTAAAAGAAGGAAAGAAAGAAAGAAATAGAAACGATGTTATTTATGTAAAAGAAAGAAAGAAATGAAAATAAAAGAAAGAAGGAAAATAGAAACGAATACAGTTGTTTAAGAGAAAGAAAGACAAAAGGAAGTAAGAAAGAAAGAAAGAAAGAAAGAAGGGAAATAGAAAGGAATATATTTGTGTAAAAGAAGGAAAGAAAGAAATAGAAACGATGTTATTTATGTAAAAGAAAGAAAGAAATGAAAATAAAAGAAAGAAGGAAAATAGAAACGAATACAGTTGTTTAAGAGAAAGAAAGAAAAAAGGAAGTAAGAAAGAAAGAAAGAAAGAAAGAAGGGAAATAGAAAGGAATATATTTGTGTAAAAGAAGGAAAGAAAGAAAGAAATAGAAACGATGTTATTTATGGAAAAGAAAGAAAGAAATGAAAATAAAAGAAAGAAGGAAAATAGAAACGAATACAGTTGTTTAAGAGAAAGAAAGAAAAAAGGAAGTAAGAAAGAAAGAAAGAAAGAAAGAAGGGAAATAGAAAGGAATATATTTGTGTAAAAGAAGGAAAGAAAGAAAGAAATAGAAACGATGTTATTTATGTAAAAGAAAGAAAGAAATGAAAATAAAAGAAAGAAGGAAAATAGAAACGAATACAGTTGTTTAAGAGAAAGAAAGAAAAAAGGAAGTAAGAAAGAAAGAAAGAAAGAAAGAAGGGAAATAGAAAGGAATATATTTGTGTAAAAGAAGGAAAGAAAGAAAGAAATAGAAACGATGTTATTTATGTAAAAGAAAGAAAGAAATGAAAATAAAAGAAAGAAGGAAAATAGAAACGAATACAGTTGTTTAAGAGAAAGAAAGAAAAAAGGAAGTAAGAAAGAAAGAAAGAAAGAAAGAAGGGAAATAGAAAGGAATATATTTGTGTAAAAGAAGGAAAGAAAGAAAGAAATAGAAACGATGTTATTTATGTAAAAGAAAGAAAGAAATGAAAATAAAAGAAAGAAGGAAAATAGAAACGAATACAGTTGTTTAAGAGAAAGAAAGACAAAAGGAAGTAAGAAAGAAAGAAAGAAAGAAAGAAGGGAAATAGAAAGGAATATATTTGTGTAAAAGAAGGAAAGAAAGAAATAGAAACGATGTTATTTATGTAAAAGAAAGAAAGAAATGAAAATAAAAGAAAGAAGGAAAATAGAAACGAATACAGTTGTTTAAGAGAAAGAAAGAAAAAAGGAAGTAAGAAAGAAAGAAAGAAAGAAAGAAGGGAAATAGAAAGGAATATATTTGTGTAAAAGAAGGAAAGAAAGAAAGAAATAGAAACGATGTTATTTATGGAAAAGAAAGAAAGAAATGAAAATAAAAGAAAGAAGGAAAATAGAAACGAATACAGTTGTTTAAGAGAAAGAAAGAAAAAAGGAAGTAAGAAAGAAAGAAAGAAAGAAAGAAAGAAGGGAAATAGAAAGGAATATATTTGTGTAAAAGAAGGAAAGAAAGAAAGAAATAGAAACGATGTTATTTATGTAAAAGAAAGAAAGAAATGAAAATAAAAGAAAGAAGGAAAATAGAAACGAATACAGTTGTTTAAGAGAAAGAAAGAAAAAAGGAAGTAAGAAAGAAAGAAAGAAAGAAAGAAGGGAAATAGAAAGGAATATATTTGTGTAAAAGAAGGAAAGAAAGAAAGAAATAGAAACGATGTTATTTATGTAAAAGAAAGAAAGAAATGAAAATAAAAGAAAGAAGGAAAATAGAAACGAATACAGTTGTTTAAGAGAAAGAAAGAAAAAAGGAAGTAAGAAAGAAAGAAAGAAATAAAGAAGGGAAATAGAAAGGAATATATTTGTGTAAAAGAAGGAAAGAAAGAAAGAAATAGAAACGATGTTATTTATGTAAAAGAAAGAAAGAAATGAAAATAAAAGAAAGAAGGAAAATAGAAACGAATACAGTTGTTTAAGAGAAAGAAAGAAAAAAGGAAGTAAGAAAGAAAGAAAGAAAGAAAGAAAGAAGGGAAATAGAAAGGAATATATTTGTGTAAAAGAAGGAAAGAAAGAAAGAAATAGAAACGATGTTATTTATGTAAAAGAAAGAAAGAAATGAAAATAAAAGAAAGAAGGAAAATAGAAACGAATACAGTTGTTTAAGAGAAAGAAAGACAAAAGGAAGTAAGAAAGAAAGAAAGAAAGAAAGAAGGGAAATAGAAAGGAATATATTTGTGTAAAAGAAGGAAAGAAAGAAAGAAATAGAAGCGATGTTATTTATGTAAAAGAAAGAAAGAAATGAAAATAAAAGAAAGAAGGAAAATAGAAACGAATACAGTTGTTTAAGAGAAAGAAAGACAAAAGGAAGTAAGAAAGAAAGAAAGAAAGAAAGAAGGGAAATAGAAAGGAATATATTTGTGTAAAAGAAGGAAAGAAAGAAATAGAAACGATGTTATTTATGTAAAAGAAAGAAAGAAATGAAAATAAAAGAAAGAAGGAAAATAGAAACGAATACAGTTGTTTAAGAGAAAGAAAGAAAAAAGGAAGTAAGAAAGAAAGAAAGAAAGAAAGAAGGGAAATAGAAAGGAATATATTTGTGTAAAAGAAGGAAAGAAAGAAATAGAAACGATGTTATTTATGGAAAAGAAAGAAAGAAATGAAAATAAAAGAAAGAAGGAAAATAGAAACGAATACAGTTGTTTAAGAGAAAGAAAGACAAAAGGAAGTAAGAAAGAAAGAAAGAAAGAAAGAAAGAAAGAAGGGAAATAGAAAGGAATATATTTGTGTAAAAGAAGGAAAGAAAGAAATAGAAACGATGTTATTTATTTAAAAGAAAGAAAGAAATGAAAATAAAAGAAAGAAGGAAAATAGAAACGAATACAGTTGTTTAAGAGAAAGAAAGACAAAAGGAAGTAAGAAAGAAAGAAAGAAAGAAAGAAAGAAAGAAGGGAAATAGAAAGGAATATATTTGTGTAAAAGAAGGAAAGAAAGAAATAGAAACGATGTTATTTATGTAAAAGAAAGAAAGAAATGAAAATAAAAGAAAGAAGGAAAATAGAAACGAATACAGTTGTTTAAGAGAAAGAAAGACAAAAGGAAGTAAGAAAGAAAGAAAGAAAGAAAGAAGGGAAATAGAAAGGAATATATTTGTGTAAAAGAAGGAAAGAAAGAAATAGAAACGATGTTATTTATGTAAAAGAAAGAAAGAAATGAAAATAAAAGAAAGAAGGAAAATAGAAACGAATACAGTTGTTTAAGAGAAAGAAAGACAAAAGGAAGTAAGAAAGAAAGAAAGAAAGAAAGAAGGGAAATAGAAAGGAATATATTTGTGTAAAAGAAGGAAAGAAAGAAATAGAAACGATGTTATTTATGTAAAAGAAAGAAAGAAATGAAAATAAAAGAAAGAAGGAAAATAGAAACGAATACAGTTGTTTAAGAGAAAGAAAGACAAAAGGAAGTAAGAAAGAAAGAAAGAAAGAAAGAAGGGAAATAGAAAGGAATATATTTGTGTAAAAGAAGGAAAGAAAGAAATAGAAACGATGTTATTTATGTAAAAGAAAGAAAGAAATGAAAATAAAAGAAAGAAGGAAAATAGAAACGAATACAGTTGTTTAAGAGAAAGAAAGACAAAAGGAAGTAAGAAAGAAAGAAAGAAAGAAAGAAGGGAAATAGAAAGGAATATATTTGTGTAAAAGAAGGAAAGAAAGAAAGAAATAGAAAGGATGTTATTTATGTTAAAGAAAGAAAGAAATGAAAATAAAAGAAAGAAGGAAAATAGAAACGAATACAGTTGTTTAAGAGAAAGAAAGACAAAAGGAAGTAAGAAAGAAAGAAAGAAAGAAGGGAAATAGAAAGGAATATATTTGTGTAAAAGAAGGAAAGAAAGAAATAGAAACGATGTTATTTATGTAAAAGAAAGAAAGAAATGAAAATAAAAGAAAGAAGGAAAATAGAAACGAATACAGTTGTTTAAGAGAAAGAAAGACAAAAGGAAGTAAGAAAGAAAGAAAGAAAGAAAGAAGGGAAATAGAAAGGAATATATTTGTGTAAAAGAAGGAAAGAAAGAAATAGAAACGATGTTATTTATGTAAAAGAAAGAAAGAAATGAAAATAAAAGAAAGAAGGAAAATAGAAACGAATACAGTTGTTTAAGAGAAAGAAAGACAAAAGGAAGTAAGAAAGAAAGAAAGAAAGAAAGAAGGGAAATAGAAAGGAATATATTTGTGTAAAAGAAGGAAAGAAAGAAATAGAAACGATGTTATTTATGTAAAAGAAAGAAAGAAATGAAAATAAAAGAAAGAAGGAAAATAGAAACGAATACAGTTGTTTAAGAGAAAGAAAGACAAAAGGAAGTAAGAAAGAAAGAAAGAAAGAAAGAAGGGAAATAGAAAGGAATATATTTGTGTAAAAGAAGGAAAGAAAGAAATAGAAACGATGTTATTTATGTAAAAGAAAGAAAGAAATGAAAATAAAAGAAAGAAGGAAAATAGAAACGAATACAGTTGTTTAAGAGAAAGAAAGACAAAAGGAAGTAAGAAAGAAAGAAAGAAAGAAAGAAGGGAAATAGAAAGGAATATATTTGTGTAAAAGAAGGAAAGAAAGAAATAGAAACGATGTTATTTATGTAAAAGAAAGAAAGAAATGAAAATAAAAGAAAGAAGGAAAATAGAAACGAATACAGTTGTTTAAGAGAAAGAAAGACAAAAAGGAAGTAAGAAAGAAAGAAAGAAAGAAAGAAAGAAGGGAAATAGAAAGGAATATATTTGTGTAAAAGAAGGAAAGAAAGAAATAGAAACGATGTTATTTATTTAAAAGAAAGAAAGAAATGAAAATAAAAGAAAGAAGGAAAATAGAAACGAATACAGTTGTTTAAGAGAAAGAAAGACAAAAGGAAGTAAGAAAGAAAGAAAGAAAGAAGGGAAATAGAAAGGAATATATTTGTGTAAAAGAAGGAAAGAAAGAAATAGAAACGATGTTATTTATGTAAAAGAAAGAAAGAAATGAAAATAAAAGAAAGAAGGAAAATAGAAACGAATACAGTTGTTTAAGAGAAAGAAAGACAAAAGGAAGTAAGAAAGAAAGAAAGAAAGAAAGAAGGGAAATAGAAAGGAATATATTTGTGTAAAAGAAGGAAAGAAAGAAATAGAAACGATGTTATTTATTTAAAAGAAAGAAAGAAATGAAAATAAAAGAAAGAAGGAAAATAGAAACGAATACAGTTGTTTAAGAGAAAGAAAGACAAAAGGAAGTAAGAAAGAAAGAAAGAAAGAAAGAAAGAAGGGAAATTGAAAGGAATATATTTGTGTAAAAGAAGGAAAGAAAGAAATAGAAACGATGTTATTTATGTAAAAGAAAGAAAGAAATGAAAATAAAAGAAAGAAGGAAAATAGAAACGAATACAGTTGTTTAAGAGAAAGAAAGACAAAAGGAAGTAAGAAAGAAAGAAAGAAAGAAAGAAGGGAAATAGAAAGGAATATATTTGTGTAAAAGAAGGAAAGAAAGAAATAGAAACGATGTTATTTATGTAAAAGAAAGAAAGAAATGAAAATAAAAGAAAGAAGGAAAATAGAAACGAATACAGTTGTTTAAGAGAAAGAAAGACAAAAGGAAGTAAGAAAGAAAGAAAGAAAGAAAGAAGGGAAATAGAAAGGAATATATTTGTGTAAAAGAAGGAAAGAAAGAAATAGAAACGATGTTATTTATGTAAAAGAAAGAAAGAAATGAAAATAAAAGAAAGAAGGAAAATAGAAACGAATACAGTTGTTTAAGAGAAAGAAAGACAAAAGGAAGTAAGAAAGAAAGAAAGAAAGAAAGAAAGAAAGAAGGGAAATAGAAAGGAATATATTTGTGTAAAAGAAGGAAAGAAAGAAATAGAAACGATGTTATTTATTTAAAAGAAAGAAAGAAATGAAAATAAAAGAAAGAAGGAAAATAGAAACGAATACAGTTGTTTAAGAGAAAGAAAGACAAAAGGAAGTAAGAAAGAAAGAAAGAAAGAAGGGAAATAGAAAGGAATATATTTGTGTAAAAGAAGGAAAGAAAGAAATAGAAACGATGTTATTTATGTAAAAGAAAGAAAGAAATGAAAATAAAAGAAAGAAGGAAAATAGAAACGAATACAGTTGTTTAAGAGAAAGAAAGACAAAAGGAAGTAAGAAAGAAAGAAAGAAAGAAAGAAGGGAAATAGAAAGGAATATATTTGTGTAAAAGAAGGAAAGAAAGAAATAGAAACGATGTTATTTATTTAAAAGAAAGAAAGAAATGAAAATAAAAGAAAGAAGGAAAATAGAAACGAATACAGTTGTTTAAGAGAAAGAAAGACAAAAGGAAGTAAGAAAGAAAGAAAGAAAGAAAGAAAGAAGGGAAATAGAAAGGAATATATTTGTGTAAAAGAAGGAAAGAAAGAAATAGAAACGATGTTATTTATGTAAAAGAAAGAAAGAAATGAAAATAAAAGAAAGAAGGAAAATAGAAACGAATACAGTTGTTTAAGAGAAAGAAAGACAAAAGGAAGTAAGAAAGAAAGAAAGAAAGAAAGAAGGGAAATAGAAAGGAATATATTTGTGTAAAAGAAGGAAAGAAAGAAATAGAAACGATGTTATTTATGTAAAAGAAAGAAAGAAATGAAAATAAAAGAAAGAAGGAAAATAGAAACGAATACAGTTGTTTAAGAGAAAGAAAGACAAAAGGAAGTAAGAAAGAAAGAAAGAAAGAAAGAAGGGAAATAGAAAGGAATATATTTGTGTAAAAGAAGGAAAGAAAGAAATAGAAACGGTGTTATTTATGTAAAAGAAAGAAAGAAATGAAAATAAAAGAAAGAAGGAAAATAGAAACGAATACAGTTGTTTAAGAGAAAGAAAGACAAAAGGAAGTAAGAAAGAAAGAAAGAAAGAAAGAAAGAAGGGAAATAGAAAGGAATATATTTGTGTAAAAGAAGGAAAGAAAGAAATAGAAACGATGTTATTTATTTAAAAGAAAGAAAGAAATGAAAATAAAAGAAAGAAGGAAAATAGAAACGAATACAGTTGTTTAAGAGAAAGAAAGACAAAAGGAAGTAAGAAAGAAAGAAAGAAAGAAGGGAAATAGAAAGGAATATATTTGTGTAAGAGAAAGAAAAAAGAAAAGAAGATTTAGAGAGAAGGACTGGAAAGAAAAGAACATAAAAATGAAGATGTGTAAAAGAAAAGCAACCTGTAAAAGAAAGAAAGAAAGAAAGAACAAAATACAGGAGAGGAAGAGATGAGTATAAAAGAAAATAGTGAGTGGGCAAAGAAAGAAAGACCGTAAAGAAACGTAGTGATGTTTATTAACGACGAGAGACGTTGTAAAAGAAAGAATAAAGAAAGAATATGAATTTGGACGACGATAGAAATTAACAAAAAGAAAATTTGAATTATCGAAACCAAAAAGACAAAAGAAAACAACGTAATTATAGAAAACCTCCCTTAGAAATAATTTAATCGAAAAGATACTTTTTTTTAATCATTTCACCCTAAGCAAGACAACAATGCCACGAGAACTCAAAGTGTTACAGTAAAAGGAATGAAAATTATTATTATTATTATTTTTTTTTAAGCTTATCACCCCAAGCAAGGCTGGAAGCTACCAGCACGCAAGGGGTTACAGAAGGTTTGGAGGAAGAGCAGATAGGAGTGGTAAAGGAGAGGATGTGGAGAAAGATAGTGGATCGATCAAGGCAACTGGAGATGTCGATTGACGTTACACTTAAATAGTTGGAGATTGTATTTGTCAGGGAAACAGGAATAAGGAAGGGAGTTCCACAGGCGAGATGTGCGAGACATGAAGCTATTGGAGTAGAAGAGACGTCTATATCTAACAGTTTCAACGGTGAAGGGGTGGGAACGGGATGCCAGCCTCGTAGGACGTTTAAATTCATGAGGCCTAGGAACCAGCGAAAGCAGCTCATCGGAGCAATTAGCGTGAAAGTATTTGTAAAAAAGACAGAGCGAGGCAACGTCGCGTCTGTGAGAGAGCGACTGCAGACGAGATGACAGATCAGGGCCAATTACATTGCATATCCGTCTCTGGATCTTATCAAGAACCCTGAGGCCAACAGCAGGGGCTCCAGACCATATATGGCAGCAATACTCCATGCAAGGGCGAATGGTCGATTTATAGATTTGGAGGATCGATTCCGGGGAGCAAAATTTCCTGGCTCGGCACAGGGAGCCAACTTTCCTTGCGGTGGATGATGCAATATGAGAAGATTGAAGATGGAGAGGATTGAGGAAAGGGCAAAGAAGACAGATGATGATGATGATTTACGTAGCATTTAAAATTTTTGAAGATTGTAGTTATCAAGGAAGCAAGAAAACGGAAAACAGATCCACAGGTGGGAAACACAAGGAAAAAAAATAAAAACTGTTAGAGTAGAAATGACGGTTGAATTTAACTATTTCAACAGTAAAACGGTGAGACTTTGCTACCAATCTAGTAGCAAGTGAGCGGTTACCATGAAAATATTTGTAGGACAAGCAGAGGATAGCAATGTCACGTCGATGAGAAAGTGATATCAAGCAAGAGGAGAAAGAAAAAGAAAGTCCGAGGCAAAAGATGGAAAATACGATCTAAGACGGAATTCTCCGATTATCGTGGTGCAAAATTCTGGATGCCCGCGTATAAAACGTGTGATCCCGCCGCTCCCCGTACCCCAATTTCTAAGTATGCGAAAAGGCGAAATCGCAGATGCGCGAGAGTCCGCCATTTTCTTTCCGACGCTCAGTAATCTCATACACGCATTTATTGTCGACATGGGGGTCATAGCTCCGCTGAAGAGAGCAGATGCTCCAATAGCCCTTGCAGCGATCTCGGTCGCAAGTAAAGATTTGTGGTAAATCGATAAGAGAAACTTCAAGCCGCGAAAAACTGACCGGTCAGTCACGTGACTAACTTTTTCACCTCCAGAATAGATGAGAGGAAATGGCGCGCAGAAGTGTCTAGTGAATATATAATATAAGATGGAGGTGTTGTTTTCTGAAACAACTGCGGACTATTTCGTGATGAAGAACAATTATCTCGTTTAGTCTGCATCTAATGGGATTGCGATGAATGCATGTCTTGTATCAAACTTCTTTTTTATGTTCCGTGTCCCTTCAGGACATTGGTGACCATGTCTCTCCACAATTTCCTCTCCTTCGTAGCTCTCAATAAATTTTGTCCTTCTCTTATTCATCCTAAACGCTGTTCCGCCATCCATTTATTCAAGCTCACTAAGTAGGTTATGTGTCGTTTTCCTCTGTTCCTCTTGCCTTCAATCTGTCCTGTGAGTATCAGATTTTCCAAACCCTCTTTCCTTATTAGGTGTCTTAGAAATTTCAACTGGTTTTTCCTGATGTTAAGTATAAGTTTGCTTTTTTTTCTAAAACTTCATCATTGTTCAAATGTTCAGTCTATGGTATCCTCAGCATCCTTCTGTAGAACCACGTTTCTGTTGCTTCAAGTCTCTTCTTCATCTTTGAGAAGATTGTCCTGAACTCACTGCCGTATACAAGGACAAATATCATGTAACAATTTAATACACTTTTCTTAGTTTCTAACAAATTTAATATGTTTCTTAATACTCTGCTTAGTTTTTGGATATGAGGTTAGTTTAAAAAGAAACACCCTGCTATTATTTGTGGAATTACTTCTGCTAATACTTCTTTTTCTTTATGGGCTGTGTCCCCTCAGGAAGCAGGCAATCATGGTTCTCCACAATTTCCTGTCCTTTGTAGCTCTTAATATTTTGTCTTTTTGTTATTTTCTCCTAAACCTTTTCCACCATTCATTTACACAAACTCACTAAGTATGTTATGCAATGTTTTCCTCTCTCCTTCTTGCCTTCAATCTGTCCTGTGAGTATCAGATTTTTCAAGCCCTCTTTCCTCATTATGTACTCTGCCTCTTCCTGATGTTAAGTATGTTTCCTTTTTGTTTCCATTTGCTCACATATTCCGTCCATGGTATCCTTATCATCCTTCTGTAGAGCCACATTTATTTCAAGTGTTTGAGGAGATTTTCCAGCATTCACTGCCATATATGAGGAAAGCTATCACGTTAGTTAAGTTTTATCAAAAGTGACCAGAACATATTCCGATTTAGTTATGGTTAACGAGCTAATCTAGAAGTCGAGTGTGTTGCGATCAATTGTTTATTGTATCTAAGCTAAGCACTTACCTGAATACCTGAAATTTTACAGCTGAAATGGTTAGATATAACTGTAAGTTCTATGCAAATCATTTCTCACATCATATTATTCGATTGTGGAACTCTCTTCTGACTTATTCCTCCCGAGTCAACTTTATCTTCAAAAATTTAAATGCAATGTCAATCGTTATATAATGTTTTCTTAATTCTTGTTCTTTTATTGTTCTCTCTCCTTAATAGTAATTTTTCTCATATTCTCTTACACTCAGTAACCGCTTGCATCTTAGTGGCTTTATTACCTTGCTTGGGGTGAAATGATTAAAATAATAGCTATCATTATTTATATAAGGTTTAATATTCTCAGCTTAGTTGTTATTTTCATAATGTTTCAACTTTGGCTCGTTGGCATTCTTCCTATGATTAAAGTAAAATTCAGCCAATTTTCCAAGAGCAGCCCAACAGACATCGCCAAAACTCGACCGGGCTCAAAACTGTTTGCGCAGCCGTGTGGGTAATTAGTTATTTCACACGCTTTCCCACAGACTAAATGTTGCTAGGCTCTCGCTGTTATTTTGTATGTTCGGACGAACTACATTCGACCAGTTCAGACCCTTAACAACTAAGACCCACCATGCTACGAAACTGGGGAGACAATCCCATTCAGTTCATATTCCATCGATAAGAAAAAAGTTCCACTCATCTTCTTCCCAAGAAATGTTCCAATGTGGTATATTCATGAGAGGATGTTTTCTGATCAGTACAATATTAACCTCTACAAATTGAAAATCAACCGTTATCTATCCGACATATTCTTAGAGTATGAAACACTTGCTGCCGCATAATAGAACTTCAATTTCGAAACCCCTACCTTGATTGGTACTGAGGCTTTATATTAGATGAACAATGGTAAAAGCAATTCCAAGACAAGAACAGCAGGATGATAACAATCTAGATTATATCAAAGTATAATTGATTGTGCTAAATTCAGCTAACTCTTCTATTATGGGCCAAATCCTTTCAGAAATTGGGTATTTATCAGTTATCAACACACACACACACTCTCTCTCTCTCATTTTGTTTAAACGTTATTTTTTATGGATACTCATATGCAAGTAGAAGCCCTGTTTTTTAATTAAACAGTATTTTTTATCCGACTACATACTCCCCCCCTCTCTCTCTCTATATATATATATATGGTGGCCGTCGATAGCTGTGCTAGAACGAAGTCACAAGTCATCGTGACCGAGGGTTTGAGTGTGCTGGATTTGCCTTGTTCAGATTGTTGATCATGCTAGATAACACAATCTCTCCCAGAAACTGTATTTAAAGTCCTCTCAGCATAGTTGCAGTATAAACCACTGGTTGGCTCTGCGGGTGTTGAACAAACACAAATGTACCCGAGCGAGCGTCTGCAATAGGGATTGGTTAGCCGCCCTAGTAGACGGGTATCCTCAAATATATATATATATATATATATATATATATATATATATATATATATATATATATATATGTTAGTCATTTATGTGTCATGCGTGATACACGCTTAGGCGATCATGTACCTTTCGAACATGATTGACGAGGCAGATTTTTTCCCGCAGTAGGTTGCCATTTCTTTCTGCGGTAGACCAGTTGCCATCCAAGGCTATAAAACCCGGTCTGTCCTGCTATTTACCCATAGTTGGATTCATACCTTAGGAAAGGTATGAATCCTAACGTCATCCATTACATTCACGTAAGTGAATGTAATTGATTCGACTGGAATTCGAACTCGGCTCTCCGATTCCTCAATCCGAGCCGCTATCCATTACTCCACCGTGCCTTCACCGGACACACACACACACACACACACACACACACACACACACACACACACACACACACACACACACACACACATATATATATTAGGATGTTACATCTAAAAAACATATATATATTTATCGTCTTTCAAACGCCAAACATATATGGAAAGTGATGTTATGAGAAATAATTTCTTAATTTTTGCTTCTTCACTTGATTTAAATTTAACGTAGGACATATTAGATTGTTGATCTGAGTAAAGCACACAAACCTTATACCCCCCCTGCCACCATTTTTTTCTTTTTTTCGTAAAAGAGGTTGTATTTTGCTTTTAAATCTAAATAAATCGCCCACTCGTCGGTAATTTACAATTACCTGATGAGATGCATTTAATACGCATCGAAACACGACTGCAATTGTGTAGAGATTTTGGCATGTTTTCGATGCAATATCCTAAAATAAATGATATTGCTTTACTTTGTACTTTATATATATATATATATATATATATATATATATATATATATAGTCTTAAAGTGTACTATATTTATGGGATAAAGTGCTCAATATCAGAGACAGAGCGTGTGTAAATATAAAAGTGAACATTGAAGTCAACATTTAGAGGCGACAGGCTGTTTCATGCTAGACGCATGGCCTGACGATTGCGTCTAGCATGGAACAGCCTGTCGCCTCAAAATGTTGACTTCAATGTTCACTTTTTTATCAGGTCATCCCATAAGTTCTGTCCGAATTTTGAATAAAGAAAACAAGTGACCAAATGTTACATTTAATTACAGATTCAATCAACAATGTATTTTCCCTGATTATCTATGACTTCCTTTCATCTATTAACAAGCTTACTAATTCCATTACTGTAAAATTCTTTTGGTTTTGATTCGAAGAACTCACAAATGTCAGTTTTAACTTCTTCCTGTGTTACAAAAGCTGGTTCTTCCAAATGATTCTGTAAGCTACGAAACAAATGGTAGTCTGAACGAGCAAGGTCAGGAGAATAAGATGGATGAGGAATTTTCTCCCAACCAAGTTCTTCGAACTTTTGTGACGTGATTCTTGCTGTGTGTGGTCGCACATTGTCCTGATGAAACATCACCCGTTTCCGATTCACTCGAGCAGGTCTTTTTTCCTCAAAGCTTGGTTCAAACGCTCTAATTGCTGACAGTATATTTGAGCATTAATTGTTGCATTAGGTGGTAAGAATTCAAAGTGGATTATTCCTTGGCAATCCCACCAGATTGAAAGAAGAACCTTTTGCCCATGAAGTTCCCTATCGGCTGTGGCAGGGGTCCTTCCTCTTTACCAAGCCACTGTCTACGACGCTTAACATTTCGATAAAAGATCCATTTTTCGTCGCCAGTCACAAGTCTATCCAAAAAAGGTGAAACAAGTTGGCGAGAATGGAGAGAAGAGCAGATGTCAACTCGGGATTTGAGGTTGTTTTCAGACAATTTATGAGGAACCCATTTTCCAAGTTTAGGAACTTTTCCAAGTTGTTGAAGATGACGATGAACAGTTGTATGGTTTGAACTGAGAACCACTGCCAATTTCTCAACTGATAAAGCAGGATTTTCTTCAAGGGCTGCTTCAAGAAGCTTTTCATCAAACCCAACTGGACGTCCGGTTCGATCTTCATCTTCAAGGGTGAAATCTCCACCTCTGAATTTTGCAAACCATCTTCTGCAAGTTCTTTCATTCACACATTCCTCTCCATAAACTGAGTGAATGTTTCTAGTCGCTTCGGCTGTTGAGTTTCCTTTCTTGAACTCATAAAGCATTATGTGCCTCAAATGATTCTTGGATACTTCCATTGTAGCAGGGTTTTAATCAAACAAAATTTAATTTTATTGTTCTCTGAAATAAAATGTGATCAGTTTAAATGCATCTAAACATAAAAATAATGTTCACCCCCATTAGACATTATAAAATACTTTTTAAATTTCGTTCATTTTCACAAAAAGTTAAAATTCGAACAGAACTTATGGGATGACCTAATATATATGCATATACATTTTGAATTGGACATAGTCCGACAATTTATTAAAGACATTTTTGATATGTTTAACGTTTTTTTTTATAGATACAAGTATTTAAGCAAATGCTCTGTTTTATAATAAACAGTATTAAATAACATTTATTTTAATAAACAGTATTAAATAACATTTTTTTTAACATTTTTAGCCGAGCCTACGGGCTCGGATACCCCACATTAAATTCGGCCTAGTGCCACATATGACAACATGGGGTGGTTGGTAGATATCCTGCAGTTGGAGATTCATTGTGGAATTTACTTGACTCACTTCTAGCAGTTGACCTCTTCTACGCGCCGCTGGCAAATCTTATATGCGTTGTTCTTGTCCTAAGTATTATCGTTCCAACCTTCGCTTACATATTCCATTCAGTAAGAAGACAGCAAATGTAACAACACAAGATGTGAACTAGCAATTGGAGAGACCAAAATCAAGCGGAGGACGGAAAATGCGACACCGAAAGCCGAAGATGCATTGGTATAGCGAAAGATGCCTTCCCAAAGCTAAACAAAGTATTAAGGGACAGGATAATTTCATTAAAAACAAAGAGCGCTGAATTGTTTTGTAACATTGAATTTTCCCGTGATGTAATCAGTTGGTGTGCTTTTGATCAGGTGTCAGAAGACGTCGTAACGACTGAGCAGAAAGCTTCGTCATACCATGTTTATTGTGCAGAATATTCTCAACCGACTTACGGAATATGCTAGTAGCATTGTCGATTTGATTAAGAGCCAATCGCCTTTCATCCATCAGCATGTGGTAACTACGAATAGCGATTTCCTCGATGGTGCCGGTTGCGGGACGTTCAGACCTTTAGTCATCTTGACATGTGTCATATGCCCTACTCGACGAATAATTAATAACGCAATCATACGCCGACCAGGAGATATATACATCATCACGTCTATGGAAAGACACGGACTATCTCTTCCAGAACATGACAAATGGACAATTAGTAAACAAAATATATTAAAGAACACTGTTCGATTGAGATAATCAAACAAAAATCTTTTCCCGGGTTCGCTTCGGTTTCAACACATATACTGATCCACAATTCAAGAATGAACAATAAGGCGTGATAAATTTTGGTATAAGAATTTTAATCTACACTTATACACAAGATATTAAGATAAAAGAAGAAAAAATATAAGCATGAGTAAAGTGTCCGACGACCATCATCTCAAGGCTTACGTTGGGGATATCAAAATACACCCAAATCCAAATAAATTCGGCTGAACCCGAATGGATGCAAAAAAAAAAATAAATAATAACTACGAATGACTACGAATGCAGAAATTAACGCATAACCAAAGAGAGATGGGGTTAGGATTTATATATTACTATTTCAACACGTGGAAAGGTGTTTGCGATAACATAAAGTTTATGGATGCATGTGTATCTTTCTAGCACGGGTCCAAAATATAGTCACTTATCTTTATATTCAGTTCTCTCTTCTACTTATTATCTTTTCTTTTCTCTCTCGTGTTTCCTCTTTTCTTTTCTTTCTTCTTCTTTACCCAATTCAGCTTCAACCACGGTCTGGCTGCAACAAAGATATATACTTTCTTCTTCTCTCTTGATTTCTCTTTTCTTTCTCTCTTCTACTTTACCCAATTCAGCTTCACCCACGGTCTGGCTGCAACAGAGATATATACTTTCTTCTTCTCTCTTGATTTCTCTTTTCTTTCTTCAAACGCAGGCTGCAGTCTCAGCATACAAATCTCCTTGTCTCTTCTGTGATAAATAACTCGATTTATCTTCTTCAATCTGGAGTTAGCGAACAGAAATATACATCGTTATATTTCTTATCCGGAGTTGCTGATGATGAATCGGACAAGTTCCGTCATTACCAAAATGAGTCTCCGCCTCCCGTTCATAAGTTATCAGCGCTTCGATTTCGTGTCTTGCTCCTTCAAAGACAAGACAGCAACTGACTTCAAAGTAATTTTCTAACTCACACGTGCCCTGCATCTGGCGCGAATCCCAGCTCCTGCTGCTTCATGACCTCACGTCAGGTCCCTGTCTAGACATCTGTTACTAAGGGCAACTGGCTCAGTCGACATCTTGACCTGCTTCCCCAAAATGACTCGAGATTTCCACGTGATTTCTTCTGTTGTCAAGCGGAGATTAACCTTAGTATATGCGTGTATGCATGTTTGGGCTATCTGCATTCGTAACATCTCCCAACGTAAACTAAAAAAAAGACCCCCCCTTTTTTTCCAACAATATATCCCAACATTATCTGAACAAACAATGGGTCGTCTTCCCCCTTTTATTTTTTGATAACAATATCAATATATATATACATACTCTATATATTATTATACATTGTTTTTTTTCTCATCAATATACACAAGAAAAAAAGATTTTATAGCTTTGTCAAAGTATACCCTCATTTTCTTGTTTCTTCAAGTTTTAATAACATACACACTCGATATTATTAAAACATATGCACTTTTTTTCCTTCAGTTTTCAGCTCTATCAAAACATATACATTTTATACTTTCCCCGCCTTCTACCATTGCCCCCGGGTCCGCCCCTTATGGGACCATATCGGCGAGCTGACGACTCGTCTCGCTCCCGAAGAACTCGTGTCCATTGATCGTGCATACGCGTGTGACAATGTGTCGCCTCCGTATTCCGGGGTGAAACGAATGGTGTTTCTGACGCTGCTAGCCACGACTCGAATGGTGATATGGACGACCCGCATGGAGGAAGTCTTGCGAGGCAATCGTCTTTCTTATCAGGATCTAATCCGATTCTTTGTGCATCAGCTCAAGATGAAGATTAGAATTGATAGAAAACGATTTCATTCGACAGTCTTCAGCGAAAGGTGGGTAAAAGAGGCGAGCTTGGTTCGTTTGAACGGAGCTAGCCTTGATTTTCTTTTCTAGGTCAATCTAAGTTACATTGGGGTGGTTTCCTGTGGAACCCTCCCCTTGGTCAGGTTAGACAAGCTTAAGTGTACCTAGTTAATGTGAGTAAGTGTGTTCCTAACCTGTTCCCGGTTATATCTTATGTTATGATCCAAGTCGAGATTCCCAACCTCCCCAGTTTGGTTTTGACCCCCTTTTATCTCGACTGGATCAGCCTTTTATTTTCCCATTCCCGTGTTATTTTATCTCTTTCCCACTTCCTTAGCGAGAGTGCTTCTTGATTTTGCCCTATGGGCAGAATACAGCGGCCTCTCTGTTTTGAGGGTTGGACGGGTCCTACTAACATAAATTATGTTTAGTTTAAAATTTGTTGAATTTTTTGTTTGTTATTGGGTTCATCTCCCTCCCCTTTCATCGTTTCATTATTAGAATTTTAATGTATTGTTATCATCATCCAATTTTTATGATGTGGGGCGCGTTTTTGTAGGTTCCCCGTGTTAGTATGTGGTATTATGGTCTATGGAGGATTGAATGGTGACGGACGAGTTCTTGTGGTGAATGTGTCAATTGTAATGTATGAATGGGTCGCGAATCTGATTAGCTAGGTAAAGGATAGTCAGTTACGACCAGCCTTTAACCCTCCCCTTTTTCGGCCTTGTGCCACAATTTCTGTATGTTCAGAAATAAATCTTGCGGTCGGGACCGTGGTGACGTGCACTTGTATAGAGGTTCGTATTAAGTTTATTTTTGTCTGGAAGCTGGACGCTAGCTTCAACCTACCGATAGAGGGAGCTGTATATTTACCGGTGTCTACCGAAACGTGGGACGAACACACGTTTTGGCTGGCGAGAAGTGAAGATTGGACGTGTGACCCCAGTTTTGTCGTTTCTACTACAAGTAACAATAAATAAGTGGGATGTAAAAAAAGTGAAGAAAGGATTAAAAAAATTAATAAAATAATAAAAATATATTTGGTCTTTGCTTTTAATAGTAACCTACACATTTTGTCGATAGAACTTTGTTTTTATTTTTTTTAATTTTTTTTTTAGCGAAAAAGTGTAGGTACCTACTTTCAATAAACGTGCCTGATTCAGTGGGGCGAATGTTAAGTTTTTGTTTCTAGGTTGGGCAGCAATATTTGTTGAATGATTTATTTAGAAATAGGGCAAGATGACACATGCTTTACCACAGCGACGTTAACAGTAATCCGAACAATGAAAAGCGAGAATTTGATTTTGAGACTACGATGAGGGGACATAATAGTAAACTTTTTCTCCGCCTGTGGTTAGAATGGGGTGTGAAACTAAGCCGGTTGAAAAATTTCAGTTCTTGGGCTGATGCTCAAGCAGCCAAGGCTGGCTGGCAGATAGGTGATTTCATCGAGTCATCATCTCTAAAATAGCTGCCAACCAAGACTATCGAACTAAGTTTGTTCTGCTATTTAACCCATAAATAGAGGGACAAGAAATGGATTCATACTTTTCTCAAGGGTATTTGCGCGTCAGTGAATGTAACGAACTCGACTGGAATTAAAATCCGGCTATCATTTTCTCATCCCCAATCGCAATCAAAAAGAGAAAAGGCCACTAAGATTAATGCTAAAAAAGCCTTTGGGCGAATAAAGCCAGAGGGTCTTGGCAAAGACCATCCATTTTTGAACATTGTGAACTCGCGCTACACACTCACAAAGAATTGTAACAAATAACAGA
>OZ038513.1:56255515-56465515 GCA_964036315.1 Acanthosepion esculentum | reverse complement strand
CATCTTCTGTCTTCCTGAATCCTGTTCTTTTATGGTCCTTTCTCCTCACTAAGGTCTTCTCATTCTCTTTCACTCAGAGTAACCTCTTGCATCTTAGTGGCATTTTCACCATCTTCTGTCTTCCTGAACCCTGTTCTTTTATTGTCCTTTCTCCTCACTAAGGTCTTCTCATTCTCTTTCACACAGAGTAACCTCTTGCATCTTAGTGGCATTTTCACCATCTTCTGTCTTCCTGAACCCTGTTCTTTTATTGTCCTTTCTCCTCACTAAGGTCTTCTCATTCTCTTTCACACAGAGTAATCTCTTGCATCTTAGTGGCATTTTCACCATCTTCTGTCTTCCTGAACCCTGTTCTTTTATTGTCCTTTCTCCTCACTAAGGTCTTCTCATTCTCTTTCACACAGAGTAACCTCTTGCATCTTAGTGGCATTTTCATCATCATCTGTCTTCCTGAACCCTGTTCTTTTATTGTCCTTTCTCCTCACTAAGGTCTTCTCATTCTCTTTCACACAGAGTAATCTCTTGCATCTTAGTGGCATTTTCACCATCTTCTGTCTTCCTGAACCCTGTTCTTTTATTGTCCTTTCTCCTCACTAAGGTCTTCTCATTCTCTTTCACACAGAGTAACCTCTTGCATCTTAGTGGCATTTTCACCATCTTCTGTCTTCCTGAACCCTGTTCTTTTATTGTCCTTTCTCCTCACTAAGGTCTTCTCATTCTCTTTCACACAGAGTAATCTCTTGCATCTTAGTGGCATTTTAACAATCTTCTGTCTTCCTGAATCCTGTTCTTTTATGGTCCTTTCTCCTCACTAAGGTCTTCTCATTCTCTTTCACTCAGAGTAACCTCTTGCATCTTAGTGGCATTTTCACCATCTTCTGTCTTCCTGAACCCTGTTCTTTTATTGTCCTTTCTCCTCACTAAGGTCTTCTCATTCTCTTTCACACAGAGTAATCTCTTGCATCTTAGTGGCATTTTAACCATCTTCTGTCTTCCTGAACCCAGTTCTTTTATTGTCCTTTCTCCTCACTAAGGTCTTCTCATTCTCTTTCACACAGAGTAACCTCTTGCATCTTAGTGGCATTTTCACCATCTTCTGTCTTCCTGAACCCTGTTCTTTTATTGTCCTTTCTCCTCACTAAGGTCTTCTCATTCTCTTTCACACAGAGTAATCTCTTGCATCTTAGTGGCATTTTAACCATCTTCTGTCTTCCTGAATCCTGTTCTTTTATGGTCCTTTCTCCTCACTAAGGTCTTCTCATTCTCTTTCACTCAGAGTAACCTCTTGCATCTTAGTGGCATTTTCACCATCTTCTGTCTTCCTGAACCCTGTTCTTTTATTGTCCTTTCTCCTCACTAAGGTCTTCTCATTCTCTTTCACACAGAGTAACCTCTTGCATCTTAGTGGCATTTTCACCATCTTCTGTCTTCCTGAACCCTGTTCTTTTATTGTCCTTTCTCCTCACTAAGGTCTTCTCATTCTCTTTCACACAGAGTAATCTCTTGCATCTTAGTGGCATTTTAACCATCTTCTGTCTTCCTGAATCCTGTTCTTTTATGGTCCTTTCTCCTCACTAAGGTCTTCTCATTCTCTTTCACACAGAGTAACCTCTTGCATCTTAGTGGCATTTTCACCATCTTCTGTCTTCCTGAACCCTGTTCTTTTATTGTCCTTTCTCCTCACTAAGGTCTTCTCATTCTCTTTCACACAGAGTAACCTCTTGCATCTTAGTGGCATTTTCACCATCTTCTGTCTTCCTGAACCCTGTTCTTTTATTGTCCTTTCTCCTCACTAAGGTCTTCTCATTCTCTTTCACACAGAGTAATCTCTTGCATCTTAGTGGCATTTTAACCATCTTCTGTCTTCCTGAATCCTGTTCTTTTATGGTCCTTTCTCCTCACTAAGGTCTTCTCATTCTCTTTCACTCAGAGTAACCTCTTGCATCTTAGTGGCATTTTCACCATCTTCTGTCTTCCTGAACCCTGTTCTTTTATTGTCCTTTCTCCTCACTAAGGTCTTCTCATTCTCTTTCACACAGAGTAACCTCTTGCATCTTAGTGGCATTTTCACCATCTTCTGTCTTCCTGAACCCTGTTCTTTTATTGTCCTTTCTCCTCACTAAGGTCTTCTCATTCTCTTTCACACAGAGTAACCTCTTGCATCTTAGTGGCATTTTCACCATCTTCTGTCTTCCTGAACCCTGTTCTTTTATTGTCCTTTCTCCTCACTAAGGTCTTCTCATTCTCTTTCACACAGAGTAATCTCTTGCATCTTAGTGGCATTTTAACCATCTTCTGTCTTCCTGAATCCTGTTCTTTTATGGTCCTTTCTCCTCACTAAGGTCTTCTCATTCTCTTTCACTCAGAGTAACCTCTTGCATCTTAGTGGCATTTTCACCATCTTCTGTCTTCCTGAACCCTGTTCTTTTATTGTCCTTTCTCCTCACTAAGGTCTTCTCATTCTCTTTCACACAGAGTAATCTCTTGCATCTTAGTGGCATTTTAACCATCTTCTGTCTTCCTGAATCCTGTTCTTTTATGGTCCTTTCTCCTCACTAAGGTCTTCTCATTCTCTTTCACTCAGAGTAACCTCTTGCATCTTAGTGGCATTTTCACCATCTTCTGTCTTCCTGAACCCTGTTCTTTTATTGTCCTTTCTCCTCACTAAGGTCTTCTCATTCTCTTTCACTCAGAGTAACCTCTTGCATCTTAGTGGCATTTTCACCATCTTCTGTCTTCCGGAATCCTGTTCTTTTATTATCCTTTCTCCTCGCTAATGTCTTCTCATTCTCTTTCATTCTGAGTAACGCTTGGCGAGTAATTGTTATTATCGTTTTGCTTGAGGTTTAATTGTAAAAAGAAAAAAAATTAATCAAACTTGATTACTCCCTAATTTTAATTTCCGTAAGTTTAGTTGATAGCTTAATCTATAGACGGCAAGATTCTCCTAGCCAATGGATGATATGTAAATTCCTCCTTTAGTTTCCATTGATGCCCGTTGAGAGGCACTGTGGAGTAATTGATTGCGGAGAGCCGAGTTTGAATTCCAGTTGGGTTCATTAAATTCACTTACACGCTTTAGTATGAATCCATCTCTTCTCCCCCTAGCTATGGGTAAAATAGCAGGACAGAATGGGTTCTATAACTGTTGGGTTAAAAGAAGGACAGCAATCAATTCAGAACGATATGCAACTCTGTTGAAGCACATAATATGCAGCAAGGAAAGTATTGTTCGCACTGAGTCGATGATCGCGACTACGCACGGTTACATTTGCATCTGCTAAATTGTTGTGTCCTGTTAGGAGCCAGAAAGAAAGACACGGAAAGAAGAAGGTAGGTTGAACAAGTCTATTGAAATAACAGAACATATATATACAAAATAAGAGTGTTATTGATATTTATTGTGTATAAGAATACATAATTACGACACAAGTCCAAAAATGGGAGGGGTTCAGGCTGGTCAACCCTAACTATCTTATACCTAGCTAATCTGATTCACGACCCATTCACTCATTACAATTTCGACATTCACCATAAACACCCGCCCGTCACTAATCAATCCTCCATACACCATAATACCGCATCCTCTCAAGAGGGTCCTACAAAACGCGTCCCTATACTAAATTAGAGTGTTATTAGTCAGCAGATAGAAGTGTCCGTCCGAACTGTCAGGTTACACTGCGTCCCGACTGCCGATATTTAACAGTCCCCCCACGTAGGATGTATGTGGCACAATGCCAAGTTTACCGTGGGTTCTCCGAGCCCGAAGGCTCGGCCAAAAATATCCCCACAGAACCCGCATTAGCGGGTTTGGGTCTGTCTATCTTTCCGGACGAAACTTTGCCCTTCGGTAAAGCTTCGTACAGGTTCCTCTCTGTCAAAGCAGAGAGTTCGACAGAAGTCGCACACTGTCAGAGACTGCGTCTCAACTGCCTCCTTAGGAAGTCTCGCGGGTTAGTATTTATGAAGGAGGAAGAGTTCATTCTAATCTAGATAGGTCACCATAACATAAATGCTACAATTTCTTTTAGTGCTGAACAATATTTAAATATTAACCAATCAACTGAACGTATTATGACCTAGAGTCTCTTATCTAAAAGCCTGAAGTCAGACTTATTGGTACTAGAATACCCGCTCCCAATTTCTCATTTCAATAACATGACTCAATTCTTGTACTCTCAAATGAAGAGAGACGATTTTTCTTTAGCTTAGATGTGACACAAGGCCGAACGTATGAGGCACCCATTGATGACGGAGCTCATCATTCAGTCGTAATTCATCTAGCGGGACAATCTTGCTAACCATTGCACAACGCCGTCGTGATCAAATATAATAGACGATCCCCCGGCGGGGAATCGAACTCCGGTCTTCTGCGTGACAGGCAGAACCGAGGATCACATTGATTGTCAGATAAATAGTGACACGTTTTAAAGATAATTATAGTTACTTCTGTTCAGGAAGTTACATGCGATAATCCCAATAGAAAATTAATGATCTATTTATCGATTTTAAATTGATCACATCTTAGTCTTTAATATTCATGCATTCTAATTTTAATATTGGAAGCTGGTGAGGACGGGTACGCATACTTGATTTGTCGGTAGGTGGAATTAAACTAAACGGCCATTTTGAAAGTTTCTTGTAGATAGCGGTTTGCCGCCAAAAGCGATAGTTTATTTTGCAGATTTATTGCATATAAATGAAAATTTATGACACATAAGGAGCCTTATTAGTCGTCAGTTTTCCCAGCTGTATTTCTTAAATGATTTCACCGCAAGCAAAGTAATAAAGTCACTGATACAAGAGGTGTGAAGAAAATTAAAATATAGGTAACGAGCGAGAAAAATAAAATAAGAGGCATCAAGATTTGTTTAGTTTGGTTTATTTTGTTTTACGATATATCAACCTCAATGTGTTATTTAATGCCGACAAAATTTTTAGGACAGGTTCATAAGAATAAAATATGCATTCTTTGTAAGAGATCAGATTGTAGATCAGGGTTTGGTCTATTTTCTTTTATGGAATATCAACCACAATGTGTTATTTAATGCCGACAAGATTTTTAGGATAGATTCCTATGAAGAAACTATGTATTCTTTGTAAGAGATCCGATTGTAGATCAGGGTTTGGTTTATTTTCTTTTACGTTATATCAACCTGAATGTGTTATTTAATGCCGACAAGATTTTTAGGATAGATTCCTATGAAGAAACTATGTATTCTTTGTAAGAGATCCGATTGTAGATCAGGGTTTGGTTTATTTTGTTTTACGTTATATCAACCTGAATGTGTTATTTAATGCCGACAAGATTTCTAGGATAGGTTCGTATGAAGAAACTATGTATTCTTTGTAAGAGATCCGATTGTAGATCAGGGTTTGGTTTATTTTGTTTTACGTTATATCAACCTGAATGTGTTATTTAATGCCGACAAGATTTCTAGGATAGGTTCGTATGAATAAAATATGTATTCTTTGTTACGAGATCAGATTGTAGATCAGGGTTTAGTTTATTTTGCTTTACGGCATATCAACCTGAATGTGTTATTTATTACCGACAAGTTTTTAAGGATAGGTTTGTAAGAATAAAATATATATTCTTTGTAAGAGATCCGATTGTAGATCAGGGTTTGGGTTATTTTGTTTTACGGTATATCAACCTGAATGTGTTATTTAATGCCGACAAGATTTTAGGATGAATAAAATATATATTCTTTGTAAGAGATCCGATTGTAGATCAGGGTTTGGTTTATTTTGTTTTACGGTATATCAACCTGAATGTGTAATTTAATGCCGACAAGATTTTAGGATAGGTTCGTATGAATAAAATATATATTCTTTGTAAGAGATCCGATTGTAGATCAGGGTTTGGTTTATTTTGTTCTACGTTATATCAACCTGAATGTGTTATTTAATGCCGACAAGATTTTTAGGATAGGCTCGTATTGCTGGTATTTTTATTATAAAAATATTTTTGTATACTTTCATAGAATTGTGACCCAAATTTAGGGTTAGCTATTTGCCCGTAGCTGAGACCCTAACACGCACTACCACCCCGTGTCAGGGAGGAACTGGAAACAACAGCAATTAAGAGGTGGTTACACACTCCTCAAAAACCTCCTGATCAGAGTCCTTGCTGCCTTATCTAATTCATCGTCACACCCAGGACGAATCAATATTTGTGTAGAAATCACGTGATAAATGAGGCTAAACCGAGAGATTGCTATGATATCTCGGCACTCTTTGATAGCAGCAAAAGTTAGACTTCTTCTATGTGCCGTGTCCCTTCATGACTTTGGCGATCATGGTCTCCACAAAAGTAGGACAGTTCCTTGAAAAGTGAACAATACACTGAGAGAACCGACAAAGAAAAATGTGTTGCTCTTCTATGTGCTGTCTGCACTTCTATGTGGTGGAAAATCTGAACGGTGGAGGTTTTCTATATAATAAATGCGAGTGTGTCACTGTGTCAAACTTTTTCAACTTAAAGGGACACAGCTCTCTAACTTTCAATAGATCATTTTCAAATGGAAATATACTGTTCTCAATTTACAGTGTTTCAAAATAAAATTGTCCGTGTTTTCAATGTTACTCCTAGAGATCTTAGCCCAACAAATTATAACCTTTTGGAGTCAGGTCGACTCCGTGAGCAAATTAAGAACATTCCGGGGCCATATCTGGACACAAAATCCTGAAATTTTGGATACCCAACTTTTCATTACGGCGATTGTTTTCGACGATTTTTTCCGTGAGTTTTTGCGACGAATTTTTTTGTACGATAACAATTTTCGAAATTAATTGCAAAATGCGGCGAAAGTCACCCATGAAATAAAAATAATTTTTTGTAAGCAAATTAAGGACCTACGTACATCAAATTGTCTTTAAATTAAGTGACGTTAGAAGAATTATTGTTGAACTTTTAAAAGGTAAACTTAAATATTAATACTTAAATGCAACGGTTAATTTTGAGTTCTTCTATAGTTTATTGTTGTCTATCGCGTCTACTCCTTCCTACCTTTTGTGATGAAGGTTCAATCAAGTACCCTTCGCAGTAGTTAGCTTAAATGCCGTACGATAAGGCGAGTTTACGCTAGTTTTAAACAAAGCGTTGTGCATTTTTGTGGGTTAGCGTATATGTGTTGAGTAAGAAAACAATTACATGAGAAGTGCAGGAAACTGATAGTGCAAAAGTGAACACGTGTGCAAAACGCCATCTTAGAAAATTTAGTTCAGCTGACGTCTTCAAATTGTTTGTGTTCTTAGAAGCATTCTTTTGTTCAAGAAAAGCGCTTTTGGCACGACGAACAACACCATAAATAAAAACACACCAGAAGAATTGCTCTCCCGAAATGGATTTAATTCATCATCGGGTAATTATCCTCTGTTTCTATAGAGACCGATATTCTTTACTCTATTCACTATACTATGTCTCTATTCATATCACTATACGGATTGCTATTCGATCGAGTATTATCGCCATTTCTATTCTATCCTCTATTACTTTACGGACCACTATTCTTTACTATTCACTATATTATGTCTCTATTCAGATCACTATACGGATAATTATTCGAACGAGTATTATCGTCATTTCTATTCTATCCTCTATTACTTTACGGATCGCTAATCTTTACCCTATTCACTATACTATGTCTCTATTCTGATCACTATACGGATTACTATTCGAACGAGTATTATCGTCATTTCTATTCTATCCTCTATTACTTTAAGGATCGCTAATCTTTACTCTATTCACTATATATGTCTCTATTCAGATCACTATACGCATTACTATTCGAGCGAGTATTATCGTCATTTCTATTCTATCCTCTATTACTTTAAGGATCGTTAATCTTTACCCTATTCACTATACTATGTCTCTATTCAGATCACTATACGGATAATTATTCGAACGAGTATTATCGTTATTTATATTCTATCGTCTATTACTTTAAGGATCGTTAATCTTTACCCTATTCACTATACTATGTCTCTATTCTGATCACTATACGGATAACTATTCGAACGAGTATTATCGTCATTTCTATTCTATCCTCTATTACTTTAAGGATCGTTAATCTTTACCCTATTCACTATACTATGTCTCTATTCTGATCACTATACGGATAACTATTCGAACGAGTATTATCGTCATTTCTATTCTATCCTCTATTACTTTACGGATCGCTAATCTTTACCCTATTCACTATACTATGTCTCTATTCTGATCACTATACGGATTACTATTCGAACGAGTATTATCGTCATTTCTATTCTATCCTCTATTACTTTAAGGATCGCTAATCTTTACTCTATTCACTATATATGTCTCTATTCAGATCACTATACGCATTACTATTCGAGCGAGTATTATCGAACAAGTACTATTAGTGCGAGTGTTGTTCGAAGGCGTCTGACACCAGTATTGTTCAACGGCGTTACTATAGTTGTATCTGCGATTACAAAGTCTCTACTCCAACGAGAATTACGAAAGTGACAACGAGTATTCGTTGACATCATAAAACCATAAAACCTTCGTATTCCATTGATAAGAATTCGGACAGCTTCCCCTAAGGATCGCTTCCCGGATTATCCTAATCTTAATCTCTTCAGTTTTAGGGTCAACGAAAATCTTCTACCTTGAGTGGCTCGTGGACTTTGTATTATGCGCGCATTATTCCAAGAAATGTTTAAGAAAGTGTTGCCTCGCAACGCAGGATTATTAAGCTACCTGCTACAAAATCTCGTATCGAATTGATGATACACAATAAACGAAAGTCGCCCCCTTTTTTTTCAGAATATGGTTCTAAAGCAGGCTTTCTTAATCTTGTGGAATCCTTGAAATAGATTTCATCTCTCTGGGAACCCCTGTATAAAAATGATTATATACCATTTTTAATATCTATCTCTCATATTTTTATTGTAGTTCACGTAGTAAACATAATATATGGACAACGTACATGCTTCCTCTACTCGAGTGAGTCACCCAATGATACACGAATGCGCCACGTACAGATCCTGTCGGTTTCACACTGACGTCATATAGAAATTGCTAAATATATTCCCTAGGATTATTATTATTTTAAATTATTATTATTTTAAATAATATAAGAGAGTGAAGCCTTCATTATAATAACCAAAGATTTCCAAATATGTGTATAGTAAAATTACGAATATAAAATTAAATAAAAATGACTCAAAAATTCATTAGCCAATTTATTACTGTTTTTAGCTGACCCCTACTGACCTCTTGGGAAAACCTAGGTTTCTAGGTGAACCCCTTTCAAACACTTCGCGAAACTTAGGGTCCTAGCTGAACCTTAATAACCTCTTGGGTAAACCTAGGTTTTTAGCTGAACCTCTTTCGAACCCTGGGCGAAATCTAGGGCCCTAGCTGAACCTTATTAACCTCTTGGGTAACCCTAGGTTTCTAGCTGAACCTCTTCCGAGCCCTTGGCGAAATATAGGGTCCTAGCTGAACCTTATTAACGTCTTGGGTAACCCGAGGTTTCTAGATGAACCTCTTTCGAACCCTGGGAAAAATCTAGGGTCCTAGCTGAACCTTAGTAACCTCTTGGGTAACCCGAGGTATCTAGATGAACCTCTTTCGAACCCTGGGCGAAATCTAGGGTCCTAGCTGAACCTTAGTAACCTCTTGGGTAACCCCAGGTTTCTAGCTGAACCTCTTTCAAACCCTTGGCGAAATCTAGGGTTCTAATTGAATGCTAGTGGCTGCTTGGGGGGCCCTAGATTTCTAGCTGAACCCCTTTCGAACCCTGGTATTCTAGCCGAACCCCTAGCGACCTCTTGGGGGAATCCTGGGATACACCGGTTGAGCAACACTGGTCTACAGAGTGATCTTTTGAACGCCACCTGTTTGTCATTCAGTCAAGATATTAATTCTTCACTCGTGCAAGGAGGAATGCCAACAAGGTATTTCAGATAGCAAGGAATTTGATATCAGTCCAACTGACATGACCTTAGTTTTTCCCAATAAAAGTCGACAGTTCGAAATACAATGGCAAGGAAAGAAAATCCCCCTGGGACAATCCTTTGATCGCGGATATTCCTTCTTCCTGCGGCCTGTTGTCCAGCAGATGCCAAATATATGTGATTTCAGTGAAACAGGGAATCGGACAAATTTAATCGTACGGATAGAGGAATACGGCGTTCAGTTAAATTCATATGTGTTACAAAAGAACGGTATTTTCAAAAGATTACTTAGTATTAAAAAATCTGATCCGAGCTTCCTAGAAGCGACACAATGGTAGAATGATAAAAGAAATGCATCAATCTCTACAATGGCATCTAAATGTTAAAAGAATAATATCATACGTTTTCATACATGCGCGCGCACACACACACATACACATACATACATACATACATACATACATACATACATATATATATATACGTGGCAGTGTGGTTAGAACGTGCGCATCTGACCATGGGATCCGGGTTCGAATCTCGCCATGTTCGATTTGTCAGGAAGTCTCCTTCCTGATGTTATCGGACTGGAGAGGTCGATCCCAGTGTGCGGCACATCACGGGTTGACCCAAGCCTTGTGAGTGAAATTGGGTAGACGGAACCCATGGGTGCCGTCGATATCTGTTCTAACACGAAGTCACAAGTCATCGTGGCCGAGGACTTGAGCGTGCTTCAAATTGTTGAAGAATCTGCAACGAAGGACTGCTCAGCATAGTTGCAGTATAAACACAAATAAACATAGTATAAACATAGTTAAATAAACATGAATGAGCCTGAGCAAGCGTCTGCAATAAAGTAGACAGGTATCCTCGAATACGAGTGGACAGCTATATATATATATATATATATATATATATATAGGGTGCGACGGATAACCTGTCTAAATTACGCAAAAATGAAAATAGCTCTGACACATATATATATATGTGTCTATTATTTTCCATATATATATATATATATATATATATATGTATATATATATATATATATATATATGTGTGTGTGTGTGTGTGTGTGTATTATTTTCCATATATATATATATACATATGTGTGTGTGTGTATATATATAATATATGTATATATAATGAATATATTTATATATATAATATTATACATATTAAATATATTATATATACATATATATAAAAATATATATGTAATATATATATATATATATATATATATATATATATATATATATATATATATATATATATATATATATAATATTTTAATGTTAAATAGATCTACACTTTCGATTTTAAACTGTGTATTTATCACTTTTCTTAATATAACTGTTTCCCAGGCAAGATATACATCATGGTTTGTAAAAACAGTTATGATTATATATATATATATATATATATATATATATATATATATATATATATATATATATATATATATATATATGAAATAAAATATATATAATATCAATTCGGCATTAATCTCTTCGAATTAGTCCCCTTCCAAAGCCATATACTTTATACAGCCTCGGTTCCTTTTGATGGAGTAAATCTTGGATTATCTTGGAATCTGGTTCCTTTGAAAATAAAACTTTTATTTCAATAATTTATCATCCACTGTCTGGTGTAAAAATATCCTGGTCAATTTTATTTCAATTTACAAGGTGAAAATGATCTTTAACCTAAAAAAATAAAAATACAAATGAAAACTACAGACAAAAGTTCATTTTCTCCATCAAGACATTCATTTCTGTAGTTCACTGCTACCAGCAAGCAGAAAATTATTTTTTTCCTGATGATGGTCATGTTGGCCGAAACTAGTCGAGGAATCTAAATGCAATAATAATAAAAACGATGGAATATTAATATACAACCCAGTGTGTCTGAAGATTTTAATTTTTTTATATTTTGCATTGTTCAATATTATATATATATATATATATATATATATATATATATATATATATTCGTTTTTTGTTGAAACAAGATGTACAGTTTTGTAGTGGGTATGTACATGTTCTAATGTAACACTGCATAATATATATATATATATATATATATATATATATATATATAGAGAGAGAGAGAGAGAGAGAGTGAGAGAGAGAAAGTGTGTAAAAAATAACAATATTAAAATTTACAAAATACAAGGCCCAAGAATCACTCAAGATAGAGAGTTATTGTGTGCTGTTGTATGAGTAAGAAATGACAAATGAACTTCATGGGATTATGCAGGAAAGATAACGGTTAACTCAAATCTGAAGCTGTCAAGATGGTAGAGATCGGAAAAATTCTTGCCGGGAGTCTGTTCCACAAAGCAGCAGTTCTTTGGAAGAAGCTGGCCGAATGGAACTTATTCTTACTATTGGAATACGAACGCGTTTCGTTTCGAAGAGGAAATCTTTTACACTAATAAAGATTTTATTGATTGAATTGATTATTGCGGGGTTAGGGATACTCACTCTTCCAGTTTGCTTGGTCTTGCTGGGGAAGACCGATTTATCAACCCTGCCGTTTCTTACACCCAGAAGTCCATTGTTTTTACTTCCACGACTTCAGACATTTAAACCTGGGTCACTTCCACGGAGCCGAACCACCGTCATTTCCTTCTTATTACACATCTAAATAGAAAATACCCCTTTTTCTCCAAGAACTGCTACTTTGTGCAAGAGACACTCGCGCGAGTGCTTCGCTGAACGCTAAAACTTTCCATTCAACGTTCAACAGATTTTAATTTATTTTATATCTTCAGGAATTTTATTGTTTTTAAATATTCAAGATAAAATAGCTGACTTCGAACAAGTTTAAAAAAAAAAATAACCTAAGATGAAGAAAACATGAAAAATAATATTTGTTTTAGAATTGTAGGCGTATTGAATTGGGTTTCGCGGGTGAAAGCGTATGCAATTGTCACATTCTAAAAAAGGGAAGATTTTGATATGAAAAAAAAAAAAAAAAGAAGAAGAAAAAAAAAACAGTTCAGATTGCTTTATAAGTCGTTTTTTTTTTGTTTTTAATTTTCTTCCATTGCGCTGAGCTTAATTTCTCCTCGGTCCAAATCGAGATTTGTTCAGATTGAAATAATAGATCTTTTCACATTACGCCGGGGAATTTGTGGAAGAATGAGATCTGGAATTTCAGTCCGTGTTCTGGTAAGTTTTCCCTTTATTACGGCTTCAATCGTCGCAGAGTCTAGCGTAGCCAGGAGAGAAAAATAAAATAAAACTTAGAACGAGAAAAAATGCTTCAACTTTTTACTCAACCTATCTTTCGGAAATAGTAAATATTTTTTCCTTTCTTTTTATCATTCATTCATTCTTTCTCTCTCAGCTTATACCATTGTATCTCATTATATATATATATATATATATATATATATATGGATGTATATATATATATATATGTATATATATATGTATATATATATATATGGATGTATATATATATATATATGTATATATATATGTATATATATATATGGATGTATACATATATATATATATATATATATATATATGTATATATATATATATATGGATGTATATATATATATGTATATATATATGTATATACATATATGTATATATATATATGTATATATATATGTATATATATATATATATGTATATATATATGTATATATATATGTATATATTTATATATATATGCATGTACATACATATATATATATATATATATGCATGTACATATATATATATATATATATATATATATATATATATATATATATATATATACATACAGGGTGTCCCAAAAAACGGGAACTTTTTAAGAATCCAATAAAACCAAGAGTGATGGAAGAAAAATATTTAATTCATAGTAATTGAAACATTAAAACATGCCATTTAAGAAACAATGATTGAATTTTCATTTTTTTTAAAATGACGTCCTGTAGATGGCGTCCTCCTGTACGAATGCATTCTTGAAATCTGCTGTTGATATTCCTCATTGACTGCTGCAACATCTCAGCTGGGATACTGTGAATTTCCTTCTCGTTACTAAAATGGCGAACTGTTTACTTGCTCAAGGTCACTGTCCCGCAGTGTTGCCACTTGCTCATGTCTGGCAATACGCACTTAAAAAATTCCCGTTTTTTTGGGTCACCCTGTATATATGAAGAAATATAGTCTTCAGGTGTGCTATATTTATGGGATAAAGTGCTCAATTATCAAAGATAGAGCATGTGTAAATATAAAAGTGAACATTGAAGTCATATATGACGGTTCCGTATCGGATACAGGTACGATTCCTGTCGGTGGACGAATATTTTCTATGAAAAATTCTCGGACATTCAGGCCGGTAAATGTTGTTAATATAGTTTATTATAAACAGAGCATTTACTTAAATATTTGTGTATATATAAATAACGTATAACAATAATATATACTAAAATTAACTTATATATTACATATTTTGAATAACTTGATGTTACGGACTTAAACGTTTTTTGTTTTTTTAATTTTCTAACATTTTTATAGTTATGTATCTTAGATTGGGAAAGTAGTAATTCTTTTAGGAATGGAGATATTAGAAAAAATCCGGGGCTCAGATTTATATTTTGGTAAGATTCGACAGCGGCACTCTTGTGAATTTTCCTTCTAAGTTCCTTTCTCGTTTGATAAATCCGGTATTAAATGAAAGTTGTAGTTGAATTTATTTCTATGTATGACTAACGCATTTGATAAAGTGTTATGTGTAACATGCGCTTTGTGCTAAAAAATACCCCCTTTTTTTTTAGATTTCTGCAAGTTTCTGCAATGTATTTTGAGGTAGAGTCTTGTCGATTTACTTAATATACACCTGTTTCAGAATTATTGGATCTAGTCAAATTGCTGGAAATCAATTGCTCGACAGTAAATTGCTGGAAATCAATTGCTCGAAAAATAATTTCTCGAACTATCAATAGCTCATTAAAAATGGAACCTAAGGCAAATGATCATTTGTCCAAAGTTTCACTGTCAGCTCGGTTCAGGAAATTCAAGCCAATTTTGCCAATTTAGGACAGCAAGTTTATGTTGATGTTTTTTTAAAGATAGATAAATAAAATATGAATGGAACAAGAAAGAAAAGGGAGAAAAAAGAAAAGGATAGATAGATAGATAGATAGATAGATATATAAGATGTGACCTCATAGATAGATAGATAGATAGATAAGAACGAGTACTGACAAGCACACACACATATATAAAGGGAGCGATGGGTAAATTGTCGTCATTTTATATTTTAATTAATGCACAGTATAGTGGATTCAGTTGGGCTCCATCTGTGAGAAAAAAAGCACCACGACACAATTCACTCCACCAGAAATTTGGAAACGGCATTTTGTACTGCTTGGTATTTGCACCGGAAGCTTGAATACGAACATTTCAGAGTGTTTGAGTTGTTAGTCTGGGGACATTGCGGGGGATTCGGCAAGAATTGGATGAGTTTAAGAATAAGAAAAGAACTCCCGAATTTGTTGGTGAGGGCCTCGGACTCAACAAAGCGTCATATATCAAGCTCCTTGAGGAGGCAGTGCTGTCCTGTGTCAAGAGGGTGGCTGCTGGAAGAGAAAGTCACATGCCACATGAGGAGGAAAACTCACTCATGGCTGTCAGAAGGTTTCTGCGGCCGCATTACCCTTTACATGTGGCCAACTAACTCCCCAGACTGCAACACCCTTCATTATTATGTGTGGGACGCAGATGAGCGAGAGATTTTAAAAAACTTCTTGTAACACCAAAGACGAACCGAAGGCAAGCTTTATGGCAGCATTCACCAACTTAAACAAGGAGACCGTCCAGAAAAGTTGCAAGAGATTCTAAAGTCGTCTGGAGGCCGTGGTTGGTGCCAATAACCAATTTATTGAATAAATTTACACTTTAGTATTTCAACGTATTCTTGTGTAATTTTGGTAAATATATCTTTTAAAATGAGATGGCAGTATTATTTTCATTGTTGCGTAATTAAGACGACAATTTAGTCATCGCACCATATATATATATATATATATATATATATATATGTGTGTGTGTGTGTGTGTATATATATATGAAAGAGAGTGAGAGAGAGCGAGGAGAGGAAGAGAGACGAAAGACAAACGTAGAGATAGAGAGAGAGAGAAAGTTAGAGAGTGGGCGAGAGAGATATGAAGAGACAGACAGGAATGGGCTGATAGCTAGGTATGAACGAAACTTACACATACACATTCGCGCGCACACACACACATATATAAAGGATAGCTATGTGTGAAAAACAGTGACAGATAGAAATAAACCGGGACTGGCACACACATACAGAAACACGCACACTTATATGTAGGGATTTATGCAGATGACACTGCCATTTACGGCTGTTGCAATAGCAAATCATTCGGAGCTGACAAAGTAGACCTGGAGACTGCTCTTGAAAAGGACCTCCAATCAGTGTTTAACTGGTGCAGTAAATGGCTTGTGAATTTTAATGCCTCCTAAACAAAACTGATCCCTTTTAATCGTCAGAGAAACTTTCCTGTCCGGCATCAGCATGTCTGATGCCAGACTCCCGGAGAGCAACAACTTCGCCTCCTTGGCCTGACTTTTTCAAGTGACTTGAGGCGAAACCACTACATCAAATTAATAGCTGCATCTATTCATGGAAATTCGAGTCACAATGTCGTTCCAGAAATTGTTTTTCTCGTCAGAGTTCATCTTACCCATTTATAAATCTATCATTCGTCCGTGCATTGAATAATGTTGCCATATTCGGTCTGGTACTCCTGCTATTCATCTTGAGGTTCTTGACAAAATCCAAAGAAGGATCTGCAATGTAATTGATCCTGACCAGGCATCTCGCTTCGGGCACTTTCTCACCGATGTGGCATGGCTTCCCTCTGTCTTTTCTATGAATATTTTCATGGTAACTGCTCTGACAAGCTATTCTCTCTGATGCTCCGACCACGTGAGTTTAACTCTGTTACTAGATTGGCATATGGGTCGCACCCTTTTACTGTTGAATTAGTTAAATGTAACTGCCACGTCTACTCCAACAGTTTCTTTTCTCGCACTTCTCGCCAGTGGAACTCCTTTCGGTTTACTGGTTTCCCTGAAAACTACAATCTTCAAAAATTTAAATGCAACATCAATCACCATCTTCTATTTTCTTGAGTCCCGTTCATCTTTTATCCTTTGATCAATTCCCCATTACACAGTCTTTTCTCTCAGTTTTACTCCCTGTAACCCCCCTGCGTACTAGTGGAATTTTCGTCTTGCTTGTGATGACATGATTATATATATATATATATATATATATATATATATATATATTCTAGCAGCATGGTCTGGCGTTGCCCGTGCTTGATTCAAAAATCGTACGACTAATACAGCAATCGCTATCACTTGACTTAAAATATTTTTGCCCTTCCTTGCCTTTAAAGGAGTGCCCTTTGCCGTGCTGATGTTGCTACATGCCTCACTTCTTGCCTATCTCACACTGCGAATTTTTTCTAAGCTCTTTACTAAACAAAATGTACACAAAACGATCATCTTTAAAAAAGGACTCGTAACTGGAAAAACCGAATGAAAAAAGAATGTTAACAACAAATACTTTTTCACACCCAACCCAGTTCTGCGGAATCAGAATCAATGTTGAGTTTAAGCAAGCGAATGAGCCAATTAGAGTAAAGTGTGATGCAGATTTAAATTTTTCCCACTTGTGACGAATGCAGCTATCGACTTTTTTTGCCTGCTAGCATGCTAGTTAACATTCGTGTCAGTCAGCTGTTGGCTCTCACGCTGGCCAATAGAATCTTCCTGCCTATTCGTGGCAGCCAGCTATAGGCTCTCACTCTGGCCAGTAGAAAATGGCCGCAAACTACAATAAAACTGCCGTAGAAGCATGAAAAAAATCGATTATTTCCACTATCGAGTTGGGAAATGCAAAGTCGATCTGGGCCTTCCCGCTAACTTGGAGCATGTGCATGTAAATTTTGGTGCAAATCTGTCGAAAATTGCGGGCGTGCATTCGTTACATACACAAACACATCCTGCCTTTTATATATATATATATATATATATATATATGTATGTATGTTTGTATATATATATATATATATATATATATATATATATATATAGAGGGAGAGAGAGAGGGTGTGTGAGTGAGTGTGTGTGTGTGTGTGTGAGAGAGAGAGAGAGAGATGAATAGACTTAAAATGGAATAGGCTGGCATAGCTTGCTATATATTTAGAATTGTCAGAACAACATACCATAGGAGACAATGTTTAAATATTTATTCTTCCGAATAAATGTATATTTTTTAGTGTTTGTTCTATAGACATATTCCTGCCTTGCATATCTCTTTTCCGGGTGTGTACAGAGAAAGAGAGGTTGTTATATTTTCCCAGAGGGACTGTTTATCGATCATCACCGTTCAGTTTTTGTACCAAAACTCTCTGCTACTTGGAGCATTTGCGCATAAAAAAAATACCCTCTTCGTCTACGAGTTTTTGCAAAAGTACGTTAAAATCTACAATGATACATTGTTCGCTCTCTCACATTGTCTACTGTCTTCTCCGAGGGGAACGGCTCACCAAATGATATCAACAAATGTTTCTTTTACAACATTAAAAAAAACAACAAAAAAACGAAAACAAAATACGCTCTTTCAAATTATTGGTATAATTTCCTAATATAAATATATTATAAGATAATTTTATCCCCACCCCCCGAAGAGTGACGCCTTGCGATTTCTTAGGTAACATTTACTGCTGGCATGAAGTGGAAAAGATTATATTGAATCAATTTTTAGGTCTGCTGCTAGGAAATGTCTTGCATTATGTCGCGTTAGACAATCTTTCGCTCCAGAATCTATCTTACATATTTACAAGTCTACCATTCGCCAATGCATTGCATATTGCTGTTACATCTGGTCTGATGCTCCTGCTATATGTTTAGAGATTCTCAATAAAATACAAAGAAAAATATGCAATATTACTGGTCCTGACCTGGCATCTCGGTTTCAGTCACTCTCCCATCGCCGTAACGTAGCTTCTCTGTGCCTTTTTCTATAGATATTTTCATGGTAATTGTTCTGATGGTATTTCCTTTATGGAATCTAGACTTTATGAATTTACGCGAATTGGCGCAAAGGTTTCATCATTTTGAACTTGAAATGGCTAAATGCAACCGTAAGTTCTATGTCAACAGTTTCTTCTACCGCACTTCTCGCGTGTGGAACTTTCTTATGGCTTCTTGTTTTCCAGTAAATTTTGACCTTCGAAAACGTAAATGCAATGTTAACCGTCATCTTCTGTTTCATTAATTCCTGTTCTTTTATTGGCCTCTCTCCTTAATAATGTTTTTTTGTTTTCCTCATATTCTCTCTGAAACACTTTGCATCTTAGTGCCTTTATTGCCTTTCCTGGTGTGAAATTATTAATTATATTTTAATATATGCTTGTTATCGAATGAAATGGGGATTTACTTTACTTCAATAGGGGCACAGACATCAGAGGCTCTGTCGTAAGCCGTGCTGTGTTCGTTTTTTATAATGTAAGCTATCGTCGTACCAGCAATATACGCAGCTTTCTCGACCCTATCAGAAGCTTTACGTAGTGGATCTGAAAATTTAATCACGAGATTTAATGCAAAATCGCAATACTTGACTTACATCATAGAAGTATTTTTTTTCGTCATCATTTTACGTCAAGCAAGGAAACTTATGGAAGGAGTGAGACGTCATAATCTGAAGTCAGTTCTCACATTTTGGGGCTTTTGACAATATTGGTTGAATATTGCAAATAGCTCGAAAATATGCCGCCCCTGTTAAGTTCTTAAATGCAATTAATTATGGTATTAACGAACGATAGTGAGAGTTCTTCTATCGGAACGTAATAGGGGAAATAATCCTCGCAAATCAGGGACGATGAGTAATTTGCTGTGAAATGTCTCCTATCGAATTCTTGAATCAACATTTCTCCTCAGGATTGACACAGTCAGTCAGTTATGTGCCATGCGTGATACACGCCTGGGCGATCATGTATCTTTCGATACATGACTGACAAGGCAGATTTTTCCCGAAGCAGGTTGCCATTTCTTTCTGCAGTAGACCACTTACTATCCAAGGCTATAGAACCCGGTCTGTCCTGCTAGTTATCCATAGCTGGTGGCAGATGAAGAGGATTCATACATTCCCCAAGGCACGTAAGTGAATGTAATGGATTCGACTGGACTTCGAACTCGGCTCTCTGATTCCTCAATCCCATTACAGTGTGTGTAGAAATTGTATTTTTGATTTGCAACATGAATTTACAGATTTTAAACGTTACTTGTTTCCCCAATCACTAAAATCTTAACCTGTTCAAGTCTAGGGTTAACCGGTATCTTTCTCGACCCACTACCCGTATAAACTGCCCTTAACGTAACCCTCTACCTTGAGTGGCTCCCGGATCTGTACGGATGAACCTCACAGTACAAAAATACTCCTTAGACTATATAAACATTTACCCTGGCCTCCGCACTGAGACGGGATGTAACACAAGGTCTGGTTTAATGTGTACGCTCGGGCCAAAAACAATTTCCCTGAGCCCCCGCAACCGTAGGTTGCGCTGGCCTCGGTGCGAGCACCGATCCCTCTCTCTAATGCTATGAAAGTGCTCCAGCATCTGTTTCCCAAGTATGGGTACCTCACAGGTGGATTTTCCTAAGTTGCGGCTCCGTCAGAGGAGAGTCGCAATCTGTCCGAAAACAGAGATGCAATTGAGATATGATAAAAAGTTACCCGGCATGTGCCAGGTAAGTATTATTCTTAGACTTAGTATCCTTAGACTATATGCATCAACGTTGTTAATTGCGTGTGACTTCGTCATTGGGAAATGTTCGCTCTTCTTTCTAAATTGGGCTTATTTACCATCAATAGCCATTCAAATGGAGTGGGAATAAAATGTTATGCAATGCTGACAAGATATCACCTTTAAGTATGTGTAATGTTTGTTTATTTAGAAGGCGCGAAAGCGGACCACTGGCGCCTCGTGACCAGTCGCAGGGGTAGATGGAGCTCATAAACGTTGGAAGACAATCTATCTAGGGCAAGGAAAGACCTGGTTTTAAACCACAGCAGAATTACTGTCATGTACAAATAGGGAAACAGGGAAAAATTCATGACGATATCTGCTTTTCCTCACAAAATAATTAATAAAACAATAATTAAGAAATGTTAGGATACATTTTTTTTTAAAAATAAAATTTAAATTCTTATCAGGAAAACATTTACTTTGTTGGAATGTTGTTCTTCTTGGAACGAAATATCTAATTACACATATTTATATCTGTTATGGTTAATTTACCCACCCACGCATCGACTCTCCCAGTTATAAATAGGAGCAGGTACTGCCTTTTAGAGAGGGACGTTTCCAGCAGTCAGCTCTGAGAGTTGGACCAAACATTCTTGCTGTAACTGTTGTGGATTCCGGGAATGGAATCCTGCACAAATAAATAAACAACGCCAGTAATTGAGATAGAAAAATAAGTGTATTAAACGTAAGAATACAGACTTGAAGTGAAGATTAGTAGTCCAGGAATGCGGATTAGTAGAAAGTATATGTACAAGTCTCTGTAAATGGAGCCGTAATTATCTCTCTCTCTGGACTCTCGTATAACTCTCTGTGAACACCCTGTGTACTGTCCCCGTATCTCTCACCCTGACTCCACGTATTGCAGGCATTCTCTCTGTCAGTATGAGTATACTTTGGACGAGTCCATCTTGTGTAAAAGGGGTCTGATCCACAACAGTAACATTACTGTTTCTGTTAACATCTTATTTTTAACTCAATTCCTCTCTTGTGTTTTTATTTCTGGCCCTAACAATTTCATATTTCTGTTTCTTTATATGTATCTACATATTCTTTTATATATAAATGTATATGTATGTGTGTATGTGTTAAATCTTTTTTGCCTTCCATCATCATTATGCTCTCTCCTTAATAGTGCTTTTTGGCATATTCTCTTACGCTTAGTGACTTCCTTGGCTTTTTGGGAGCTTTATTGCTTTTCTTGGGATAAAATGGTTAAAAATATGATTGCATATGCACTAAAAATTCCTTTGTTTAGCGTGAGTACGTAATAATTAGTTTACTATGCTGTGAATTGTTTGGTTGCTCCAATAAGAATATGACTCGTCTTCATTCAGACCCAAACTGGAGTATTGCTGCTATACCTGGGCTGGGGCTGGTCAGTCTTGACTTGTCTGTCCAAAAGCATCTATAAACCGGAGAACTTCAAGCCTAGGGTTAACCGTTATCTTTCCTGCATAGCTCCCCAAAACTTCACTTCTTGCTCTTTCTTACGTTCATACAACACCACTCAGTAACCTTCTACCTTCTGTGACTCTTGGGCATTGGATTGGGTGAACATTGGTAGATAATGAAAGCCTAATATTTAGCACGAAAATATTACCACCCATTGCATTGTATTGCATATACTCATACATATAATCTCAATAAATTGATATATATATATATATATATATATATATATATATATATATATATATATATATATATATCATAATAATAATAAAAAAGCTTAAACACTAATATTCCATGGTCATAATTTATTCCATTGGAATCGTAAATACGATCCAATTCATCAGACCTACAAATTCAAAAAGAAAACAGAAAAAACAACTCCGGGAATAAAAAATAAAATTTAGTGAGAGTGTGTGTATGGGAGTGTGGGACGAATGCTAGAGTAAATGAAAACTATAGGGAAGGATAACAGACGAGAGAAGGACAGGAAGGTCTAAAGATGAAGGGGGGATTAGAATTTAACAGAGAGAAGTTTTAAAGAGAGGAGACAAAGACGGTTTAAGTGAGAGAAATATGAATATTTTCAAATGTCTAATACATTAAAGATACACTGGAAAAGAGTATACATTTTGTGGTGACATACACACACAATAGACCAGAAGAGATCAGAAGAAGAGAGAGGGAGAGGAAAAGAAAGAGGCTGAAGGTCCGAGAAATTTTCATAGAAAATATGCGTCCTCTGTCAGGAATCGAACCTGTATCCTATACGGAACCGTCATATAGCCGGTAAATGTTGTTAATACTGTTTATTATAAACAGAGCATTTACTTAAATATTTGTATCTATAAAAAGAATGTATAAACATAAAAATGTCTTTAAATAATTGTCGGACTTTGTCCATTTCATAATATATATACATATATATAACAAGCAACATCGCTTGAAACTAGCAACAGCGAGCAGTATGTATGATTGCTCTGTACTCGTTAAACGAGTCGCTGACTTTTAAGGTAAATCGTTATTGTCGGTCTTGTGTCCGGGAGTCAGTTTGAAACCAACTAACATACATTTCTGTAGACACAGCGAATAAGTTTATTCAAGCGTGTCGTCTGGTTGTGGTCGTAGTCAAGGCTGGAATCCCATTGTGCGGCTTTGTTAGTCTGGATCGATATTGGGAGATTTTACCAAACTCTTCACATATTACACAATTGTTCAGAATGCGTGTCTCACAGTTAAGCAAAGTCGAGCCTGCTCAATGTCTAGATGGGTGACCGCTTGGAAATACCATGTGCTGTAAGCTTGGATGTACGGGTGGTGTAATAGATTGTAAATCGGAGAGCCGACTTCCAATTTCAGTTACTGGACAATAGCGTTGGTTGAAGTAATCAAGTTACCTGACCCAAAGGGTTGTAAGTTCAATACCTGGCCACGGCAGGTGTGAACAAAAACTTGAGTTGAGATCCTAAAGGGAATTAACAGAAAAGGCATGACGTGGAACTAGAATAATCTATCCCCGTGGACTAAATAAAGGGTTAGTACATACAGTCCAAACAACGTACATAATGTAAATACAGTGTAACCCGGATATAAGAGACCCGGATATAAGAGAAACACGGATATAAGAGAGACCCAGATATAAGAGACTTATTCTCCGATCCCGGAAACTCTCTTATATCCGGGTTACACTGTAGTTACAATACCTCATCTCAGAAATATCGACATATCCTGAAGAAGGGTGGAGCGTACAGCGACTGAAACGCGTGAATATAACAACAAAGTTGATTACGAACAACATAAATAGTGTAAATAATTACAATACCTCATGTCAGAAATATAGACAGATACTGAAGATGGTCGGAGCGTACAGAGTACGAAACGTCGGGAATATGACAACACAGATGAGGGCAACAGTCTGAACAACGTAAACGGTGTGAATAGTTACAGTACCTCATCTCAGGCATATAGACAGATGACAACGAAACATGTTAGACCTACAAAGATTTTCATATTTATTCATTATTTAATCATATTATGTATATTCATCAGATTGCTCATCAGATCCCAAAAATATGCTGGTTGCACAATAGCAATTATTGCATTTATTATTCTGACATGGACATTCTGATGAAAAAGGAATTGTATTGCAAAATTTATAAGCAATATTCATAATCGCATGAGTGAGGCAATATGTTGTCCCCAGAAAATGGGTTGATAATTCTATTAAATTCTATTATAAATTCTATTAAATTAACAAGGAATATTCATAATCGCATGAGTGAGGCAATATGCTGTCTCAAGAAAACGGGTTGATAATTCTGTTAAATTCTATTATAAATTCTATTAAATTTACAAGCAATATTCATAATCGCATGAGTGAGGCAATATGTTGTCTCTAGAAAATGGGTTGATAATTCTATTAAATTCTATTATAAATTCTATTAAATTTACAAGCAATATTCATAATCGCATGAGTGAGGCAATATGTTGTCTCTAGAAAATGGGTTGATAATTCTATTAAATTCTACTATAAATTCTATTAAATTTACAAGCAATATTCATAATCGCATGAGTGAGGCAATATGTTGTCTCTAGAAAATGGGTTGATAATTCTATTAAATTCTACTATAAATTCTATTAAATTTACAAGCAATATTCATAATCGCATGAGTGTGGCAATATGTTGTCTCCAGAAAACGGGTTGATAATTCTATTAATTTCTATTAAATTTACAGGCAATATTTATAATCGCATGAGTGAGGCAATATGTTGTCTCCAGAATAATGGGTTGATAATTCCATTAAATTCTATTATAAATTCTATTAAATTTGCAAGCAATATTCATAGAGAGTAGGGGGCAGAGTTACAGAGAGTGGGGGCAAGAGTAATGAGACGTGAAATTGGAAAGGATGAAGAGAAGGATGGGGAATTAGATCAAGGCATCTGAAGATGTCGATTGACATTGCATTTGAATAACTGAAGATTATAGCTATCAGGGAAGCAAGTAAGAGGAAGGGAGTTCCACACTCAGGAAGTGTGAGACATGAAGCTATTGGAGTAGAAGAGACGACTACATTTAGCAGTTTCGACAGTGAAACGGTGGGACTGAGATGCTAACCTAGTAGCACGTTTAAATTCATTCAGTTTGGGAATCAGCGAAAATAGCTCGTCGGAGCAGTTACCGTGAAAGTACTTGTAGAAAAGAGAAAGGGAAGCGACTGCACGTCTGTGAGAAAGTGACTGTAGACGAGATGCCAGATCAGGACCAGTCATATTGCATATCCGTCTCTGGATTTTTTTGTGGACCTTGAGAGGAACAGTGGGGGCCCCAGTCCATATATGGCAGCAGTATTCCATGCAAGGGCGAATAGCTGATATATAGTTTTGAAGGATTGACTCAGGGAAGAAAAAACTTTCTGGCGCGACACACAGAACCAAATTTCTTTGCGGTAGATGAAGCTATTGATTTTAATATATTTGTTCCATCTCAGCTCAGCGGACAGTGTGAAACGAAGCAGGCGCAAAGAGGCGCCCTCGTGGAGTTGAGCATCAGACATTCTAATGGGAGGCAAGGAGGGTTCTCTGTGGTGGGTAATCTGCAATTTCTTCTGATAGTTCGTTTTCTAGCTTTCAAGCAATTCCAAAATCTTTGAGATTCAAGCATTGCTTAATCTTTTTTTCTTATGTTTCTCGATGTCTGCAAGCAATGATTCTTCTGTCCAAATTTGAAAACAGGGAATTTCTCTGGGCCTTCCTCGCAGATGAAGAGTAGACTTGAAAAAATAAAGCAACAAGTGAACAGCATGAAGTTTTAAAGAAAACTATGTAATGATTATATGGAATCAGTTGCTATGTCTTCTGCTAGGAAAGTTGGTTCACTGCGTTATGCTAGACAGTTTTTCTTGCCAGAACATATTTTACGCATATATAAGGGTAAGTGTTTATATTTCCAAGATGAGGTATTGTAATTGTCACCTGAAGAAGGCCGGAGTGTATAACGGCCGAGTCGTCCTGGTAATGGCAGCAAAAATGAGGAAAACTGTCCGAACCATGCAAAGAGTGTAAATAAGTGTAGGGGTTTAGATGTGTGAAAATAAAGAAAATAAACGATCGTCAAAAACGGCTCTATAAATTTAAATAAATTTATTATTTGACATTTGTTTTATTTCCAGTTGAAAGTAATTAAACAGATTCTTTGTGAAACGACTTCACACAAAATATATTTGTTTGTTTTCTTTACAATATAACGAGAACCAAGTATGATAGAAGAAATAGAATATGCGTACATAAGGAGAGTGTAACGTAACGACGTTCTTTTATAAATGTGTGTAAGTTTCTAGTAGCAGCATATCAGCAGGCGTAGAAAGCCGTATTGTGCTACTGCTAAAATTCGTGATAACAATAACTCGGTTTGTATGATTTAAATTTGCTTAATTTCAAATCGTTAAGGTTTTATAATAAAGAATATTTGAATAAAACATACGAAATGTTACGTATTAAATTATACGAAATATTTTTGATAATTCTGCTAGACCCCAACAACGAAAGATCGACCCTGGTCAAAGGTTTACGGAAAAACTGAAAACTACATTTTTTTTTAATATACACGAGCGTTTATACAGTAAGAAATAGGTCCCAGAAGAAGTTAAAGATAACTTATTAAACCCCAGAAGTTTATTGGTTAACAGATATTTTCTCCAATGTTTTAAATATTAATTTTCAGGGGTGAAAATATTGTTGAACATTTTCTGGACTGATTCTACACATTTCGTAGCAGACAATAAACATAGTCGTTTGGCTTTTCAGGAGGGAAAATAGTGTTCATCATTTTCTGGACTGATTCTACACATTTCATCGCAGACAATAAATACAGTCTTTTGTTTTTCAGCAGGAAAAAATATTGTTCATTATTTTCTGGACTGATTCTACACATTCTGTAGCAGACAATAAACATAGTCGTTTGGATTTCAGGAGGGAAAATATTCCGGACTAATTCTACACACATCATAGCGGACAATAAACATTGTCGTTTTGCTTCGTGGAGGGAAAATATTGTTCATCATTTTCTGGACTGATTCTACACATTTCGTCGCAGACAATAATCCTAGTCGGTTGGCGATTCTGGTGGGTAAATATTGTTCATCATTTTGTAGACTGATTCTACACATTTCCTCGCAGACAATAAACATAGTCGTTTGGCTTTTCATTTTTGAAAATGTTGTTCATCATTTTCTGGACTGATTCTACACATTTCGACGGAGACAATAAACATATTCGTTTGGCTTTTCAGTAGGGAAAATATTGTTCATCATTTTCTTTACTGATTCTAAAAAATTAATAGCGGACAATACATATTGTCGTTTCGCTTTTGTGGAGGGAAAATATTTTTATGAAGGGAAAATATTGTTAATTATTTTCTGGACTGATTCTACACATTTCGTAGCAGACAATAAATGTAGTCGTTTGGCTTTCAGGAGAGATAATGTTGTTCATCATTTTCTCGACTGATTCTGTACATTTCGTTGCAAACAAGAAGCATATTCGTTTGTTTTTTCAAAGCCTTCTGCTCGTTTCTAATAATAACTTTTTTGGTTAAGATATGTGAACTTGAAATATCAAATTGGATACGAGAAATTGCAGAAAAATGGGTTAATTTTGTGTTAAAGTTATAGAAGTGAAATCTGTTGCATAATTCTACAAATCTTTAATCGAGTTTCACATAAGAAAACCATTCGTCCATGTATTAAACATTGCTGACATACCTGGTCAGGCGTTACTGCTATGTATTTAGAGATTCTTGATAAAACTGGAACAAGAATCTGCAATGTTATTGGTACTGACCTGTCATCACGACTTTAGTTACTATCCCACCGCCGTAATTTCGCTGTACCTTTTCTATTAATATTTCATTGTAATTGTTGTGATAAACTTTTCACTTTGATGCGTCAACGTCACGAATATGAACACAGTACTAGGAAGAAGAGGATTCATATCTTTCCCAAGTGTATTAGCACGTAAGTGAATGTAATGGAATTCTAGTAGAATCCATTAAATTCACTTACGTGCTAATATCCTTGGGAAGGATATGAACCCTCTTCCTCTCCCCCCAGCTATGGGTAAATAAGAGTGCAGAACGGATTCTACAGCCTTGGATGGCCACTGGTCTACCACAGAAAGAAATGGCAACCTACTGCGGGAAAATATCTACATCGTCAGTCATGTATCGAAAGATACATGATCGCCTAAGCGTGTATCATGCATGGCACATAACTGACTGACTAGAAAGTCTCATCATTTTTACAGGTGAAATTGATAGATCTAATCGGAAGTTCTATGCTAACAGTTTTTTCTCTCGCACTTCTCGCTTGTGAAACTCTTTTCTTGTTTTCCGGTTATCTTTGATCTTCAGAAATTGAAATACAACGTCAATCGTCATCTTCTGTCTTCTTAATTTCCGTTCTTTTATTGTTCTCTGTCTTTAATGGTATTTTCTTTTTTTGATATTCTCTCATATTCAGTAACTTCTTTGACTCAGTGTTTTTTTTTTTTTTTTAAGCGTATCACCCCAAGCAAGGCTGGAGGCCACTAGCACGTATGGGGTTATGGAATGGTTGGAGGAAGAGCAGATAGGAGTGGCAAAGGAGAGGATGTGGAGAAAGAGAAAGACAGTGGGTCGATCAAGGCAAGGGGGTTACAGAAGATTTGGAGCGAGAGCAGATAGGAATGAAAGGTGAAAGGATGTGGAGAAGGGAAGTGGATAGATCAAGGCAACTGGAGATGTCGATTGACATTACACTTAAATAGTTGGAGATTATATTTGTCAGGGAAACAGGAATAGGGAAGGGAGTTCCACAGGCGAGATGTGCGAGACATGAAGCTATTGGAGTAGAAGAGACGTCTACATCTAACAGTTTCAACGGTGAAGGGGTGGGAACGGGATGCCAGCCTCGTAGGACGTTTCAATTCATGAGGCCTAGGGACCAGCGAAAGCAGCTCCTCGGAGCAATTACCGTGAAAGTATTTGTAAAAAAGACAGAGCGAGGCAACGTCGCGTCTGTGAGAGAGCGACTGCAGACGAGTGTGACAGATCAGGGCCAATTACATTGCATTTTTATTGCCTTGCTGGGGTAAAATGATCAGAAAAAAATGTAAATTAAAAAGGACGCTAATAATGATAAAGTGACAGATTAAATTTCAGTGACGCATAATGTCGAAGTAGGATTTGGAAATCTTGACACTTACAGAGTATGTGAATAGATGTGAAGAGGGCGGATGATGAGAAGTTAGACATTAAATAAATTATAAAATATAGGACGTTGTGAGAGCAATGTTCGGTTGAGTGGTTGAGTTTGTTTAGCGGCATGTCAACACCTCTATGGGTTATTTCATGCCGAAATCTAAACAGTTTTATGGCTTCAACATAATATAATTTAAATGCAATTGTATGCCCTAAAATACAGATAAAATATATTGCTACTCATTCAGGAAGAATGGTTCAGTGAGTAAGTCAATGAAATATGTATTGCTGGCCATTTTACTATAAATAAGTATTACTAGGATTTTTATACTTTCATAGTGTTTTGTTTTCGTTTGATGATTCAGTATTTACCTATAGCTGGGACCCTAACAGGTGCTACCACCCTGGGTCAGAGTGAACCTACAAATACCAGCAATTAATAAGGGGTTCCTAGTTCCTCAAATCATCCATTCTCCCAATCAGAGGCCTTGCTGCCGGATGCAGTTTATCGTCATGCCCAGGACGACAATTAAGAGGCGGTTCCACGTTACTCAAAACTTCCAATCTCCCAATCAGAGGCCTTGCTGCCGGATGTAGTTTATCGTCATACCCAGGACGGAGCAATGTTCACCCATTTCCTGAAGAAAGAAGAAGAAGAGATAGTAGAAGAAGAAGAAGAAGAAGAAGAAGAAGAAGAAGAAGAAGAAGAAGCCTTCTTTTGTTTTATTTTTATTTTTAGGTTGTTTTCTTCTGAGCCTCTGCCTGCCTTTATATTTCATTGCCAATCGATGTTTTCTTTTATTCTAAAGTTGCGTTATAAAAAGTAAAAAAAAAAACAACAAAAAAAAACAACAAAAAACAAACAAATTCTAGCAAATATTTTTCTGGGAAAAAATTATGCGGCAAAGAAACTTTTATGCTGTTTTGACGTAAACTTATAAATAGAAGTCTAACAATATAAAATGTGTCCCAATAGAAGAAACCTTAAACGGAACAGCCGTAGTTTTATTACTCAGAGAAAACTGATTGACAAATAGAAAAAACAAAAAACAAAAAACAAAAAAACAAAAAACAAAAAAACAAAAAACAAACAGGTATCCTGATATAAGTGAAAAGTCAGAATTAAAAAAAAAACTGTTCAAATCCATATATCGAAAATTTCCAAGGGATTTAAATAGCATTTTTGAATTTAACGTTCGAAATTTCTTGCTGAAAAAAATAAAAAAATAAAAATAAAACAAAGACAAAAAGAAAAAGAATACAAAATCCATATCCCGGAAAAGATAATCACAAACACTTAAATTTGACTTGAAAGCAAGATGTAACTTATTTTTTCTAAATATAGTCTTTGATTTTGGTAACAAAAATGAAAAATAATCGCATGTGTATTTTGTTTTTCATGAAGAAAATATATGAAGAATTGAACGTAGTAAAATGCAATCTCTTTGTTCGGGCAAAATTTTTTTTTAAATTTACAAATATTTTTTTCATATCTAAACATGAAGGAAATATCTCTTCTGAATTTTCTATTTAAAAACAAATGAGGCAATCTAAGCGAGGAAAATGTTATAATTTATTTTCTTTGGTTCTGACCTGTCATCTCAGAATCAGTCATTTTTTCATCGCAGTAAAGAACCTTACATGTGTCTTATAAACACGGTCATAGCAATTGTTTTAACGAGCATTACTCTTTTGTAATGCAGGAATAGTACTCGATTGGCTGTTAGGTCCCATATTTTGCTGAAATAGCTAGATCTAAACATTAGTATTATTTTAATAGTTTCCTCTTTCGAACTTATCGCCTGCAGAATTCTCTTTCCGCTTCTCGCTTTCTTGTCAACTACGATTTAGTCACGTTTTCTCATATTCTCTTACTATCAGCGAGACCTTGCGTCTTGTGCTATTATCATTTTCTTGTGGCGAAATGATTAAAAATAATTATTGTATTTTTAAAAACATTGGAATAACCACAAGTAAGGCATTAATTCTACTAAAACATAAAGGGTTGACGGCTGGGGAAGAATATATATATATATATATATATATATATATATATATATATATATATAACAGAGGATTTCTGTGTGTCTGTGTGTCTGACTGTCTGTGTGATACCTTTTCACTCGAGATCCATCCAACCGATTTTGACCAAACTAGGCACGTACATTGTACTATGTATGAAATACGTTCTTAGCATAAAAAATCGATAATTTTTAAAAATTCAATAATCGCTAAAGCCGATCAAATATCGATAAATTCAACTATTTTCTTCCGATTTCGTTCAAACTCGGTATTTAGGTTATTTACATCACGACGAGCTCAACTGTACCTCATTTTGATTTATACGCTATTTAACTTGATAATTGAGTACACCTATATAGTGAAAACCAGGGTTAATAGCGAAAAATGGTGATTTTTACTGGTTTCTTTCTTATTTTTCGTTGATCATTCAACCAATTTTCATCAAACTTAACAATTGTTTTATAAATGTATCCCATTTTACATCCTTGATAGCACAGTGACAAATTGAATTTCAAAAACTCCAAAATAATTATGGTCTGAAGTGGGTTTTAATGTTCTCTGTTTTACCCCTTGATGTCTTACAAGAACTTTGATTGAATGAATACAGACGACTTCTGTTATATCAGTAACATCATTAATTCAAATTGTTTTTTAACGAAAGTACTTTAAAGTCATTGAAGAAGATAGATTTTGTTACATCTAAACATGATGCTGTTTTTGCTCCATTCAAATTGAACGCTTTTCTGATAGACCAGTTGGGTATGGCTGCTAGTTAAGAATAGAAACATCAATGATGAGTAAAAACTTAAGATAGTAATCAGATAGCGACTGAAATTGCATTTAAAATTTTGCAGATTAAAGTAGGGTGGAGAGCAAGCAACCGGAAGGGAGTTCCGCAAGCGAGAAGTGCGAGAGAAAAACTGTTAACATAAAATGTACGGCTGCATCTATTCAGCTCAACTGTAAATTGATGCCATCACGATGCCAGTCTTGTACTGCGCTTAAATTCAAAAACTCTAGGTACCATATTGAAGAGCTCATTCGGACAATTACAATGAAAGTATTTATAGAAAATACATAGAGAGCCAACCTTACGGCGGTGGGAAAGTCACTGGAGCTGAACAGCCAGATCAGGACCAATAATACTGCAGATGCTTTTTTGGATATTATCAAGATCTCAAGGTAAATAGCAGGGACACTGGACCATATGTGGCAGCAATATTCTAGTTTTAACCGGTGAAAAAATAACGGCTTGCCTGTTTTAATTTTCTGATGACTCTCAAATCTTTAGTTAATGACTGAGTAAAAACATGGTAAGTTCTATGACTCTAAAATATCCGTAGAAATTCCCCGATTGCATCCATCATTAAATATTTGAGCTTAACAACTTTAACAAAATAATACAATAACAAGCACTAATATTAATGCTGGTCGTTATTTAAAGACGTAAAGGGGTACAAGTAAAAATATTTGAAATTTACACCTTTTTTTTATTTCACTGAAGCAGCCCTAAACATTCTTTCTTTCTTTCTTTCTTTCTTTCTTACTGAAACCAAGCATTTTCCCCTCTTTCCACACAATCAAAATCCTCGTCTTACGGACATTTCTCTTAATAATACCGTATTTGACGGCATATAAGACGCACGGATGTATAAGACATACCCCAAATTCAGCAGGGAAAATCAAGAAAAAATTAGCAATTAGTAAAATTATTAGTAAACGGTACAGCCTAGGCTATATTTATGAGGTATTATTTTGCTTAAACAACCCATGATTGCAATTAAACGTAAAATAATAGGAAAAAAATACGAGCCCAAAAAACTTTATTATATCCAAAGGTAAGAAAACAAAATAAAATTAAGGAATTATTACAATTGAGCAAAACAGTACAGTTACCATTAAAATTTTTATTAATCTTCAAATCCATAAAATTTGTTGTCTTCGTTATCAAAACTCATTTTCAGTACTACTATGATTGTCGTTAAATAATGTGTCATATTCTGTTCCATTGAGAGCATTGCTAATACCACATTTTTAAAAAGATTTCACAACATTTTTTTGTCAATATTATCCCAAGCTTGCTTCACCCAATCGCAGACTTGTGCAATGCTGGGTCTTTTTATTCTTCCTGTAAGTGTAAGATCGGGATCAGCCAATTCCATCCACGTGTTCCATTCTCCATGTTTAAGTCTAAGCTGATAGGAGTTGCCAGGTAGCTAATTTCGGCCGACTATCGCGAATTTTAAGCCTAAAAGGCATATAAAACGCAGGGGAATTTTGAAAGTGCGACTTATATGCTGTCAAATGCGGTAATTTAAAAATAATTCAGCAGACGATGTTATTTTATTTATGGTAACTAGATATTTGGCGATTGCCTTAGTCGTTATTTTGTCGTCGATATTTTTCGTCTGAAAAATGCTGCTTTTATCGCGGTTGCCATTCTTCTCGTTATTTTTCATAAGATCAAAGTGTAGTACGTGTTTGTATTAGCTTAATCTGATTCGCTAAATCTACTACTATCTTTGTTTCTTTCTTTCTAAAAAAAATGAATAGTCTATAATCTATGAGGTATTATCAGGCCGTAACGGTCTTCAGAACTAAGGAATTGAAGACCAAGCATAATTATAATAATATAGCTATTACAGGGCCAGTAAGGTACTTGACGACATGTCATTCTGCTCCAGAAGTTATGTAATATCAATTAATGTCCTTTTATCCTTTCAGGATGTCAATGCACGAGACATGATCGAATTGTTATGATACCCATAAAGCACAGTGATGTTAACATTGCACGCGTTTTTGGAAGTCGACAGGTCGTTGAGCACAAAGTTCTGAAGGAAGCGTCCAGTTGGGTTGTGTAGGCTGCATCGAAGCAAATAAAGCATTCACAGTATCGAGAGACAACAATTCGGACAGCGGGTGAAGAAGATTATCGATGCGAATCTCGAAACGTCCATGAGGGCATTTGTAGGGAGATCCCTTAATGTGGTGCATGAGGACATTCGTTACGAGTCATAAGGGCAGTTCATACCGGCACGGACACAAGAACAACGGTTGCTCCGACGAAAACGATTACTGAGCAAGTTAAAAAATCCAGAGGGAACGTGGAATACACTGATTCTTTTTTCAGAGAAAAAAAAAACAACATCGCCCATGATCTAAACGTGAACCGGTGAAATGACAGGTGGCGCTATGTGTGGGTCCTTCTGATTTTCACTATATTACGTCCACTTAGTTTCTAGCTTCTGGGGGTGATGAGTAGCGAAGGAAATGTTATGCCACAAAGCCTCTTTCAAGAGGTCTTTGATTGAATGCTACCGGCTACAATGATGAGCTAAAAACTTTTGAAGTCCTGGATAAACCTTGTATGCAATGTAAGGCCATATGTGCTTCAGGAGGACTCTGCATCTGCCCACAATGCTACAGTGACCCAAGATTAGATGTCAGCCAATCTGTACGGCAACATCACGCCAAATATATGGCCAACTAACACGTCAGAACTAAATCTGTTTGACCATTAATTGCGAGGCGTTATTTAACGGGAAATTAATCAAAGGTCACACAATACGACCGATTCCTCGGAAGCCGCCATTACAAGATTAATCACTAATATCAATACACACCATGTGATGCATTCTTGTTACAGATTGCATCGTTGCAGTTGAAGTCGGTTACATCGAATAAATATGCAATCCAACACTTGTTTCATCTGTGTACCAAGTTTTCTTTCAACATATTGAGATGTTTGTAAGATGTGATTCTTATCATTTACCAAAGCATTTAATATTAAAATCCCTTTCCAATGCATTTTCCTAGTAAAATACATTTCCAATGCATTTTCATAGTAAAATCCCTTTCCAATAGATTTTCATAGTAAAATACCTTTCCAATGTATTTTCATAGTAAAATCCCTTTCCAATGCATTTTCATAAAATCCCTTTCCAATGCATTTTCATAGTAAAATCCCTTTCCAATGCATTTTCATAGTAAAATTCCTTTCCAATGCATTTTCATTGTAAAATCCTTTTCCAATGCATTTTCATAATAAAATCCCTTTCTAATGCATTTTCATAATAAAATCACTTTCCAATGCATTTTCATAGTAAAATCCCTTTCCCATGCATTTTCATAATAAAATCCCTTTCCAATGCATTTTCATAATAAAATCCCTTTCTAATGCATTTTCATAATAAAATCCCTTTCCAATGCATTTTCATAATAAAATTCCTTTCCAATGCATTTTCATAGTAAAATCCCTTTCCAACATTTTCATAATAAAATCCCTTTTCAATGCATTTTCATAGTAAAATCCCTTTCCAATGCATTTTCATAGTAAAATCCCTTTCCAATGCATTTTCATAATAAAATCCCTTTCCAATGCATTTTCATAATAAAATCCCTTTCTAATGCATTTTCATAATAAAATCCCTTTTCAATGCATTTTCATAATAAAATCCCTTTCTAATGCATTTTCATAGTAAAATCACTTTCCCATGCATTTTCATAATAAAATCCCTTTCCAATGCATTTTCATGATAAAATCCCTTTCCAATGCATTTTCATAATACAATCCCTTTCCCATGCATTTTCATAATAAAATCCCTTTCCAATGCATTTTCATAATAAAATCCCTTTCCAATGCATTTTCATAATAAAATCACTTTCCAATGAATTTTCATAATAAAATCCCTTTCCAATGCATTTTTATAGTAAAATCCCTTTCCAATGCATTTTCATAGTAAAATCCCTTTCCAATGCATTTTCATAATAGAATTCCTTTCCAATGCATTTTTATAGTAAAATCCCTTTCCAATTCATTTTCATAATAAAATCCCTTTCCAATGCATTTTCATAGTAAAATCCCTTCCAAAAGCATTTTCATAATAAAATCACTTTCCAATGCATTTTCATAGTAAAATCCCTTTCCATTGCATTTTCATAATAAAATCCCTTTCCAATGCATTTTCATCGTAAAATCCCTTTCCAATGCATTTTCATAGTAAAATCCCCTACCAATGCATTTTCATAATAAAATCCCTTTCCAATGCATTTTCATTGTAAAATCCCTTTCCATTGCATTTTCAAAGTAAAATCTCTTTCCAATGCATTTTCATAGTAAAACCCCTTTCCAATGCATTTTCATAATAAAATCTCTTTCCAATGTATTTTCATAGTAAAATCCCTTCTCAATTCATTTTCATAATAAAATCCCTTTCCAATGTATTTTCAAAGTAAAATCCCTTCCCAATGCATTTTCATAATAAAATCCCTTTCCAATGCATTTTCATAGTAAAATCCCTATCCAATGCATTTTCATAATAAAATCTCTTTCCAATGCATTTTCATCGTAAAATCCCTTTCCAATGCATTTTCATAGTAACATCCCTTTCCAATGCATTTTCATAATAAAATCCCTTTCCAATGCATTTTCATAGTAAAATCCCTTTCCAATGCATTTTCATGATAAAATCCCTCTCCGATGCATTTTCATAGTAAAATCCTTTTTAAATGCGTTTTCATAATAAATTCCCTTTCCAATGCATTTTCCTAGTAAAATACATTTCCAATGCATTTTCATAGTAAAATCCCTTTCCAATAGATTTTCATAGTAAAATACCTTTCCAATGTATTTTCATAGTAAAATCCCTTTCCAATGCATTTTCATAAAATCCCTTTCCAATGCATTTTCATAATAAAATCCCTTTCCAATGCATTTTCATAATAAAATCCCTTTCCAATGCATTTTCATAGTAAAATCCCTTTCCAATGCATTTTCATAGTAAAATCCCTTTCCAATGCATTTTCATAGTAAAATTCCTTTCCAATGCATTTTCATTGTAAAATCCTTTTCCAATGCATTTTCATAATAAAATCCCTTTCTAATGCATTTTCATAATAAAATCACTTTCCAATGCATTTTCATAGTAAAATCCCTTTCCCATGCATTTTCATAATAAAATCCCTTTCCAATGCATTTTCATAATAAAATCCCTTTCTAATGCATTTTCATAATAAAATCCCTTTCCAATACATTTTCATAATAAAATTCCTTTCCAATGCATTTTCATAGTAAAATCCCTTTCCAACATTTTCATAATAAAATCCCTTTTCAATGCATTTTCATAGTAAAATCCCTTTCCAATGCATTTTCATAGTAAAATCCCTTTCCAGTGCATTTTCATAATAAAATCCTTTTCCAATGCATTTTCATAATAAAATCCCTTTCTAATGCATTTTCATAATAAAATCCCTTTTCAATGCATTTTCATAATAAAATCCCTTTCTAATGCATTTTCATAGTAAAATCACTTTCCCATGCATTTTCATAATAAAATCCCTTTCCAATGCATTTTCATGATAAAATCCCTTTCCAATGCATTTTCATAATAAAATCCCTTTCCAATGCATTTTCATAATAAAATCCCTTTCTAATGCATTTTCATAATAAAATCCCTTTTCAATGCATTTTCATAATAAAATCCCTTTCTAATGCATTTTCATAGTAAAATCACTTTCACATGCATTTTCATAATAAAATCCCTTTCCAATGCATTTTCATGATAAAATCCCTTTCCAATGCATTTTCATAATAAAATGTCTTTCCCATGCATTTTCATAATAAAATCCCTTTCCAATGCATTTTCATAATAAAATCCCTTTCCAATGCATTTTCATAATAAAATCACTTTCCAATGGATTTTCATAATAAAATCCCTTTCCAATGCATTTTTATAGTAAAATCCCTTTCCAATGCATTTTCATAGTAAAATCCCTTTCCAATGCATTTTCATAATAGAATTCCTTTCCAATGCATTTTTATAGTAAAATCCCTTTCCAATTCATTTTCATAATAAAATCCCTTTCCAATGCATTTTCATAGTAAAATCCCTTCCAAAAGCATTTTCATAATAAAATCACTTTCCAATGCATTTTCATAGTAAAATCCCTTTCCATTGCATTTTCATAATAAAATCCCTTTCCAATGCATTTTCATCGTAAAATCCCTTTCCAATGCATTTTCATAGTAAAATCCCCTACCAATGCATTTTCATAATAAAATCCCTTTCCAATGCATTTTCATTGTAAAATCCCTTTCCATTGCATTTTCAAAGTAAAATCTCTTTCCAATGCATTTTCATAGTAAAACCCCTTTCCAATGCATTTTCATAGTAAAATCCCTTTCCATTGCATTTTCATAGTAAAATCACCTTCCAATGCATTTTCATAGTAAAATCCCTTTCCAATGCATTTTCATAATAAAATCTCTTTCCAATGTATTTTCATAGTAAAATCCCTTCTCAATTCATTTTCATAATAAAATCCCTTTCCAATGTATTTTCATAGTAAAATCCCCTACCAATGCATTTTCATAATAAAATCCCTTTCCAATGCATTTTCATTGTAAAATCCCTTTCCATTGCATTTTCAAAGTAAAATCTCTTTCCAATGCATTTTCATAGTAAAACCCCTTTCCAATGCATTTTCATAGTAAAATCCCTTTCCATTACATTTTCATAGTAAAATCACCTTCCAATGCATTTTCATAGTAAAATGATTTCATAGTAAAATCCCTTTTAAATGCTTTTTCATAATAAATTCCCTTTCCAATGCAGTTTCATAATAAAATCCCTTTCCATTGCATTTTCACCGTAAAATCTCTTTCCAATGCATTTTCATAATAAAATCACTTTCCAATGCATTTTCATAGTAAAATCCCTTTCCAATGCATTTTCATAATAAAATCCCGTTCCATTGCTTTTTCATAATAAAATCTCTTTCTAAGGCATTCTCATAATAAAATCCCTTTCCAATGTATTTTCCTAATAAAATCCATTTCCTATGCAGTTTCATAGTAAAATCCCTTTCCAATGCATTTTCATAGTAAAATCCCTTTCCAATGCATTTTCATAGTAACATCCCTTTCCAATGCATTTTCATCGTAAAATCCCTTTCCAATGCATTTTCATAGTAAAATGCCTTTCCAATGCATTTTCATAATAAAATCTCTTTCCCATGCAGTTTCATAATAAAATCTCTTTCCAATGCAGTTTCATAGTAAAATCCCTTTCCAATGCATTTTCATAGTAAAATCCCTTTCCAATGCAGTTTCATAGTAAAATCCCTTTCCAATGCATTTTCATCGTAAAATCCCTTTCCAATGCATTTTCATAGTAAAATCACTTTCCATTGCATTTTCATAATAAAATCTCTTTCCAATGCAGTTTCATAATAAAATCTCTTTCCAATGCAGTTTCATAGTAAAATCTCTTTCCAATGCATTTTCATAGTGAAATCCCTTTCCAATGCATTTTCATAGTAAAATCCCTTTCCATTGCATTTTCATAGTGAAATCCCTTTCCAATGCATTTTCATAGTAAAATCCCTTTACAATGCATTTTCATAATGAAATCCCTTTCCAATGCATTTTCATTGTAAAATCACTTTCCAATGCATTTTCATAGTAAAATCCCTTTCCAATGCATTTTCATAATAAAATGTCTTTCCAATGCAGTTTCATAATAAAATCTCTTTCCAATGCAGTTTCATAGTAAAATCCCTTTCCAATGCATTTTCATAGTAAAATCCCTTTCGAATGCATTTTCATCGTAAAATCCCTTTCCAATGCATTTTCATAGTAAAATCTCATTCCAATGTATTTTCATAGTAAAATCACTTTCCAATGCATTTTCGTAGTAAAATCCCTTTCCAATGCATTTTCACAAAATCTCTTTCCAATGCATTTTCATAGTAAAATCCCTTTCCAATGAATTTTCATAATAAAATCATTTTCAAATGTATTTTCAAAGTAAAATCTCTTTTCAATACATTTTCATAATAAAATACCATTCCAATTCATTTTCCATAGTGAAATCACACTCCAATGCATTTTCATAATAAACTCTCTTTCCAATGCATTTTCATAGTAAAATTACATTTCAATGCATTTTCATAGTAAAATCCCTTTCCAATACATTTCCATAGTAAAATCCCTTTCAAATGCATCTTCATAGTAAAATCACTTTCCAATGCATTTTCGTAGAAAAATTACATTTCAGTGCATTTTCATAGTAAAATTACATTTCAATGCATTTTCATAGTAAAATCCCTTTCCAATAAATTTTCATAGTAAAATCACTTTCCAATGCATTTTGATAGTAAAATTACATTTCAATGCATTTTCACCCTAAAATCACTATTCCAGTGCACTTCCGTCTTAAAATCACTTCGCATTGATTTTTATAATAAAATCATTTTCCAATGCATCGGGACTCGCTAGACATAAATCCCATTAAGTATAACATGCAGGTCGTTATTTAACCGGAAACTAATCGACGTTTTCACAAAACGACTGATCTCTTGGGAGCCGTCATTACCAGAGAGAATGTCCAGTATCAATGCAGGCAATACGATGCGAGTATTTCAAGGAATCCGGTCCCGCATTGAAGCCATCATTTCAATCCAGCCATTACTGCATCTCTGTAGCAAGTTTTCTTTCAATACATTTACTTGTTTGCAAGACGTGGTTGTTTTTTACGGTTTTCAATGTTTCCCCAAATAACTTACGTACCCTGTAGCTCAACATTTTATTAAAATATTTTTCGTTATTTTTATATGATTTTACCTCAAGCAAATGCAAGAAATTCACTAAGACATACAAGGTGACTGATTATGAATGAATAAGAAAAATAAAAACATTAATGACCGCGAACAATAAAAGAAGAGGAATCAGACAGTAGATAACAATTGAAATTGCATTTAAATTTTTGAAGATCAAAGTTGGCTGGAAAGCAATGTTCCACAGGCGAGAAGTGCGATAGACAAGTTGCCTTCCAAAAAAGCAAAAAACAACTAAAAAACAAAAAACAAAAAAACAAACAAACAACCACGTCTTGATGCAGTAATGGCTGGATTGAAATGATAGCTTCATTGCGGGACTGGATTGCTTGAAATACTAGCATCATATTGTCTGACATTGAACATTCTCTCTGGTAATGGCGGCTCTCAAGGGTTTAGTTGTTTTGTGAAAACGTCGATTAGTTTCCCGTTAAATAACGACCTGCATGTTATACTTAATGGGATTTAGGTCTAGTAAATTCAAATGCATTGAAATAAAAACCCGGTCTGTCTTGCTATTTACTGGGGGGGGGGGTAAGAAGAGGATTCATACCTTTCACAAGGGTATTAGCAATGGTATTAACACGTAAGTGAATGTAATGCATTTGACTGGAATTCGAACTCGGCTCTCCGATTCCTTACTCCAAGACGCTATACATTACTCCACCGTGCCTCCTCCTCCGTATCTCTATCTAGTACTGTGCTTAAATTCATAAAGACTAGGTACTCCAGAGAAAATTCATCAGAACAAATACCATGTAAGTATTTATAGAAAAGTCACAGAAATCCATATTACGGCGATGGGAAAAATACTGGAGCCTGGATACCAGGCCACGACCAATATAATAGCAAATTCGGATTTGGATTTTATCAAGAATATCTAAAATTTATACACTTAAATTTAATTATACATTTCCCTTAACAATTTTATCGTAAAATATAAATTTTACTATTCACTATTTTCTTTGGATTATACGTGCTTTATTTTTTTCCACAACTAGGTAGGACGATGAACTATATCCGGCAGCAAGGCCTCTGATGCTTTGAGAGCGTGAAACCACTTTTTAATAGCTGTCATTCCCAGGTTCACCCTGACCCAGGTGGTAGTTCCTGTTAGGGTCCCAGCTCTGGGAAAATAATGACCCCCCCCGCCAAAATGAGAAAACACTATGAAATATATTTTTATAGAAAAATTAACATCAATACCTATTTATAGTAAAGTTTCCAGCAGTACATTTATAGAAGAATTACCAACAATACATTTTATAAAAATTGACCAACATGTATTATATGACTATATTTGCCTTTAATTCTGATATTTCCCTTGCAAAAATTACATATAGTTTTTTTTTTCATTTTATTATCTGTTAAACGTTTTGCAAATTAAAGTTTTCACAGCGTTTCTTGACAAAAAATTAAAAATGAAATTTAAGCATCCAACTGTTTTTCACAAATTTCATGTTACATACTTTGGACGGATATTCAATCTCAGCCATTTTACCATAAAATCTGAGGTGCTATCTATGTTAAGTTTAAACAGCTAATGCTGAACATACGCCCTTATATTGTAGGTTTGCCTCTCCTTGTATGCCAATGGAGATCGCTTGACATCGTTCGATGTAGTTCTGCTCATCATCAAGAAAAGGAAATGGTCAATACACCCTTTCTCTCACCCTCTCTATGGCTTTCACGCACAGCATGCGGCAGGTACATGTAGTTACCCAGTCTTCATTCGTAGAAATAGTCCCCGGACAATACGACTTCTAAATTTCACTATACCACGTGGCGCACTCTTTTTCTCTCTCTTTCTCTCATTCTCTCTCTCTCACACTCTTATTCTTATTCTTCTATGAACCGTGTCCCTTCAATACGTGGGAAATCATGGCTCTCCACAACTGTCTCTCTCTGTCCCTTTTCGATATGCCCTTCGACTGCCAAATTCTTCAAGTCTACCTCCTCCATTCTCCTTCTTCTCTCAGTGCTGTTTCCCCTCAGGACGTGGGCAAACATGTCTCTTCACAATTTCCTGTCCTTTGTAGCTCAAAATTTTTTTTTTGTTATTTTGTATAAACCCTGTTCTGCCATCCATTTACTGAAGCCCTACAAGCATGTTACCTATTGTTTTCCTCTGTCCCTCTTGCCTTTAATTTCTTTGGTGACTATTAGATTTTCCAAACCCTCTTTCCTCATTATATGCCTTAGAAATATCAGCTGTCTCTTCCTGATGTTAAGTATAACTTTATTTTTTTCTCGTCCTTGCTCATATGTTCGTAACATGGCATTCCCGGCATCATGCTGTCGAACCACCTTTTTGCTGCTTCAAATCTCTTCTTCATCTTTGAGGAGATTTTCCAGCATCCACTGTCATATGGGGGGACATGATTATGCAGTATGTACTTTGCAGAACTTTTATGTGAAAGTAAAATGCAAGGCGACATTGAATGAATACCTGAAGATATTAAAGCATCTGAGTGAAAACTAATTACAATGCTGGAAAGTATAAAGAAGCTATATGCCATGGTTTTATAAGCTGTCTAATATCTAATACCATTAGTCAGCAGCTGCTTGAGAACACATTATCTTGCAACTGCATTTGATCAAGCAAGAGTTCAGCATCATACTATCTATTACAGACAACTTTTGATGCAGTTCCTTTCAGTGATAAGAAAACATGCTCTAAGTAGCATCAGATTATATGAAAACCAAATATTGGCTATTGTCTCTAAAAGCTAGAAATATTTCTTTTATGAGAACAATAGGCATCTTTACTGGAACTGCCCAGCACAGGAAGCAACATGTAATAGATGCAGCAAAAAAGGCCATTTTACAATGTAATTCAGCAAGACCTGGAACATCTGCTGCACTTCAGTCTCCAACTCTTGCTGTGATGGCAATTATCTCAGAGATTTTACCTTCTGTTGCAACCTGGATTAATTAAAACCGGAAGAGTATCAAAACACTTATAGACCCAAGTACTGTGCACTTTCAATACAGATTCCTTGCTTGGAGATTTCTTTTCGCCAGAATTTATTCAGATTTTCTGCTCAATGTCTAGTCCAACATTGGCATTGTTTTGAGTTTTAAAACTTCTAACCAGTTGTTCAATTTGTGTTGATGCCATTCTTTAACAGGACATTATAAAGCAACAGCAAAGCATCAGTACAAATTTCAGTGGGGAAAATCTGTCAATATATATGTGGATTGGCTACCTTTTTGGTTTCCCCTCTTCTCAAATTTTTCTAATCTTACAATCTTTACTTTGTTTTTAACGAAGTTTTTTTTTCTGTTTCTTAATACGCTGCTTAGCTTTTGGAATGCATCTTTGCAATTTGTTAAAACAATCGCAGATATTTGAATTTTTGTACTTGTTTGATTTTGGTATCCCCGATTTGTAATTTTCGTTTTGGAATGTCCCTTTTGCTAACAACCACTCATTCTGTCTTCCTTTTTTTATTTTAAATAGAAATGTCATTTACTTAAAAGGTTTTGGCCACTTATTAGCTCTATCCGTCGTATTCTAACCTTCATTCTGTGGAATCATATTTCTCTTGTCTCTTTTCTTAGTCTGTGAAGAAACCGTTTACCATTTACTGTTACATCGCTGTCCATAACTCTTTACTATGTTCCTAAAAATGTTATTATTTTCTTTTTTTCCTCCGATGTTTGATCTTAGAAACAAACAAAAAAGGGTGCTTAATTGATATGCTTTATCAATCCTCTTATATGGCAGTGAATGTTGGATCATCTTCCCACGGATGAGGACGAAATAGAGGCGGCAGAAATGTGTTTCTAAAGAAGGATACTGAAAATTCCATGAATGTAGCGAATAAGCAAAAAATAAGTCTTGAAGAAAATAGCAAGAGAAAGAACACTCTTACTCAGAATCAGGAAAAGACTGCTGGAATTTCTAGGACACAATATCAGGAAGGAGGGCTTGGAAAACTTAACCCTCATCGGGCCTATTGAGGCAATAGGGAAATGTAGCGAGTTACTTACATGACGAGCTTGTTTTCAATATGTGACGGAACGTATGCGGAAGCTTAGCACTGGGTGGGGACGCTAAGACACACACGAGATAGGAAGCTATGGAGAACCATGATCGCTTATGTCATGAAGAGAAGTAGAAGAAGAGGTATGGAAACATGGAAATAATTTTCTCTCTGTCCTCTTTTGGTAGCCATGTTCTTTATATAGAAACATGTACAAAAATAGCCGACGTTTTAAATGCATTTCGTTCGAAATCTTTCAACCTTTTGCTATTGCTATTGTCAAACCGTCCTCTGCAAACTGACTCACCCCCACTTCACAATAGTTTGGGAGCATTCATTTGAGAATGTATTAAAAACCTCAAAATCAATGCTCTGCTAAATCGATGCCATCACAAACGTTTAAGATTTAAGAATAAACATCTCGATCGCGTGACCTCACCTTTAAATACGCTAAAACTTTCAAAATAATTAGCACATCATATCTGTCAAGTAAAATGGGGGTAACAATGACATCAAAGACAAGAAAATGATCATAAAAAGAACGTTAATCCTTGAAGATAAATGAAGCGAGTTGAAAGCATGAAACTTTAGACAAATTGACACGAACTGCGGACAGTTCCTTCACGCATTCAATTCAAAGATACGCAAAGGAATCCGTAAAATGTAAACATAATTTAAATATATAATAGGCGTGCATAATGGTAATGCTAATATTAGCAGTTTCCCTAGAAGGAAATATTTGGCACTCATTGACCGACCAGCTAACTTTTGCTTAAAATTCATAAAATCTTCAGTATTTGTCTATATTTCTGAGATGAGGTATTATGTACATTATTTACATTATTCGGACTATTGTCCTCATCTTTGTCGCCATATTTATTACAACGTTTGGGCCGTTGTGCACTCCGGCCTTTTTCAGGTGGTTGGAATGTCGAACTGAACCCTTTATTTCGCTCACTGGGGTAGACTGTTCTAGTTCCACGTGCCATGTTTAATGAATGTCAGTTATCTCCTGTTAATTTTCCTCTGAAAGTTCTCCACTGCCTTAACCGGGTATTGAACTCACACTCTTTGGGCTCTGTCACTGGATCTAATTAACGCCTATAGCCGTTCTGCCATGTGTTCTTTCTCTTTAATTTAAAAAAAAAAGTAAATCAGCCTCTCAAGTTCAGTAGCAGTTATCGCTCTTTCCAGTATTGATGACGCTTTTCTCTCTAACCTTTTGTTTGAAGTCGTGTGGAATATCAACATCTTGATTATGTCATTATTTTCTCTATCAAGTAACATGTGCTATCCATTTTAGTTGTGGTTACTATTGGGTGTTGCTAGTTTCAAATGACGTGGATTGTTATATATATATATATATATATATATATATATATATATATATATATATATATATATATATATATATATATATATAACAATTCATTTTGTTTGTTTATAGATACACTCTATCTGAAAATAATTTACACATACACACACATGCACACACATACACACACACACACATATATATATATATGAGACATGAGACATGTATATATATATATATATATATGTGTAAATTATTTTCAGATAGAGTGTATCTATAAACAAACAAAATGAATAGACAAGAGAAAAAACTATTCTTAGCTAAGGCGTTTCGACCTCTGAAGCACTTTATCAAGGCAAATGAGAGTCTTTATTTTCACACACACACACACACACACATATATATATATATATATATATATATATATATATATATATATATATATACCAAGTGTGACATCAAAATTGTTCAAATCGTCTAACAGTATAATTGTCTATCCCACAAAATGTTTAATACCTTAAAAACAGCTATACTAATTGAGTTTCCTTTTTTCCCCTGGTTTTCAGACGAGACATGTAGCCATTTTGACACTATTCGTCGTAAGAATCACTGAAAAAGCCTTTGAATTATAAGAGAACATTTTAAAATCGTGTTGTGTCAGCCTCACTGTCTTCCTAAATGAGCAATGGTAAGAGGAAAAAGATCATTCAGGCCTTCAGTAATGGCACTAACATTCATACACTGGCTTCCATCTTCAAAGTCCATTCAAGAACCATCGAGAGAATAAGTTTTAAAAAGGGAATAGCAGAAATGGCAAAATGTATCAGGAGGTCACATCAGAAAGTTTGTACAAATTGCGTTAGAGGGCATTGTATTGAATGATCTTTAGTATACAAAATGCATTTGATAAGAAAAAAAAATAGATTTACTCGAAAAAGGTATTTTCGTAATCTCGCTTGGGAACAAACGGTCTGCAAGCCGACAGAACGAATTTCGTGAATATACAAACATAGATAGAAGAATAAAATAAGTTTGCTATCTCTTATCGAATTTATTTAACTTGTACAACCAGTAAATCCTAAGAAAACTAAAGGAATTACCAGATTTATGATCGGCAGGATAACGTAATCTGCGAAGACAAAGTGACAACATAAAATGGAGCGAGTCAAGATCGTAGTTAATCACCACAGAGAACCTTTTATACCTGCCATCAACATGCCTGATGTTAGACTCCAGGAGCGCAACAAGACTACGCCTTCTTGGCCTCACGTTTTCCACTGACATAAAATGGAGCGATTATATCGAATCAGTTGCTACATCTATTGCAAGGAAAGTTGGTTCACTGTGCCGTGCAAGAAAATTTTACTCATCAGAATCCATCTGGCACATTTATATATCTACCATTCGTCTGTGCGCTGAATACTGTTGCCATAGCTTGTCTGGTGCTCCCGCTGAATCTCGAGATTCTTATAAAAATTCAAAGAAAGGTCTGTAATGTGATCGATCCTGATCAGGTATGTTCACTTTAGTCACTTTCTCATCGACGTGACATGGCTTCTCTCTGTCTTGTCTACAAATATTTTCATGGCAACTGCTCTGGCAAAATCCATACATTTCACATTCGTATATACCGATTTAGCGTTTACTGTTAAATTGTCATTGTTCGATCAGCGAAGTTAAGCAGTGCCGAGCCTGTTTAACACATAGATGAGGGACGTTTGGAGATACCGGGTACTGTAAGTAATGGAGAGGGGTAAACGTCGGGCAAAAATGTACCTTTGGAATGTGTTGTGGCCTTGCTACGGCCAGAAATAAAGATCCAAGAGAGGAATTGAGTTACACAAATATATTAACAGAAACAGTAATAGAAACATATACAAAAGAGAGTGTTACAGCAAGAATGTTCGGTCCGATTGTCATAGCTGACTGCTGGAATCTTCCCTCTTCAAAAGGCAGTACCTGCTCCTATTTATAGCTGGGGGAGTCCATGCTTGCGTGGATAAATTACCATAACAGAATGGATGAAGGTGACATCATGACGTGGTGCATACAAAGACAAATTGTTTTTGCGGTTCACATGCGTGCATGCGTAAATTACTATAACTCCAATGCATTTTCCTAGTAAAATCCTTTTCCAATGCATTTTCATAGTAAAATCCTTTTCCAATGCATTTTCATAGTAAAATCCTTTTCCAATGCATTTTCATAGTAAAATCCCTTTCCAATGCATTTTGATATTAAAATCCCTTTCCAATGCATTTTCATAATAAAATCCCTTTGCAGTACATTTTGATAGTAAAATCACTTTCCAATGCATTTTCATAGTAAAATCCCTTTCCAATGCATTTTCATAGTTAAATCACTTTCCAATGCATTTTGATATTAAAATCCCTTTCCAAGGCATTTTGATAGTAAAATCCCTTTGTAATGCATTTTCACAGTAAAATCACTTTCCAATACATTTTGATAGTAAAATCCCTTTGTAATGCATTTTTATAGTAAAATCCCTTTCCAATGCATTTTCATAGTAAAATCCCTTTTCAATTCATTTTTATAGTAAAATCCCTTTTCTATGCATTTTCATAGTAAAATCCCTTTCCAATGCATTTTGATAGTAAAATCATTTTACAATACATTTTGATAGTAAAATCCCTTTCCAATGCATTTTCATAGTAAAATCCCTTTCCAATGCATTTTCATAGTAAAATCACTTTCCAATGCATTTTCATAGTAAAATCTCTTTCCAATTGTGGCGTTGTTAGGTCCAGAAATAAAGACACAAAGAGATCAATTGAGTTAAAAAAATATATTAACAGAAACAATAATACAAGCATAAAAAGAGTGTCTTACAGCAAGAAAGTTCGGTCCGAATGTCAGAGCTGACTGCTGGAAACTTTCCTTTCCAAAAGGCAGTACCTGCTCCTGTTTATAGCTGGGAGAGTCCATGCTTGCATGAATAAATTACCAACACAGAATGGATGAAGGCGACAACATGACGTGGTGCATACAAAGACAAATTGTTTTTGCGGTTCACATCTTACATTTACTTAGCTGGGGAACGTCACTGTCAGCGGCAAAGAGACACTGTCTCTAAAGATGGAAGCCAGTAAACTTTAGGAGGAGTTACGACCGTTAATTTTAGCAAATTCACTTGGATTGCAACTGGAAATTATTATCATGAGCATAATTTTCGTTTGGAATGATTCGAGGAGAAGACCGCTCTACTTTGAAATTCCTGGGCAGATAATCTGACCATCAATCAGGATATGGTGGTCATTTATTGGTCACCCAAAATATATCAATGCCACCTTCTCTCTCTCTCTGACTCTCTCTTTCTTTCTCTCTCTCTCTCTCTCTCTCTCTCTATATATATATATATATATAATTAAAACGATAGACAAGGTACTACTATTAAGCTTTTTATTCAGTGTTTCTTGTGTTCGTAGAAGCGTTTTCTTTTTTGGACATTAAATATGTAAAAATTGTCCGAACCTTCTGTCTATCTGAGCGCTTTCAGAGTTTTCTAAGTCTCCGTATGTGTTTACTTGAACTTTTCCTTACGGTATCAACCAAATTCCATTCCGAACATACTCATAGAAAATCAACTATAATAGCTTCATCCACATGTAAAAAAATATACTGAAAGTAATAAAAGCACTAATAATAAAATAGAAATGCCCAATAACATCAGATACGAAACATGGCTACAATGTTCCGACCATGTTTGGAAAATTAAAAAAAAAATCCCATAACTTTAGATACATACTAAAAAACTACACATTCACTTAAAAATAAAAATCATCATATACAAAACATTCGGACAATTTTTCAAACTTTAAGTCCAGACAAGATATCAGTTATATGAACACAAAACAAATTTAATAAATGTTTAATCGCAGTACCTTAACGGTCGTCTTTAGTGAAACTTGTATAAAAGAAGGGTTGCTACCCAAATACACAATTATTACACACACACACGCACGCACACACACACATATATATATGTGTGTGTGTGTGTGCTTGTGCGTGTATAATAATGGTCGTTTACTCACCTTTTCCGAGCACATTTCGGCATCTATGGTGGTTAGTCAATCCCTGTTCCATGTCGCGACGTTTCGTCTGTGAGAAGGAAGTGGCTGGGATGAAAATCATTAATTGCCAACAAGAGAGCGCCTAAAGACTGGAAAGTGAGGACTGGGCAACTAGAGCCCAGATATGGCAACAGTACCGCCATTTTTTTGTCTGATGTTTTTCTATTCAAGATATAGCCTAACTCTGGGAAGCTAATATTCGCCCACCCTCCAGATATCGTAGGCTACCAGTATTCGTAGCTACATTTCTCATAACATAGCAATATTAAATGTAATAGGAGAACTCTTTCGATACGATATTTTTTAGTTGGAATCTCATTTCGATTAATTATAGTTCTATTGGTTGTTTTATTTAGCGGCATATCAACACCTCTATGAGTCATCTAATATCGAAATATAAATATTTTGACATAATTTTATGGTTTCAACTAAATATATTTTGAACGCAATTGTATAATTTCAACTACAGGTAAAATGTATTGTTGGTCATTTGCTATAAAATGTACTGTTGGTCATTTTGCTATAAAATGTATTGTTGGTCATTTTACTATAAATAGGTATTGTTGGTCAGTTAAATATAATAAAGTATTCTTTGTCATTTTACTATAAATAGGTATTGTTTTTCATTTTGCTATAAAATGTATTGTTGGTCATTTTAATATAAATAGGTACTGTTGGTCATTTTGCTATAAAATGTATTGTTGGTCATTTTACTATAAAGAGGTTCTGTTGCTCATTTTGCTATAAAATGTATTGGTCATTTTACTATGAATAGGTACTGTTGGGCATTTTGCTATAAAATGTATTGTTGGTCATTTTACAATAAATAGGTATTGTTGCTTATTTTACTATAAATATGTATTGTTGGTTATTTTGCTATAAAATGTATTGTTGGTCATTTTACAATAAATATGTATTGTTAGTTAAATATAAATAGAGACTGTTGGTCATTTTACTATAAATAGGTATTGTTCGTCAAGTTACTATAAATAGGTATTGTTTGTCATTCTGCTATAAAATGTATTGTTGGTCATATTACTATAAATAATTATTTTTGATAAGTTAATTATAAATAAATACTGTTGGTCAGATTACTATAAGTATGTATCATTGGTATTTTTTTTTTATATAAATATGTATTAGTGGTATTTTTATACCTTCCTAATGTTTTGCTTTTGTTAGCGGGTTCACTATTTCTCTACGGCTGGGACAACTAACAGGCGCTACCACGTCGGGTCAGAGTAGACCTGGGAACAACAGTAAATAATAGGTGGTTACACTCTCCTCAAGCCATTTAATATTCTTGCTGTTGGATGTAGATTATCGTCATATCCAGGAGTAATTAATTGTAATACCTATATAATATAATCAACTTTTGTTCGAGTGAAACAACACGATAGATTACGTGATTGACACTCCAGAAAAGAACACAGAACACGGATTTATTCATTCCACAAACAAGCTCAACCGGAGCAAGAAAACAAATAACAGCCACTCCTGCAATACATATCCGAATACAAATTACGATAATTTTTTCCTCGGTATCTGTTGCTGAGGCGTGCGGATGAGGAAATCCTACACGCACAGGTCTTTCCCTTTTCAGCGCTGTCGAAGTAAACATGCACGCATTGGTAACACGTTACTTAAGCTTTGTGAGGATGCCATTAATGTGAGTGTTGAACTTCAGACCACATAACGAGATTTTACATTTGCCGGTCTTCGTCAAACTCTTTGCACATCTCTTTGAATTTCATCAAAGACCTCCCGTGTCTTCGTGATGACACGTAATACGAAGACCATCATTCGTCATAAGTGCTTACGATGATTTCATCAATATCATCTAACAGTATCTTCTTTGAAAATGATATTCCTACCCTAATATTTGTTTTGTTAACATCTAATTCGTTATCTTTGGTCAAGAATTTAACGCAGGGTCTCGAAAGTACAGTCCACAGGCTACCCACGGTTTGTCACCATCTTCCTATTCAATGTCTAATGACTCTCTTGTTCGGTATCATATACTGACTAAAATATGTGAAAAAGCAAAAAAAGAATCATTCATTCACACTTTATCCATTCATAAATATACGTAATTTTATTTGGCTTTCGAAAATAGATAAAACATACATTCTGTACCGTTTTTTTTTTCCCAGGCGGTTGAAATAAAATCAGAAGCGTTCCATTTATCTTTTAAACAGTATTTATTGCCGTCTCCCGGTCTGAATATTCGAGAAATCTTGTTAATGAAAAAAAAAAAAAATAAAGAAAAAAAGTGACCCCCGGCAGTATTCGAACCTGCGTCCCGCTGTTCTACCCAAAGGGGAACTCATGTTTGAATCCTTTCTGAGGGAGAATTTCTTTCTTTCTTTTTCCTTTAATAAGATGTCTCGAATATTCAGACCAATAGATAAAAGAAACAGAGCCTCAACGAGAATCTGGGTATCCTCTAAAATAACTTTTAAGGTTTTTATACTGTATATATACAGCGATTATGAAAAAAGACATTTACAAGTTTTGTGGGCGGGTTACTTACACCAAAACAAGGACAAAAGTCTATATAAACATAAGTCCACAAATCCTTCACTTTTAAATGTACAATCCAAGATATAATCCAAAAATACTTTTATAAAAATTTGGGTTTCCTGACAGCAAAAAACAAGTTAAAATACCCATACAAACATATCTTCAACAGACCATTGTTGTACTTCAACAGAGCAACTCATAACAAATACGCAAAATGTCCTCCGCTTGCTTCGACACACTCATGTACCCGTCGGATCATTGACTGGCGAACCTTTTCAAATATGTCTTTTTTATAAATACTTTCACGGTAATTGCTCCGAGGAGCTGCTTTCGCTGGTTCCTAGGCCTCATGAATTTAAACGTCCCACGAGGCTGGCATCCCGTTCCCACCCCTTCACCGTTGAAACTGTTAGATGTAGACGTCTCTTCTACTCCAATAGCTTCATGTCTCGCACATCTCGCCTGTGGAACTCCCTTCCTTATTCCTGCTTCCCTGACAAATACAAGCTCCAACTATTTAAGTGTAACGTCAATCGACATCCCCAGCTGCCTTGATCTATCCTCTTCCCTTCTCCTCACCCTTTCACCTTTCATTCCCATCTGCTCTCGCTCCAAATCTTCTGTAACCCCCTTGCCTTGATCGATCCACTATCTTTCTCCACATCCTCTCCTTTACCACTCCTATCTGCACTTCCTCCAAACCTTCTGTAACCCCCTGCGTACTAGTGGCTTCCGGCCTTGCTTGGGGTGATATGCTTAAAAAAAAAAATTCCCACCTGGTGTCGAATAGTTTTGCAGGTGAAAATAACACGTTGATGAAGCGTCTCTGCGTGATTAATGTCTTCTGCATAAACCAATCTTTTTCGGTTGCTCTAGAGATAAGAATGCAAAGGATTGAGGTCGGTGGAACGTGCAGGCCATGGTACCGGTCATCCCCTGCCCTATCCATCTTTCATAGTGGATATCAGTCAGTGCATCGCGAACAATGTGACTAAAATGTGCTAGAGCCCATCATGAATGGACTTCGTATTAGCAGGGATACATCCTCTAGCGAATCTGGAAGTGTGTGCAAAAAAAAGTCCTTGTAGACATCTATAAGAAGTTATCTGGAGGCCGTCGTTGAAGCCACTGGTGTGTTGTTCTAATCATTTTTTCTTTTCAGATGATAAATTACATAAGAACTGATCGAATATTCGTTTTATCCGAGCGCTTTCGGCTATACATTTATATTAAATTGTAGCATGGGGATTATAAATATAAGAAAAATTAAACAACTTTGAACATGGACACAATATCTTGACCGTGTTTTGAAAAACGAAAACATTTTATAAAACATGCATACAACAATCTATTTCTTATTTAACAGTTAAAATATTTAATCGTTGAAAATGGCTAAATGCATAGCCGAAAGCGCTCGGAAAAAGTACATTCGGACAGTTTTTATATAATTTATAATCCGAAACGAAAAGAATGATTAGATCGCATTAGAAAGTGTATAAAACTAAATAAAAGCACCTTGTCTGTCGTATTCAATGAAATGTACATGAAAGAAGGATTGCTGCCTAAATACACACACACACACACACACACACACACACACACACACACACACACACACACACACACACATATATATATATATATATATATATATATATATATATATAGGGTGACCCCAAAAAGCGGGAACTTTTTAGCAATCCAATAAAACCAAGAGTGATGGAAGAAAAATATTTAATTCATAGTAATTGAAACCTTAAAACATGCCATTTAAGAAACAATGATGGAATTTTTATTTTTTTTAAATTACGTCCTGTAGATGGCGTCCTCCTGTACGAATGCATTCTTGAAATCTGTTGTTGAGATTCCTCATCTCAGCTGGGATACTGTGAATTTCATTCTCGTTACTAAAATGGCGAAATGTATACTTGCTCAAGCTCAGTCTCGTAGTGTTGCCACTTGCACATGTCTGGCATTACGCACTTCAAAAATCCCGTTTTTTTGATCACCCTATATATATATATATATATATATATATATATATATATATATATATATATATTAGCTGTAATAATTGCCACAAGTAATGCATAGGAGAAACCTCAAGGTATTTAAATAAAAGATTATATGAACACAAAAGGGATATTTTACAAAATAACACATAAAATGCAATCGTTGATTACTGTAACGAGACTGACCACAATTTAGATTTAAAACTGTAATTAAAAGAGATACAAATTTGCTCAGATGAAATTCTTTAGAAAGTGCTTTCATCGCCAGATCATTCATACAGTGTGCAACAGGTAAATTTTCGCCATTTTATATTTTTAATTTCGCGCATGCGTGTTGTTTGTTTTTGATTTTGTTGGCTACACAGTATAGTAGGACGCAGTCAGTGAGAAAAAGAGCACGATGGTGATTTTCAATCCGCCAAAAATTTGTAAACGCCGTGCTGTACTGCTTGGCATTCGCACCGGAAGCTCCAAGACGAACATTTCAGAATGTTTGGATGTCAATCTGAGTCCAGTACAGAGGATTCGGAAAGAGTCATCTTCCCACAGGGCGTCAGACTCAACAAAGAGTCCTACATCAAGTGCCTTGAAGAGGTAGTGCTGCCCTGGTCCAAGAGGGTGACTGCTGGGAAAATCTGTCTTGCAACAGGACTCTGCACTACGTTGCACTAGCAGGAGAACCCAGTCATGGGTCTCAGAAAATTTCTGCGATCACATCACCCCTTACATATAGCTACCATATTTAAACCCAGTTGATTATTATGTGTGGGGGGTGTAGTTGAGTGAGAGGCCAAAACTCCTTGTAACACCCATGGCTGACTGAAGTGAAGGATAATGTCAGTATTCAGCGACTTAAACAAGAGTTGTTGGAGATTCCGAAGTCGTCTGGAGGCCGTTGTTGAAGCCAATGGCGATTTTATTGAATAAATCTACTTTTTAGTATTTCAAGACATGTTCGGTTAAATTTGGTAAATATATCTGTCTAACTGGATGATATCTCAGGTTCATTCATATGAGAAGTTAATTTCATTTAGAATTCATCTTGAATAATTATATTTACGGGATTCGTAATCGTGAACATCATTAAGAGTTAATTACGATGAATATAATTTTGTGATACTTTGTCGTATATACTGGACCAGAGAAACCTAAACAGGTTAAACCTTTTGAAAAAGATAACTGTCATTTAAATTCAAAAAGAATATGACAAATAGAAAAAAAGAAAAGAAAAGTTTCTTTTGCAATTTGAGTTGAATTTGTTGATTTATTCACTATTTTTATGCATTGGGTAAATATTCCAAAGGATTTATTTTTAGCAAATTAAAATTGATTCAGAGAAGCTGTGAATAAAAAATTAATTTTCGTTTTTAATATTTTGGTTATTTTATTTTATTGTGTTTTTTTATTTTTTTGGAGGTGATGCACTTTTGTAAAAGAATTCATTTGAATGTTTTTTTTCTTTCTTTCACAAGCCATTATTAAAATGCATTTGAAATTAAATTAGTAGCTGATATGAATGAATCTGTGTCATTTTCTAAAATACCTCTATTGCCACTCACACACAAACACACACACACACACACACACACACACACACACACACACACACGCACGCACGCACGCACGCACGCACGCACGCACGCACGCACGGAACCATTTTTTTTATTTATTAAGATTTCTCGAATATTTAGATAGGCCAAAAATTTAGAGAATAAACGGAGCTTCTACTCCAATATGGGAACCTGCAAAAATGACCCTTAAAACTGATATATATATATATATATATATATATATATATATATATGACGCTTAAAGTGATAATATACACACACACACACACACACACACGCGCACAAACACACGCCACAAACACACACAAACATACACGTATATATATATATATATATTTAAAGACATTTATATATATTATGTTTAACGTTCTTTTTATAGATACAAGTATTTAAGCAAATGCTCTGTTTTATAATAAACAGTATTAAATAACATTTACCGGCCTGAATGTCCGAGAAATTTTCATAGAAAATTTTCGCTCTCCGATAAATAAATAAATAAATAAAGGCGGGTAAATGTTATTTAATACTGTTTATTATAAAACAGAGCATTTGCTTAAATACTTGTATCTATAAAAAGAACGTTAAACATAATATATATAAATGTCTTTAAATAAATTGTCGGACTATGTCCAATTCTAATATATATATATATATATATATATATATATATATATATATATATATATATATATATATATATATATATGAAATTCCAAGTCGTGCTATGGACTTTGGATATTATGTATATTCACTAATGTATACTTATAGCTCTGTTTCATGACATTGAGCACTCTATTTATAACACTTCCGGAAGAAATATATTTATACGTAAGTGCGAGTATATGTATGTGTATATAAATTTTTATCCTACACATTCTGATATATATATATATATATATATATATAGATAGATAGATAGATAGATGGATAGATAGATAGATAGATATTCTTTAATACGATTTCTCGAATATTCAAACCTGCAGTAGTCTTTCCAAAATGAATAGACCGTCTAATCAAATATTGAAATCGACTGAAAAATAACACTAATTGATATATATATATATAAATACAATATCGCTTACAGTGATATATATATATATATATATATATATATATCACTTTAAACGATACTATATATATATATTTCTAAAATGCAATGGAAATGAAATTAGCAGCTAATATGAACGAACATGTGATATCTTTCAAAATACCTCTCTTGCCATATATAGAACCGCACGCACGTGCACAAATAGACATACACCCTCGCTACACACAAACTCATATATATATATATATTTCTAATAAGATTTCTCGAATATTCAGACTTGTAGACGAAAATAAATATATTGTTCTAAAAATAAACGGAGTATCTACTCAAATGTGGGTATCTACTGAAAATATCGCTTAAAGTATATATATGTGGAACTCTGTTTCAGAATTGTAAAAAAAGCTAATAGATTTAAGTACTGTCGCTGAAAAATATTTTTTGTACAAAACTGGCTCACAAAATGTAACTCAATTTTGGGACATTGCAATGCTCCAAAATATTTGATTTTTTGTATTTATATATATTCAGCAACCAATGAAGTCGTACACAACGCACTGTTTTCTTTGAAGATTATAAAATATCTTAGAATGAAATTATGGAGGCTCAATTTCCGAATATTTTCAACAATATGTTCTTCCTTAAATGGAATACTTAAAAGTATATATTAACCAATAAGTCTGAGATAATAAATCTACATTTTAGATTCATCCACAGCTTACTATTTTATTATAAATATGATCAATTCTTATTCTCTAAATAGTCTTTCAGTGAACCTTTGACCAGGGTGTTTATTCGATCGTTTGTCACACAAACGAAACTGAAATTCTCACCATTAATATTTTACATATTTAATCGAGTATACAACATCACAGAAATTACGTTTAGCGATAGAGACGACATTCCGCTAACTTATTTACATGATGCAACAGTTGCAACATAATTTCCTGTTTTTATTTCAGGTGGTTTACTGCTGGGATTTATGCACAGAGTAAAAACAATACATCTGCATATATAGACGCATTTTCTGTTTACCCTAAACTAACACAATTTTTTCAGATGTACTGTAAAACATTTTGTGTCAAGTTGTTCTCAAAGTATCTTTGTAATTCATTTCTTTCAGTTTAAAAGGAAAAATAATACTCAATTATATAAGAATTATTAAAATTTGTAAATCTCTGTTTGAAGATTAACTTAATTCTTCGTTTATACACACATATTCTGCTCCACACACACACACACACACACACACACACACACACACACACATACACACACACACACACATATATATATATATATATATTACCAATTTGAGACTGGATAATTCCAAGGAGGATATTAACACAGAGACAGCTCAATGTAAACTTATAACTTGTAAATTTATTTTGTGAATATCTACTTTTTCATCTCTTCAGACCGAAATCGTTTAGTAAGTGGAGACAATTTCCCGGACTGATATATTAGATTGACAGGGGGAGGGAAAGCAAGAAAGAACTAGAATAAGAAGAAAAGTGATGGATGGTCAAGTTCGAGAAGGTAAGGAATGGAAAAATTCTTGGCCGGGTCCGTCTATTTTAGGCTTACTACTCTTCATTCATCTCTTCCTTCTTCCCTTTCCGTTCCTTACCCTCTTTCTATCTCATTTTTCTAAAAAGAACTTGACCAGCCATCACTTTTCTTCTTCCTCTCCATCTAAAAGACTTCGGTCTGAAGATATGAATATATAGATATCCACGAAATAAATTATAACGGAAATAAATCTTAAAGGTTTTCTTGATTATATATATATATATATATATATATATATATATATATATATATATATATATATATAGTTAAAAAATGACAATTGGAACATTTTTAGTTCTTGTCGACACGTTTCGTCTTCCGACTTTTGTAGGCATAGCAATGTCTATATAACATTTCGGCAACAACTAAGAATTTTTTACAATTGTTAATTTTAAACCGAATTGTCTTATCTTCAGAATTATTCTGGTAAATTTAACTCTCTCTCTCTTTCTCTCTCTCTCTCTCTCTCTCTCTCTCTCTATATATATATATATATATATATATATATATATACTTGAAAAATATTATTCTGATGCAATGAAATAATGCTTTTATAAATGTATTTCACGTTGAAATACAGGTTCCCGGACGATCACTGAATGTAATGGATAATGTCTTGGAATTGTTAATCAGAGAACTGTGTTTCAATTCCCGTTGGGTTCGTTATATTCCTTTACGAGAAATTATTTTGGGAAAGGGATGAATCCATCTTTTCTCCTCCCAGCTATGGGTTAAGTAATAAGACTTGTATCACTAAAACTAATATTATGTAAAAAGAAACATTTACAATCTAAAAATATTTGTTGGCATTAAATAACCTCTAAAGAGATGATAAACTGTAGAAAACGAATGAATAAATCAATAAATGTATTGGCTTGACTACCGCTTACCTGGTGAAAAACAATTTTCGTGATGAAGAACAAAGTCAAAGAAGACCTAAGAATTGCAAATAATGACTTAAATACGTAATCCTTGCTTATTAATGTGCTGGGTCACTCTTAAATAGAAAGTGAGATTATACCTAGTTATAATTAGTTACCTAGTTATAATTAGTTACCTAGTTATAATTAGTGGCAAAAAGAGCACTTCGACGTGATGTAGTGGTTAGCTAACGTTTCCCACCAAGTTGATAAGTAAGTTGGATCCTCACAGGATGCCCACATCCTGTGCCATATCTAAGCTAAGCGTGGTGTAATAGTAAGAAAGCTTGTCTTTGTCTCAGTAGTGTGTTTGATCCGCATAGAGGACTTCACACTTTCGGCCTTGTGCCACATCTAAGCTACGCTGAGGAAATAATTTAGGCAGTTCGACTTGGTGTCATGGCAAGAAAGCTTTACTAGGTCAATTATCATTCAGTAGTGAGTTTGAACCTCATTAAGTGCTCCAAATTTTAGGTCTTGGGCCACATCCAAGCTACGCTGAGAAAATAATTTAGGCAACTCGACGGGGTGTAATGGTAAACAAGCTTGTCTAGTTCAAATTTGACGCGGTAGTGTGCTTGATCCTCACTGAGTGTTCCACACTTTCGGCCTTGTGCCACATCTAAGCTATACTGAGAAAATAATTTCGGTGGCTGTACATGTTGTAATGGTAAACAAGCTTGTCTAAGTCAATTATCACTCAACAGTATGTTTGGGCCTTACTGAGGGTTCCACACTTTCGACTTTGTGCCACATCTAAGCTATACTGAAAAAATAATTTAGGTGGCTGTACGTGTTGTAATGGTAAACAAGCTTGTCTAAGTCAATTATCACTTAGTAGTGTGTTTGATCCTCACAGAGGGCTCCACACTTTCGGCCTTGTGCCACATCTAAGCTACGCTGAGAAAATAATTTAGGCGGCTGTACGTGTTGTAATGGTAAACAAGCTTGATTAAGTCAATTATCACTCAGTAGTGTGTTTGAGCCTCAATGAGGGCTCCAAACTTTCGATATTGTGCCACATCTAAGCTACACTGAGAAAATAATTGGGGCGGCCACTTCAACGACCAACGGCAGTATTGACCAGCGCAGGAATTGACCCAGAAAGACAAAATTTATAAAGAGCTACGAAGAAGAGGGAATTGTGGAGAGCCATGATCGCCAAAATCCTGAAGGGACACAGCACATGTCCCTTCCGAAGAAGAAGAAGAAGAAGAAGAAGAAGAAGAAGAATGAGAAGAAGAAGAATGAGGAAGATGGATTTGGCAGTTAAAGGACATATCAAAGCCAAAAGAGACAAAGAGAGAGAGAGAGAGACAGTTGTGGAGAGCCATGATCGCCCACGTATTGAAGGACACCGTTCAAAGAAGAATAAGAAGGTTGTGTGCATGTATGTGTGTGTGTTTGTGTGTGTGTGTGCGCGTATGTGTGTCTGTATGAGAGAGAGAGAGAGAGAGAGAGAGAGAGAGAGAGAGAGAGAGAGAGAGAGATACAGATACAGATACAGAAAGGAAAACAAAGCATAATTTTCTTTAATAATTTTGAGTAAATCGATGGCGGAACCGGGTTTAGGATGAATATAAAAAGGACAATTTATTAAGAGCTACGACGGACAGGAAAGTCTGGTGAGACATGATCGCCAACGTCCTGAAGAGATGCAGCAAATAAAGAAGGTTAGTTTGGTAGAGAAAGAAAGTAGTTTCTGATTTTGTGCCAATTATAAATAATAAAATCAGAAAATATGGTGAATAAAAGGAAAAGTTACTTTCCAGACATGCCTTTCTCATAGAAGAAAATGGCTTTGGAAAAGCAGAAGCCGAATAACAGAATTCACAAACGTTTCACAATTCTTCTCAATATCAAATTATAGATTTCCTTTCACAATTTTCAATGTTTTTTTCCCCTTCTTCGATTTGTACATATTCTCTTGTGTATTAGCTGCTTTTTGTGTGCGTACAGAGACATTGGAGAAATATTGACAGAAAAAGGTTACACATTGATTGGCAATAAGATTTTTTTTTCTCTATTAGAATCTTCGTGTATGAATCAAGGAAACATAAAAAGTTGGAAATCGGTGGAACTGTTAAGAGATTTTGTTCCCGCTCTCGTTCTTTCTTTCTTTTCTTTCTTTCTTTCTTTCTTTCTTTCTTTCTGTCTCATCTTGCTTTCCTCCATTCTTTCTTTTTGATCGTTCTTTCTTTCTCATTTTTCTTTTTTTCTTTCTCATCTTGCTTTCTCATCTTTCTTTCTCATCTTTCTTTCTCATCTTTCTTTCTTTCTTTCTTTCTTTCTTTCTTTCTTTCTTTCTTTCTTTCTTTCTGTCTCATCTTGCTTTCCTCCATTCTTTCTTTCTGATCGTTCTTTCTTTCTCATTTTTCTTTTTTTCTTTCTCATCTTGCTTTCTCATCTTTCTTTCTCATCTTTCTTTGTTTCTCATCTTGCTTTTCTCCTTTCTTTCTTCCTTTCTTTCTTTCTTTTTCATCTTTCTTTCTCATTTTGATTTCTCTTCTTTCTTTCTCATCATTGTTTGTTTCTTTATTTCTTTCTTTCTCAGTTTGCTTTCTTTCTTTCTCAGCTTCCTTTCCTCCTTTCTTTCTCATCTTTCTTTCCTCCTTTCTTTCTCATCTTTCTTTCTCATCTTGCTTTCTCATCTTTCTTTCTCATCTTTCTTTCTTTCTTTCTTTCTTTCTTTCTATCTTTAATTCTTTCTTTCTTCTTTCTCATCTTTCTTTCTTTCTTTAATTCTTTCTTTCTTTCTAATCTTGCTTTCTTTCTTTCTAAATTCATTCTTTTACTTCTTTCTCAATTTCATTCTTTTACTCTCTCTCCATCGTTCGCTTCGCCTCTCACTGATTCTTTCTCTTCTTTCTTTATTTCTCCTATTAGTTTTCACTTTATTTTTTATTTATCTTCTTTCCTACCCTTTCTATCTCTTTCTTGTCCACTCGATTTCACTTTCTTTTCCTCCGTTTTTCATCTTTCTTTTTATCTCTCTTTTTCTTTCGTTTTCTTTCCCCGTTTTCTCTGTCACTATTACTCAGTATATCTATTTTTTTCTTTCTTGCTTCTGCTTTCACATTTCATTTTCTTAAATTTATCTTACTTTCCTCTCTCTCTCTCTCTCTCTCCCCATACATTCCCCATTGCTATATTTATCATCTCTTAATAAATCCCCTCGCTTCCTATCCTTTCTTCCCTTTCTTTTACTCTCTTTCTGTCATTACTTCTCTTTTCTTTTCCACCCTCTTTTCTTCTTTTTATTTGTTTGATATATTTCTTTCTCTTTTTTCTCTGTTCTTTCTTTCTTTTTCCTTTGTATTTTGTCTGTTTATTGACGTCTACCAATGCTTCTTCATATTTTATCTATTTAACACTTAACTCTCTCTTTCTCTCTCTCTCTTTCTCTCTCTCTCTCTTTCTATCTCTCTTTCTCTCTCTCCTTCTCTCTCTGTTTCTTACTCTCAATCATTTTTGGTTTCTTTTTGTTTTGTTCATGATTCTCCATTTACTTTCTCTTTCATCTCCAACCTTGTTACGTTTCCTGTTAATCTATCCTCTGTTCTCTCTCTCTTTTCTTTTTCTCTCTCACATTCTTTTGTCTCTCTCTTCGTGTTCTCTCTCTTCCTTTTCTCCCTCTTCCTTTTCTCTCTCTTCCTTTTCTATATCTCTTTCTACTCTCTCTTTTTTCCATCCCTTTCTTTTCTCTCTCTTCTTTTTTTCTGTCTCTTCCTTTTCTAACTCTTCCTTTTCTTCCTCTCTTCCTTTTTCTCTCTCTTCCTTTTCTTTCTTTTCTCTCGCTCTTCCTTTTCTCTCGCTCTTCCTTTTCTCTCTCTTCCTTTTCTCTTTCTTTTTTCTTTCTTTCTTTCTTTCTTTCTTTCTTTCTTTTTCTTCCTCTAATTTTTCTTTTCTCTCTCTTCCTGTTCTCTCTATTCTTCTCTTTCTTTCTTTTCTCTTTTATTCTTCCCTCCTTTCATTTTCTCTATCATTCTCGATATTTACTTTTAAGCTTTCTGTTTTTATTTATCTTTATCATATTTTCGCACTACCTTAATCTTTCTTTCTTTCTTTCTCTCGTTCTTTCTTTCTTTCTTTCTTTCTTTCTTTCTTTCTTTCTTTCTCTCGTCCTTTCTTTCTTTCTTTCTTTCTTTCTCTCGTTCTTTCTTTCTTTCTAACTTTCTCTCGTTCTTTCTTTCTTTCACTCGTTCTTTCTTTCTTTCTTTCTTTCTTCTGTTTCTCTTTTATACTATATTGCCTTTCTCTTTCTCTCGTTCGGCTTCATTTCTCGCCATCTCAAAGTCTCTTTTTCCTTTTTCTACTCCCTCTTTTCCCTGTTTTTTCCTTCGCTTTCTTTTCCCACCTCCTCTCTATATCCGTTTCTATCTCTCTATTCTTTTGTGTTCTTATTCCCTTTCTCTTTCGCTTTCTTTCTTTCATCTCTTTCTCTTTTATTCTATTTTTCTTTCAATCTAAAATTCTCTTTTTTCCTTTTTCTATCTTCCTCTTTTCACTGTTGTTTTTTTCCCCGCCTTCTTTCTATATACGTTTCTATGTCTCTATATCGTCAGACATTTCGTATATATTTTACAATATCTTCAATAAAGTTAAAGAAAATGAATAGAAGAATACTTTTGGTCAAGTGTTGCTTGCATGGATGAACAGCGAAGAATTTACACGATAGGCAATTTTAAAAGAACAGGCGATGCCAAGACTGAAAGTAAGTTTGAATATATTTCTCTGAAGATTTTCGTTGTGACATTTTCTGGAATTGAGGTTAGGCATCAGGAATTGGCGTCTTTAAAATAAGTGCCCTTGATTGGATCAAAAATGACATTCGTTTTCTTTTAACGAAATCCAGAAACCTATCCTGAACTACTAGATATCAATATTTCTACATACCAGTGAATGCTGCACCGACAAAATCCAAAGACGGATATACAATGTAATAGGTCCTGACCTGGCATCTCGACTACAGTTTCTTTCTCACAGACATGATAAGGCTTCCCTCTGTCTTTTCTACAAATATTTTCATGGCATCTGCTCTGACGAGCTATATTCACTGGTGCCCCAACTGCATGAATTTAAGCGTGCTACTAGTTTGGCATCTTGGTCCCACCCGTTTAGAGTCGAAACAGTTAAATGTAACCACTTATTCTACGCCGACAACATCTTTCAGTATCTGTCTATATTTCTGAGATAAGGTATTATGTTCACTATTTACATATTGTCCTAATCTTTGTCGCCACATTTATTACAACGTTTAGGCCTAAACATTGTTATAAATATGGCGACAAAGATGAGGGCAATATTCCGAATAATGTAAATAGTGAACATCTTTTGCTCATCCCGACAGTAGAACTCCCTTACTCTTACTTGCTTCCCTGATATCTATAATCTTCAAATGTAAGGTCAATCGACATCCTGATGCCTTGATATTGATCCTCGTCCTTCTCCTTCTCCTTTCCTCAAGCAACCCTCTTTACTCTGACTCTCTGTAACCCCTTGCGTGCTCATGGCACTCCCGACTTGTTTGAAGAATAATACTTAAAAAAATTCTCTCACAGATGACAAGGAGACTTTAACAATGGAATGTCCTACCTACAGAAGGATGTCAGTAATCAGGAAGTTTTAAGGAAAATGGAAAGAGAAAAGGACGCCAATACTTAAAAATGAAGGTGTCATTTTCTCTTTCTATTTTCCTTAAAACTTCCTGATTACTGACATCCTTTATTTTTTAATTTAAAAAAAAATTATTTTACTCTCTTTCTGTCATTACTTCTCTTTTCTTTTCCACCCTCTTTTCTTCTTTTTATTTGTTTGATATATTTCTTTCTCTTTTTTCTCTGTTCTTTCTTTCTTTTTCATTTCTATTTTGTCTGTTTATTGACGTCTACCAATGCTTCTTCAGAAAGAGAGTAAAATATTTTTTTAAAAAGAATAATTGGAATGTGGTTCTACAGGAGGATGTTGAGAATGCTCTGGTCGAAGCATGCTAGCAACTAGGAATTTTAACAAAAATGGGAGCCAAAATACTTAAATAATACTTTAAAATACTTAAAAACTGAGGTGACATGATATTTTCCAAAGATGTAGGATTGTCAAGGCTGAAAGTAATCTTGAATAACATTCTAAGGAGATTGAATCAATGAAAATGCATCGGGAATTTACGTTATTAAATCATGGGTTCTTCATTGTATCAAAATTAAATTTTGTAATTTAATTAATTCCATAAAAGTTTGCTGAACTGCTATGCAATATAAATCCTCCTTATATAGCAGTGAATATAAACGGCAATGTAAAATGGCGCAGCCCAGGATGCCAGTCTACTAGGGCGGCTAGATAATCATCGTTGCAGACGACCACACCCACAGAGCCCACATGCACTTTATACTATAACTATGCCTAACTGACCTTAGTTACAATTTCTGGGAGAGTGAGAGTTATCTAGCGTTATCAAGGGTTCCGTCTACCCAATTTCAATCGCAAGGCTTATCTCAACCCTTGAATACTGGACAATATAATATAATCATTCGATTTCGTGTCAGTGGAAAACGTACGACCGAGAAGGCGCAATAACTTGTTTTACTGTCGGTTCGATAAAGTCTATAACAACTATCTGCGCATATGAGAAGGTTATTCTAATAATCCAGAACGTATACTGGCGGCAAGCCGCCTGTATGTGGATAGGAAATGAGTTTAGTAAAGAAACAAATATAGAAAGGGGTGTAAGACAATGATGCGTCTTCTCACCAGACTTTTTCCTCCTATGCAGCGAGGCCATTCTGAGAGACTTAGAAGCCCTACCAGGATTCGTTATTGGCGGCTACAATGTTAACATCATAATATATGAAGATGATACCGTGTTGATAGCAGAAATGGAAAGGGAAGATACAATAATGACTACAAAAAGTAGAGAAGGAAAATGAGGAGAAAAGAATAAACATCAATTGCGCGAAGACAAAATGAATGGTTGTTAGTAAAAGGGACAACCCAACATGCAAATTACAAATTGGGGATATCAAAATCAAACAGGTACAACAAGATATAGGAGAAGCGTATTAAGAGAAGACGGAAAGTGAGACACTGAAATCCGAAGTGGCATTGCGATAGCGAAAGATGTCTTCCAAAAGATAAGCAAATTATTAAGAAACGGGAAAATATGATTAGAAACAAAAAATAGAGTACTCAACTGTTATAAGAATGAAAATTCTTAATTGTCATTATGGCAATTATTAATTCCAAGTTTAACATATTGTATGAAATTATTAAATTGAGCTAGATTTATGTTTTATAAATTATGCAAACGCGTTTGTTAAAGTACATTACAAAGATCTGCTGGAACTGCTAGGTAACCTGAGTATATGTGGGAAGCATATTAGAATAATCCAGAACCTATACTGACAGAAAACCATCTGCATGTGGATAGGAAATGACTTCAGTAAATACACAAAAATAAAAGTGGGGTGTACGACAATGATGCGTCTTCTCACCAGACTTTTTCATCCTATACAGCGAGGCCATTCTGAGAGACTTAGAATCCCTACCAGGATTCGTTATTGGCGGCCACAATGTTAACATCATAATATATGCAGATGATACCGTGTTGATAGCAGAAATGGAAAGGGAAAATACAATAATGACTACAGAAAGTAGAGAAGGAAAATGAGGAGAAAAGAAGAAACATATTTTTTCTAAGTTGGCTAAAAAGCTGTAGTTTCATTTTGGAGGTGTTCAAATTCTCAAGATATATCTTGCCGCAGTTAACAACTGATTGATGGTCAGTTACCAGTTCTATTTCATCGGAACTATGGACTTTGCTATTATTTCATCGGAATTATCGGCTTTGCATCACTTGGAATAATGATTTCTAATTCGGGATCGAAATGTGTCAGTGCTAGCTCCGAAGTTAATTTTTGTATTATTTCCTTAAACGCTTTTTACAGTCTTCTGTCCAATTCCAATTATTCTCCTTTTTTAGTAACACATTTAGTGGGGCCCTCAATTTATGCATATTATCAATAAATTCGCCATAGTAGTTAGCTAGGTCCAGGAAACTTTGTAATTCTGCAACGTTTTTTGGTTCAAGCATGTTTTTAATTGCCGATGCCCTCTCTGGGTTTGGTTTTCCTGACACTTTCATTAATTAGGAAAAAAACACACTTTTTTCCTTTTAAAAAGTCATGAAGTCTTCTGAAAACTTCCTTTATGTGTGATGTGTGCTCTTCAACATTGTCGCTCTTAATTAGAATGTCATCCAGATAAGCGGTCGCAAAATTCTGGCCGGTGAGCATTGTGTCCATCGTCTGCTGAAAAATTGCTGGTGCAACTTTTACCCCGAACGGTAGTCTGTTAAATTTGTACAACCCTTTGTGCGTATTAATACATAGAATTTTCGTACTCTCTTCTTGTACTGGGATTTGCAGATAAGCCTCACTTAGATCTATTTTGGAAATCATCTTACCGCCGTTGAGCTTTGTAAATATTTCCTCTGGGCTCGGTAATGGATAATGATGGTCTTTTATAGCCTTATTTAGCCCCGTCGAAAAATCTGCGCATACACAGATTTCTCCTGATTTCTTTTTTACATAGACTACCGGTGCTGCCCATTCACTAAACTCTATTTTTGAAAGATCCCAGTTTGTTCAAGTCTCTCTAATTCTTTGTAGATTTTTTCTATAGTAGCAAACGGTACGTTCCGCATCTTTTTAAATACTGGTTGGACGTTTTCTTTTAATTCAATTCTAGCTGTAAATTTGTTGCATCGCCCCAACCCGCTCGCAAATACCTCGGGAAATTGATTATGTAATTCTTCCTTTAACTTTGTCGCATCTGATGGTTCACCGTCTAACTTTTTGTTGATAGGTGGGTCCCAAACGTCGAATGTTTGCATCCCGTCTGTACCCACTAGATTTTCTGTATCTTTCATTACGTATATCTTGAGTCTTTTTTGTTTTCCCGTGAAATTTAACATTTACGATTATTTCTCCTTCGAATTTTATACGCTTTCCTGTGACCGACATAGCAATTCTTTGTGTATGTAACAAGGTTGGTCTGTTAAGCTTTTTCCATGTCTGTAGGTTAATTATCGTTAGATCGGAACCCGAGTCTACTTGCAAGTTTATCTTTTTATTTAAGATTTCAAGTTCCACATATTTCCTTATGTTGGTATTGTCTTCGTCATGCATCCTAGTAGCCCTTATCTTACTAGTAGCTTGTCTGTTCCTACATTGGGATGCCTTGTGCCCCATTTTTCCACACACAAGACAGTTTTTATATTTAAAACGGCAATCCTTATTCCAGTGTAGTCCTCCACATCGATAACATGCAGATGGGGGTATATTTGCTTCGATTTTCGTCATAATTTGCCCTATATGTTGTACTTTTTCCCTTATTATAGAATTTTTGTTTTCTTTCCGGGGAGGGTGAAGAACGTAAACTTTTGTTTAACTTACGTATATGTGATACTCCTGACTCCTCAACGTTCTTCGAGTCTTTCTTTATACTCAGGCATTTTTGGCAATCTTCTGATAATTGCTGTAGTGTTAGTCCAGGTTAATTTTGTAGTTTTGAAAGCATTCGTTTGCGCATTTCACTATCTTTTGCTGAGACTAAACCTTGAACAAAGATGAGACACTTGAAATTGTCTGGTGTTAATTCTGCCAACTTGAAGTCGTCGCAATGTTTATTCACGATTGCGGCAAACGTGGAATAGTCCTCATTTTCGCCCTTTACCAGGATAAGACATGTCCACCTCTTGTGAAAGAGTGACATTTTCGGACTGAAAAGATCTGTAAGACATGTAACTGCTTCGTCAAACGTTAATTCGTTCGTCTTTTTTGCAAAATGTAATCCCCAGATTTTGTGTATTCCTCTGTTCCTAGTTTTCTGAGCAACAGACGTAGCTTCTTTGCTTCTGTCCAGTTTTGACAATCGATGTTAAAGATGTCTTCGTGGCGTCTAAAATAATCCCCGAAATTTTTATCCTCTTCTAGAGAGTATTTGAAAGTTTCTATCGTATTCCACATTGCGTCTTGGGAAAAAGTCGCCTCTTTTTCGATATTTTGTTGTTTGTTACCCGCCACCTTTAATATTAGTTCCTGCACTTGTAGTAATTGTTTTTTTGCCATTTTTCTTCCATTCTTTCCTGGAGTTGTAATTGCTGTTCATTTTGGTATTTTGCAAATTCTACTAAAATATTTTAAAAATCCTCCATGATAAAAGTCTTACGAAAAACTCGCTTTTCCGTATTTTAGTCCTCGTAAATATTTTGTGGCCAAGTTGTTGTGGACACTGGCAAAAAAAAAAACGGCAAAGGAGACTATTGTTTTTTTTTTGTGTGAGTTCGAATTCATCGTCGCCAATTTGTTGTGGACAACGAGGGAGAATTTTGTTTCGATTTCCTTCCCGTGTGAGTTCGAATTCCTCGTCGCCAATTTGTTGTGGATTCCGGGATGAAATAAGGAAAATAAATGTATTAACGTAATAATACAAACTGGTAATACGGGTTAGTAGATCCAGGAATGCGGGTTAGTAGCACTAATATATATATACAGTCTTGGTATTGAAGTATCGCGGATGACTCCTTACTGCGTCTACGTGCTCGCTAACTGTGACGCTTGCCGCCGTCTCTGTGTGTGACTTACTCTACTACTACTGAACTCTCCTACTCTTCTGTCGTTCCGTCTCGACTCTTCGGGTATTCACTGGCAGTAGTATATATGTATACACTGTGTGAGTCCATTTGTGTAAAAAGGGGAGACCGCTTAACAGTTTTGCTATTATTTCATCGGAACTATGGACTTTGCTAGTATTTCATCGGAATTATCAGCTTTGTTATTATTTCATCGGAACTACGAGCTTTGCTATTATTTCAAGTGGACAAAATATTAATTGTGACGCGTTTCGAAACGAGATGGAACTTCTTTAGAATAATGACAGCTTTATTGATGGAATCTTTTATATAAAGCGAAGGCGTATTTTATATTACCATTACTGTTTTTAATTTTACGATATTGTATTTCTGGCTATAATTCCGACTTAGAAAACGCAGCTTTAGTTAAAGTAGAGAATTATTTATTGAAGTGACTATGGGTGTGCCTAAAGCATAAATTGGGATATGTGGTCAGTGGCAATGATTAGGTAGTCTGCGACATTTAAATAATCATTTGTCGGTACTCATGGTCTCAGTATATGCCAAGAAAATATTCCCCATAGTATTACACCATCAACAACAGCCTGAACTGTTTATAGTAGGCAGGATGGACTCATACTTTCATGCTGTTTACTTCAAGTTTTACACTTTCATCCGAATGTCGAAGCTGAAATCGGGCGTCAGACAATGTTTTAACCCCAATATTCTATTGTTTGACTTTTGTGATCGTTAGCAAAATGTAACATCAGTTTCTTTTTCTTATCATAGAGTAAATGGCATCTGGCGGGGAGTTCTTCTGCTGTAGCTCATCTGATTCAAGGTTTGAATTGTTCTGCTTTTAGCGATTGTTTTCTGTATAGCCCAATTCTCAGGAGTGGTTATTTGAGCCACCGTTGCGTTTCTATCACCTTGAACCATTCATCTCTGAACACTTTCATCAACAAGGGATTTCTGCTCACAGAATTCTCATTCACTGTTTTTTTTAAATATTCAATGACAATTCACTGTACATTTTAGAGATGATTTTTTTCGTGAAAATCCTAATAGAAGAGGAGTCTTTTGAAATATCGGAGCCGCCCCCTTTACCAGCAACAGCCATGCATCATTCAGTATCATTAAAAGTAGCTTTCACATTCTGATACATTTCTGCTGCGTTATTGGTTGGTTAGAAAACTGCATGAAAGAGCATTTTTTCACGGGTAATTAAATGGCCACTGTGTGTAAACGAAGTGGCACGCAGGTGTTCAGTTGATTTTAACAGGAAACGTTTCACTTAATCTAATATTGAAATGCCTTCTATGATATGAACACGAGCATAAATGAGGCGACCCGAAAAAGAGTACGGGTCACACAGGGCAGCAGCAATATCTTGGTTATATTCATATTCAATTTAGCATCCCTTTAATTATGTTCCCCACCACTGGACACACCCATAGCGACACCTGCTCAAAAGCACGTACATGCATCATGTGATATATATACATATATATATATTTGTGTGTGTGTGTGTGTGTGTATGTGCATGCGTGTGTTTGTCTGTCTGTGTGTATGAGTTGAGTTCAAATTCAAATATATATATATATATATATATATATATATATATATATATATATATATATATATATATATATATATATATAAACTTTATTTCAATACTTTGTGAGCTTCCGCTCCTTAGCTATAAGCAATTAATGATGAACCTATCATTTTCGTTTATGATAGGTTTTATCACGATTCTTTTGTTAAGCTTAGAGAGTAATTATAAATTCATATTGCTAAAAGAAGAATTACAGTACGATATCTTTAATCCTTTTTAAGATACAACGGTTCCAACCTTCATCTAAATATATATATATATATATATATATATATATATATATATATATATATATATATATTACATTCATCATCCTTCACAGCCAAGAAATCTTGATAAAGAAAATATACTCTCCGGTAGGGAATGTGAGAGACTTTAAAAAAGTGTTTAAAATAAAAATTGTGCGTTTATTCAAATATACCAATATACACTATAATAACGTCTACATCTGAAGTAATATATATATATATATATATATATATATATATATATATATATATATATATGTATTAAAATAAAGAGAAAGATTAGTAAGGTTTATAATCCGGTGTTGTAATTGGCTTTATTTAAAAAAAAAACAGTGCTCAATACAATTCTGCAGAGCATAAATATTATAAATTTACTAAATTAAATATATGGTCACATCGCTACACAGGAATTATCATGTTTCAAAAACAGAAACTAAAAACTTAAAATTTAATTATAGAATTAAATTAAAATCCCTAGTAATGTTTCATTTGCTTGAAAATGAAACAGTATTAGGGATTTTAATTTAATTCTATAATTAAATTTTAAGTTTTTAGTTTCTGTTTTTGAAACATAGATATTCTTGTGTAGCCATGGAAGCATATTTTTAAATTAGTAAAGTTATAATATGTGTGTGAGTTTTGTTATTACTTTTGGCGACTGCACAGTATACTAGTGTCAGTCGGACACCATCTGTGAGACAAAGAGCACAATGATACAATTAATTCCGCCAGAATCGTATGCTGTACTGCTTGCCATTCGCACCGGAGGCTACAATTCGAACATTTCAGAGTGGTTGAGTTTCAATCTGTGGACAGTGCAGAGGATTCGAAAAGAGTTGAATTATATATCCAATCAACATGTGGTGTTTTCTGTGATCATTTGTGATGACGAATTTATGCTTCCATTCATCTTCCCACAGGGCCTCAGACTCAACACTGATGCCTACATCAAGAGGAGGTAATGCTGAGCTGGGTCAAGAGGGTGGTTTCTGGAAGACCCTATGTTGGGCAACAGGATTCAGAACCATACCACACAGCAGGAGAACCCAATCACGGCTGTCAGACAATTTCTGAGACCACATCGCCCCTTACATCTGGCCACATAAGTCCCGAGACTGCAACTCCCTTGATTATTGTGTGTGAGGCGCAATTGAGCGAGAGACCAACAAAACACCTTGTAACATCAAAGATGAACTGAAGGCAAGGATTATGCCAGCATTCATCAACTTAAAGAAGGAGATCGCCTAGAAGAGTTGCAAGAGAATCTGAAGTTACCTGGAGAACGTTGTTGAAGCCAATGTCGACCTTATTAAATAAATTTACTCTTCAGTATTTCAAGATATTTTTGTGTAATTTTGTTAAATATATCTGTTAAAATGAGATGTCAGTGTTTTTTTTTAAATTTTTGTGTAATTTAGACAAAAATTTATCAATCGCGCGCGCGCGCGCGCACACACACACACACACACTATATATATATATATATATATATATATATAAATATATGAAGAAATATAGTCTTAAAGTGTGCTATATTTATGGGATAAAGTGCTCAATATCAGAGATAGAGCGTGTGTAAATATAAAAGTGAACATAGAAGTCAGCACTTAGAGGCGACAGTCTGTTTCATGCTAGTGCAATCGTCAGGCAACGATTTCATTAGCATGAAACAGACTGTCGCCTCTAAATGCTGACTTCTATGTTCACTTTTATATATATATATATATATATATATATATATATATATATATATATATATATATATACCCTTGTGAAAATTCATGAAACAACCGCTTTAGTTTACTTCCTTTCAACATACAGTCAGTTTTAAATCCAATGGAGTTACAGGGTGTAATCGACTTCTATTTTTTCTCAGATTATGTCATTTGCAGTGGTGTGACGTAATATGAATCTATTTTAGTGATGAAATTTGTTTCGCCTTAAAAAATATTGCGTCATCCGTGATTGCATCAGATTTTCATCACACCCAGACACTATTGTTTCGACTATCGATTAGTTGTCCTACGGCCACTGTCTGCGATGGACATTACTCCAAGGAAGCGTACGAATATTGTAACGCTGCACGAACACACTGGCAAGCCTTCCAGTGAGCAAATCAAAGTAATATAGACTGGCCCGAAAACTCTCCTGATTTAAATCCAATCGAGAATCTGTGGTGAATCTGCAAGCAACGATTCGTGTAATGGATACAATGAGTCATGTTTCTTTGGAAAAATACGAAAAAAGTAAATTATAACGGAATTATTTGCACAAGGGTGTATGGATATGTGTCTGTATTTGTATATATATATATATTTAAAGACATTTTTATGTTTAACATTCTTTTTATAGATACAAGTATTTAAGTAAATGCTCTGTTTATAATAAACAGTATTAAATAGCATTTACCAGCCTGAATGCCCGAGAAATTTTCATAGAAAATAATCGTCCTCCGACAGGATTCGAAACTGTATCCCATACGGAACCGTCATATAGCCCGTCGTGCCTTAACCCATTCGGCCACTGAGGACCGTTCGGTTGGCAAGGTCGAATTTACTGCTTATAAACTTCAATCTTCTATTAAAATATTGAATCTCTCACTTACATTCATAACTGCTCATGTAAATGTTTGACGTCATTTGTTTACATTTGATATATGACGGTTCCGTATAGGATACAGGTTCAATTCCTGTCGGAGGAGGAATATTTTCTATGAAAATTTCTCGGACATTCAGGCCGGTAAATGTTGTCTAATACTGCTTATTATAAACAGAGCATTTGCGTAAATATTTGTATCTATAAAAAGAATGTATAAACATAAAGATGTCTTAATATATATATATATATATATATATATATATATATATATATAGAGAGAGAGAGAGAGAGAGAGAGGTTGAGAGGTAGAGATAGAAAATAGAAAGAGAGGGATAGATAGTTAGGTAGATAGCCAGACACATACATAGATATATGGGTGCGTGGTCGAGCGGTTACAACGTTTGCTTTCCAGAGTTCGAATCTTACCATGGTTGATTCATCAGTAAGGTGGCTTTTTGAGATTATCTGTCTGTAGAAGCGCCCCAACATGTGGTGCCTTTGGAAGGTATCTGGAAACCATACTACGGGTTGAACCGTTCCTTGTGATTGAAATTAGGCAGACGGAACAATCCGTGGTAACACGAAGTCATCATGACCGAGGCGTTGAGCGTATTGGCGCTGTTCAAACAGTTGAACATAACAGATAATGCGACTTCAACTAATGTCCGTACTGAATATAGTGGCAGTATAAAGTCATCATCGACTCTGTGGCTGTTGAACAAACACAAGTGTAGCTAAGCAGATGTCACCGTCAGTGATTGGCTAGCGGCGCCATGGCTAATGCGGACCTCCAAGAGAGTTACTCGCTGCGCCTTCTCGGGCTAATGCTCTCAGCTGACATGAAGTGAAAAGACATTGTGGAATCCATTGCTAGGTCAGCTGCCAGAAAGATTGGTTGACTGTGTCGTGCTCGACGGTTTTTCTCTACAGAGTCTATCTTACATATCTATAAGTCTACCATTCGTCCATACTTATAATATTGCTGGCACAAATGATCCGGTGATCCTGCTATGTATCTAGAGCACCTTGATAAAATCCAAAGATGGATCAGCAGTGTTATTGGCCTTAATCTATGGTCTCGACTTCAGTCAAATCCCACCGCCGCAAGGTTGCGCGTCTTTGCCTTTTCTGTAAATACTTTCAGGAAAATGGTTCGGGTGAGCTTTTCGCTATGCTACCTCGTCTCTATAAATTTAAGCGTAGTATTAGACCGGCGAGGAGGTCTCACCGGTTTACAGATGAGATGGCTAGATGTAGCCGTAAGTTCTATGCTGACATTTTCTTTTCTCGCACTTCTCGCTTGTTCTGCTGTCATCCGGCTCCATGATTTCCGGACAACTTTAATCTTCAAAAATTTAAATGCAATGTCAATCGCTATCGGCTGTCCTCCTGATAACTCTTCCTCTGTTTTCGCTCCTTAGCAATGTTTCCTGTTTCGAATTCTTCCTCACTCAGTAACTGCTTGAGTCTCGCTGGATTTACTGCTTTGCTTGGGATGAATACAATAAAAAAACGAGAGAAGCCGGCCATTATATTATAGTTTACAACAACGTGTTCCACAATGGATATACAGGGTGGTCCGGAAGTCTTGTCACCCGCTGCGTATCTTCCAAACTATAGAAACCCTTGTCAGCCATCTGAAATAGAAAATTATATTATGTGACGGTGACAATACTTTCGGACCATCCTGTAGAATTATATAGGGCTGTTGTGGTTTTTCTACGTTTCCATTTATTGCGAGATTTTCAAAAAATAAGCTTTTAAAACTTTACTTTGAATCCCACCCCCGCCAAGGAAGATGTGTAGCGAAACGGCCTTGATTTCGGAATATTGTTTTTTTGCATCTACCTCAGTCAGGTTTGCGGAAGAGTTTTCGAAAAGACGATGGATAAAATTATATATATATATATATATATATATATATATATATATATATATATATATATATATAAGCCAGACACCAGCACATATGATTTGATTATAGGGGTGAAGGCTTTATGCAGAACCATCCACACCTTTTGAAGGACCGAATACAGAGACCTGGTGCACTATGTACCACAAGGTCCCCAAAAGACCCTCAGCAGATTTTGAATTCACAGTTGCCATCCAAGTCTAAAGGACCCAGTCTATCCTGCTATTTACCCATAGCTGGAGGGAGAAGAGGAGGATTAATGCTTCTCCCAAGGGCATTAGCAGGTAAGTGAATGTAATGGATTCGACTGTATATATATATATATATATATATATATATATATATATATATATATATATATATATGTGTGTGTGTGTGTGTGTGTAATAATCCGTTGGTATATAATCCAATTGAATCCTATTAATACAATATAAAATACATAATATTAAAACTGATTCACACATAGAGCTCTATGGTTTAAATAAACAGAGCAACATATTTCATACAGTAGGAATTAAGGTTACCTTAGATTAATGTTCATTTTTACCTTGTAAATTGAAATAAAAGTTACAAGCATTTTTCAAACCAGTTAATGGATGATAAATTATTGAAATAAAAGTTTTATTATAAATCCTTGTAAATTTTATTTCAATTTACGAGGTAAGGTGCTAGCACCCCGGGTCAGGGTGGACCTGGGAACACTAGTAATTAAAATGTGGTTCCACGCTCCTCAAAACCACCCGATCAGAGGCCTTGCTGTTGGGTGTAGTTTATCGTCTTACCCAGGGCGCGGATGTAGTTCATCGTCATAACCAAGACGACTAAACAACAATAGCTATTAAAGTAATACTTGTGGAAAATTGAAGTTGTTATAGGTTAAGTTTTGAAATATTTATACCTATACAGATTAAACAATTTCAAGAGTATTGTATCGATCACAATCGTCTTGTTTCTGAATACGCTCTGTTAGCGTTAAATTTCTTTCATTTGGTTTATTTATTAGTTTGTGCATCAGGTTTGGCTGAAACATTCCGAACAAAGTCTCCAGTTTCGTGACCAAAACTTCACGTGCTAAAAACACGTTCTGGGGCGGAGAGCAAGGATTGGTCCTTCAATATATTACAGTGCGAGGATAAACAAGGAAGTAAGAAGTGTCTGTAAAGACAAACAAAGCACAGTAACCGTAACAACGTCATTGAGAGGGAAATTAGATAAACATGAATACAGCCAGGCATAACTATCCTTGTCTATCTATACTGTTATTTTATGTACTAACGTGTCTCTATAAATACTTTGTATATATATATATATATATATATATATATATATATATATATATATATATATATATATATATTGAACAGGTAATAAATCCGTATGCACATAATCCAAGTGGATCCTAATAATATAAAATACTAAAACTGATCCACAGAAAGAGCTCAATGTATTTATTATAACAGAGCATAGAAATTAAACAACACAGAAATCCAAAATAACCTTATGAGTATAGTCTATTTAAACTAACGCCGAATGCGTCATCCTTATTCACCTCAAACACAATAAGGGGTTTTAAGAGTTCAAAAACAAAACAAACACCCGAAGTAGGGGATTCCCCTAATCAAAACCGTCACTTGATAAGACACTAGTAGTGTTGAAACAAAACTGTAATGTTTGTAGTGATGTTATAATATGCATATGTTATAATTTTGAATACATATTACTTGTTCTACTCGATTTTGAGCGCTATTTTAAGAATAGTGTTTTCGGTTATCAGAATATTATTCTATCTGTACCAACCTTATATATATATATATATATATATATATATATATATATATATATATATATATATATATATATATAATAAAGAGAAAGAACAATAAGATATATCATCCAGTGTTCTTATTAATATTTTTATTTTTACAAAATTGTACTCAATGCAAATCTACAGAGCACAGCATTAATATTATAAATTTACTTATTTAAAAATCTGGTTCCATCGCTACACAGGAATTACCATGTTTCAAAAACAGAACTTCAAATTCAATTATAGAATTAAATTAAAGTTCATAGTTCTGTTTCATTTTCATTCAAGCGAATTTGGGAATAACTTATTTTGAAATTTACTGAGTTTTATAAAAACATACATTCATAATATTAGTTTCTATGGATATGGGGAAATCCAATCATTTTAACAAGGGGTGGTAGGATATTTTTTTCACTGACAACTGTCGTATCAAAATATGAGTTACTTTAGAAAAGAGGTTAAGTCAAGATAGGGTAGGGATGCCTTTTCCAACGAATGATGACATCCGTTCAACGCATCTCGTCTTGTCTTTTTCAACGGCAAAAAGTTTTTCGGCACTTTTTGTTTCGCCGTTAAATTTGTACTTGTATACATAAAGATTTTTTTCTAAAACGGTTGTTTGTATATGAATACCTCGTATTGAACTACAATTTTAAAATATTATTCTTAATTTTAATTACTAATAGACTATACATCTTTTAAAACAAATAAATGTAATAGAATTATCTAAATTATTTAAAAATTATTATTAATTATCGAATATAAATATGTATATTTTCTTTATCAGTTTTTTTAAATTAAAGATTAAAGAAAATTTTTGACAATGTCGGCAAAGAATATGTATTTCATTTCTTTGATTAAGTAAATTTTTATTTTTTATAAACATAGAAATATATACTTTCTCATGTATGCACAAAGGAGATGGGTTATTTAATGACCTACATATTCTAGCTTTTCTTATTAATTTCCATTTTTACAGTAGATGTTTTATTGGTTTCTGTTAAGTGCCATAAATATTTCGATAGGGACGTCTGATTTTGGTATTTATTTATCCTAAAAGAACTTTGATGTTGGTTGAACCGTTTTTTTAACTCACGTCTTGTGCATCCAATGTAGACTTTTACGTTGTCTGGATCCTCAATAGATGAGATATTGCATTGGTATACTAATGATTCAGTGCAACATTTATTATTAAGAAGACAGTTATGAGGATTTCTGCAGTTGCATAATTTTTGTTTATCTTCATCTTTTTTTATTATTATACTGTCTAAATTTCTTTGGTCTTGGTCTAAGTGTTTATTCAAGATATTAGCATTATGCTTCTTAATAACTTTTTCTGTGTACTTGTTCAACGAGAGGAGGAATAAACAAAGAAGTGGGACTCACTTTTCCAGGGAATGTTGTTGTTGTTGTTGTTGTCTAGAGGAAACTATATTATCTGAGTGAACCGAAATCCCGGTTTAATATGTAATTCTATATTGAAAATGTCTCTCTATATTGCTACGTTTGCTTGCAGTAATGTTTGCTATCTGTGTCGTGCTAGACAGTTTTAATCAGGCACAGTGGATAAAGGCGTTAGTTAGATCCAGTGACAGGACCCAAAGAGTGCGAGTTCAATACCTGGTTAAGGCAGTGGAGAACTTGGAGAGGTGAATTAACAGGAGATAACTGATAACTGACATCCATTAGACATGGCACGTAGAACTAGAACAGTCTACCCCAGCGAGCGAAATAAAGGGTTCAGTTCGACCTTCCAACCACCTGAAGATGGACGGAGCGTACACCGGCTGAAACGTTGGGATAAATATGGCAACAAAGATGAGGACGATAGTCCGAACAATGTAAAAAGATATATAGTACAGTGTTAATATTCTTCGTAGGCTCCAGCATTGTTCAGTCAGGAATCGCAATAGATCTTGTTTCATACAAATGTGGTGATATTATCAGAATTTATTACTTTCAATACTTTCTTTCTACCCACCCTTAATATCTTAATTAAAAAATAAATGAGTTAAGCGATGATATTTCTAATGTTTCACCGCTATGGTCTAAAATAAGAATCTTATTTGAGCGCTTCAGATTTCACTTCTAAAATATAAATTACTGGCAGTTTTACGGGAATAAAAACAATAAATGCCCAATAAAAACAACGTTCATTATTTTTTAAAAGACTCCTCAGTGACAATGAAGCTAATAATAATAATAATAATAAGGAAGATTAATAGCTAAATGACCGGCCATCTTTGTTTGTCTGATATTTTTATCGATTAACGTAAAGTGTTTTCGTTCATAGACTGTGATCCTAGGTTGGAGGATGAATTTGTTTTCATTACAAAAGTTGTTAAAGACCGACCATTTACTTATATAGGTGACTGATCTCTTTTTATAGTAACATCCTATTTTTACTATAAATGATAGACTTTTCTCGAATGCTATGAGCCGCTATTGAATTTTCTCTTAATTTATTTTTTTTCGTCTTAATTTATTTTAGCACCATATCAACCTCGATGGGTTATTTAATGTCGAAATCTAAATATTTTGAGCGCAATGGCATGCCTTCAACTACAGATAGAATGTATTGTTGGTCAATTTGCTATAAAATGTATTGTTGGTAATTCTATTATAAACATGTATTTTTAATTACTTTACTATAATTATAAATTGTTAGTCATTTTAATATACATATATATTATTAGTAATGTTACTGTAAATATGTATTTTTGGTCATTTTATTATAAATATATACTGCTCACAATTTTACTATAAATATGTGTTGTTTGTAATGTTACTATAAATAAGTATTGTTGGCGATTCTACTATAGATAGGTATTATTGGTAATTTTGCTACAGATATGTATTGTTGGTGATTTTAATATAAATGTGTATTGCTAGCAATTTGACTAAAAATATGTATTATTGGTAATTTAACTATAAATATGTATTGGCCATTTTACTATAAATGTTTATTGTTGGCAATTATACAGTAAGTATGTATTGTTGGTAAATTTACTATGTGTATTTTTGGTAATTTACTATAAATATGTATTACTTGTCATTTTATTATAAATGTTTATTGTTGGTAATTTTAGTATATGTTATTGGTCATTCTACTATAAATATGTATTGTTGGTCATTTTAATATAAATATATATTATTGTTAATGTTACTGTAAATATGTATTTTTGGTCATTTTATTATAAATATATATTGCTGACAATTTTACTATAAATATGTATTGTTTGTAATGTTACTATAGATAGGTATTGTTGGCGATTCTACTATAGATAGGTATTATTTGTAATTTTACTAGAGATATGTATTGTTGATAATTTTAATATAGATGTGTATTGCTGGTAATTTGGCTATAAATATGTATTATTGGTAATTTGACTATAAATAAAATGGATAAATTTACACCGGATTACTCACTCAAAAACATTCCTTACCCTACTATTGAATCTTTCACCATTTCTTTGACGCAGAAAAAAATCATTGACGTCATCAAAAGAATGAGGTGGAAAATTTACTTCCATTTTAATCCCCAAAACAAACCCACAAAACTTAATGACGCTTTTTACTTGAAATCTCAAAACACTTCACCAAGCAATAAATTGTTAGAGCCTTTTGAACAAGATTTAATCAAGTTAATCAATAAAATATCCTTCCGGAAGAAACACAACCCATTCCAATTCAAACTTAAGAAAGACATTACAAATATCAAAAACTCAAAATAAACTATGGATCAGAGCTGATAAATCTAAAAATATTTACAAAATTAATCCGTCTGAATACAACCATCTGATTCAAAATAAAGTCTCTAGTTCTTATAAAAAAGATAATAACTCCAAACACTTATCCCCCATACACGGAGAAGCTGCGAAATTCTCATTTAAATATAATATTGCTGATAGAATGAGTACAACTCATTTAAAAGACGCCTACCTACTGTTTAAAAATCATAAACCTAACTTTCAGAATAATCTACAGTCCAGACTAATAAATCTCTCCAAATCAGAGTTAGGAATAATTTCTAAAAATATCCTAAAAAGAATAAACATATCTATATTAGCAAAATACCCCTTAAACCTTTGGAAAGATTCATCTGACGCAATTAGCTGGTTCCAAAACATAAAATCTAAAAATAAAAATACTTTTATCCAATTAGATATTATCGATATCTACACTTCCATTTCTAAAGAATTATTAGAAAATAGCTTAAGTTTTGCGAAAAACTACACTGAAATTACTGACGAAGAAATAAAAAATCATAATGGACTCTAGACAATCTATACTAAAACTTAATAACACTTCTTGGATTAAAAGTATTAGAGACAACTTCGATGTCCCAATGGGAGCATTTGATTCAGCTCAGATAGCTGATTTAATAGGTATATACATTTTAGATATCCTAAGTAGATTCCTTGACCCTCAAAATGTAGGACTATATAGGGATGATGGACTGGTTGCTGTACCTGATACCAATGGTCCTTTAACATCCCAACTACAAAAGAAAATAATTAAGGCCTTCAAATTTCTAGGATTTAAAATCGAAATTTTTTCCAACCTAAAAATAGTAAACTTCCTAGACGTTACATTTAACCTTAACAATAACACTTATAAGCCCTTCCAAAAAGAAAACCAATCACCCATATATATATAAATATCTAATCTAACCACCCGAAATCAATAATTAAGCAAATTCCAAATACAGTAAATGTAAGAATAAATAAACTCTCCTCTAGTAAAACCATCTTTAACTAAAATAAGTCGAAATATGATCAAGCCCTATTAAAAAATAAATTTAAACAGACTCTAAATTATATAGATAAGTCAGTTAATGAAACATCCACTAAATCCAAAAATAGGAAAAGGAAAATTATATGGCTCAATCCACCTTTTTGTACCCTTTCTAATATTAATATAGGAAAGTACTTCATAAAACTAATAGAAAAACACTTTAGCAAAAATGATCTTTTAAAAAAGATGTTCAACAAAATGAATTTAAAGATCAGCTATTCTTGCATGAACAATATAGAAAAATTATTAGCTCATATAATAGCAACATTTTGAGAGATCTTCATAACAATCAAATACAAATGGATCGTAATGCATCCCAAATGAGAACATCAACATGTAATTGCAGGACAGGATCAGATTGCCCAGTTGAAGGAGTATGCATGGCGGAAAATATAATATATGAGGCAACAATTTTCCCCAAAGAGAATATGAAACAGAAGAAAATATACATAGGAATATCGGCGGGAAGTTGAAAACATCGATTTTATAAACATCACCAGTCCTTCAAAGATAAATTTAAAAAGAACCAAACGGCACTGTCAAAGCATTATTGGGATTTGTTGGAGGGTGGCTTAAACCCCCAAATAAAGTAGAAGATCATCTCGAGAGCCAGAACTCCAATAAATGTCAGAGACAGATGCGACTTATGTTTAAAAGAAAAGATCCTCATAATAATAAAGATCCGGATGTATTACTAAACAGACATAATGAACTAATTTTTAAATGCCGACATAGAACAACCTCAACCTAACGAAATATATTTAGAAGTAACTATATTGGAAGACTAATATTACATGATCTTTATTTTTTGCTTTTGGAAAGGTTGCTATGCACATATGAATGTGAACACATAACTGTATGTATATAACTATGTAATTGATCTGGAACATTGATACGTCTTTTGATATGTATATGTATTTGCTTTTATATAGAAAAATAGGCATGCTTTGTTGTAATTGTGTATTGTGAATACATATTTGGAGTGGGCATATACAGTTGCTCTGTATATGCCTGTAAACTCAAATAGAACAATTGGTGTTTGTATCTGTCTCTATTTCTGAGATGAGGTATTATGTACACTATTTACATTAGTTGGACTATTGTCCTCATCTTTGTGGCTATATTTATTACAACGTTTCGGCCGTTGTATGCTCCGGCCTTCTTCAGGTGGTTGGAATGTCGAACTGAACCCTTTATTTCGCTCACTGGGGTAGACTGTTCTAGTTCCACGTGCCATGTTTAATGGATGACAGTTATCAATAATCTCCTGTTAATTCCCCTCTCAACCGGGTATTGAACTCACACTCTTTGGGTCCTGTCACTGGATCTAACCAACACCTTTATCCACTGTGCCATGTGTCCTTGAGAATATCTGTGTATTAATGTTTGGATATTATAAACTTAATGTCTTTAGCAACCATTTTTACCAGAGCTCATATTGCAATTTTTGTTGTTATCGCTTTTCTCTGGCACTCCTTATTACTGGCTCCCACATTGTATTCATTTCTATGCTTGGTCGGCTCAGGAGATTTTTGTGGCCTAGCATATGTGCTGTGATTGCTTAAGTTTACGAATTTTCCAATGATCTGAACTTGATGCCACAGAGGGCGGTGATCTCCCTTTTCTTCCCATTTGCGGTTAGCCACGCCTGATGTTTCCACTTCCTCTCGTGTTACAGCTTTCTGGTGTTCCTGAAGCCTTACCTTAAGGAGGCGCCCTGTCTTCCCTATATATTTCTTTCCGCAGCTGCACGGAATGGCGTACACACAGTCTTTAGTCATGTTCTCCTCTATGCGGAGGGGCGGGTCTTACTCTGGAGAGATATCTGCGAAGTGTCGTCCAGCTTTTGAAGGTTGTATTGATGTTACATGGACCGCAGATTTTTCTGCTGATAATCCCTTCACATAAGACAGGCAGGCAGGCAGACTGTTTTCTATGTGTTGTTGTCCTCCTCTTATACCCGCCTATCATAGTTTTTTGGGGCTGCTGCCATGTACCCAGGGTAGTTGTTACGTTGTAGGGTACTACTTAAACTGACCAATTCTTTATCTAATATCTCTAGGTCGCCACTTATGACTTATGCTCGGTATTGTAAGCAGCGGACGATCCCTTTCTTTACGCTATATGGATGGTGGGAGTTGGAATTGAGGTTCTGTCCGGTGAATATCGGTTTACGGTATATGGATGTCTTGAATCCATGCTCTGTTCGAGGAATGGGCGTGTCCAGTAGAACCTGAACATCTTCCTGGTGTGGCCAGAGTATGAAGGTGTCATCTACGTACCTTAACCATAATGTTGGCTTTAGAGATATAGATTCTAATGCCATTTCCTTAAAGTATTCATGTATATATTCGCCATTACTGGTGATAATGGCGATCTCATTGCTAAGCCCTCATCCTATCGATATATGTGTGATCCCATTCCGAAGTGTGTTGTTTGTGTACAGAAAGTCAACATCTCCATCAGATTATCTATTGGAATTCTGGTACGTCTTTCTAGGGATGAGTCAAAGGCCAATCTGTCTCTAACTACTGAGAGTGCCTTCTCCGTGAGTACCTTGGTGAATAAACTCACCACGTCCAAGCTCACCATCTGGCTGGATAGGATGGGAACATCTTTCTTTATTTCCACAAAGTGTGCGGAGTTCCTGACATATTAAAGAGATTTTCCGATCAATTGGTCAATTATATCTACAAGGGAGCAACTCAGAGGGTGGCATACAGACCCTTGGCAACTAACAATCGGCCTGAGTGGAATACTGTCTTTGTGAAACGTAGGGAGACCGTATACCTGAGGTAGCTTGGTGTAACGTTGCGATAACTGCCTATACATCTTAGGTGCGAAGTGATCCTTGTTCTTGATTAGTATCTGTGACAGTTTGCGTTCCGTTTTCATTGTAGGATCCTTTTTTACTTTGCTGTAGCTACCATTGCTAATGAGGTCTTCCAGCTTTCTTGTATAACCTGATCTGTCCATCACTTCAGTCGCATTGCCTTTGTCAGCCGGTAGTATGATGATGGTTTCGTTCTTCTGTAGGGATCCGATCGCCAGCCTCTCCAGTTTCGTGATGTTTGACCTGGGCGGCTTGGATTTCTCTAAGGTCTGTCTCACCTTCCATCTCAGTTCATCTGCCTGAGCCTGAGGGAAGCTCAAGGCCACCTCCTTGACTCTGGCAATGATGTCGAAGTATGGCACTCGCCTGATGGTTGTGGCGAAGTTGGGACCCTTATTCAATACTCAGAGGTACTCAGCTGATATTGGCTGATGTTGATTACTGCTTTCACTGGTGGGTGATGGACCTTCTACGTCACCTTCTGATCTTTCAATCTGTTTAATTTTTGTACTTGGCGAGCCTTGACTACATCGAATTCATGTTTGAAGGATTTATCCAGGTCATTTTGGATCCTTCTCCGGTCTTCTTCATTGGTAATTCTGTTGAAGAAATCCTCGAGTCTTTGGGAGATATGAGCTTGTAGTCTCTGTTTTATCAACGATTGTACTGGATTCTCACTCCGACAAGGGCGTCTCGCTTTTTCTGCGACCAGAGGGGCTTTCCTTGAATTGACCGGATGTCTTGGTGCCAAGCCTGAAGGGATGAGTGGTTGGTATTTATCACTGAATAAAGTAAATGCTTGTAGACTAAAATATGAATAATCGATATTTGATATGCCAAAACTAAATAAATGCTTTTCGACTCAAATATAAACAAGCGCTATTTGCCATTTCCCAAAATAAATGCGTATAGGCTTAAATATAAACAGTCTTTATCTAACTGTGAACAAAACAAATGATTGTGAACTTATATTTTAATGATCAACGTCTCCCTATCCAGGAACTAACTAAATCCTCATAGTTTCTGTTTTAATTAAAATAAACCGTTGAATAACCTAAAAATCGTAAAATCAAAACTAACACCGTTTGATACGTCGTAAAATCAAAACTAACAACGTTTGATACGTCGTAAAATCAGATCTAACAATGTTTTATATGTCGTAAAATCAGAACTAACAACGTTTGATATATCATAAAATCAAAACTAACAACGTTTGGTATGTCGTAAAATCAGAACTAACAACGTTTGATATATCGTAAAATCAGAACTAACAACGTTTGATATATTGTAAAATCATAACTAACAACGTTTGATATATTGTAAAATCAGAACTAACAACGTTTGATATATTGTAAAATCAGAACTAACAACGTTTGATATATTGTAAAATCAGAACTAACAACGTTTGATATATTGTAAAATCATAACTAACAACGTTTTATATATGTCGTAAAATCAGAACTAACAACGTTTGATATATCGTAAAAACATACAAACCAACCACAACAAATTGGTAACATGTCACAAGGCAACTTTATTTATTCGCTGAAAGATAATTATATGCGTTCATAAAAGCAAAATGAAGTTGATTTTATTTAATGTTATTGAGTAATAATTCGCTTCGTCTGAAGTCAGTATTTATTTTTTATATCAAAGTTTATTTTCCTTATCTCAGATTCTTTAAATAAAATGTAATTTCTCCACAAACAATCGAACTCTTTCTTTTCTAAACTTACCACAAATCTAATTCTTGATTTTAAAAGAATTCAATTAATTTTCAGCTATTATCTTCTGTTATCAATCGTATACTTTTCGCAACAAACTTTTGAAAGCAAAAGTTTTGATCTTCACATCAACTAAACAATCTGTTTTTTTTTTAAAGAGACAATAAAATAATAATGAAATCTATTAATATATTACCGCCATTACAATTGTATTTGTCTAATGTATACGTAACCATATTATTATACGGTGGAGTAATACACAAGAATCGGAGAGCCGAGTTCGAATTCCAGCCGAGTTCATTACGTGCTAATACTTTTGGGAAATGTCTGAATCTTATAAGAGATTTGGTTGACGACGAGTCTAGGAGACGGAAAACTCTGAATTCCAACCAGGCTGGAGAAGCTTGGGCTGTTTCCCAATAAACATAACGGCTACTGAGACTGCAGTAAAAGTAGTGACCCTGTGACTCTGATTATTTACGGGTCTCGCGATAGATTATCAATACAGGATTCAATTTGAGAACTCTATAAAATTACGTTTCTATGTAGACAAAGTGTAACTAAAGTTTTACCAATTGTTTAGAGATTCTGAATTTCATCTTTCTTTGCAGTTAATCTCTGATGACTAGTTTTTAATTTTTCGTAAGTGTCAGGTTCTGTCGCAACGTAGGTGCTCGTAACATTTCCTTTTCTTTATTATCAGTGAATCGTTATGCCGTCTTTGGAAAGATAGTAGAGTGATTTCCGGTTGCTTTCTGCAAGGTTTGGTATTCACAGATTTGGTATTTGCAGATACTCTCAGATTGGTTGCTAACCAAGTCCAGTGAAAGTCTACCCTGCTGTTTAACCGATAGGTGGGGGTTGACCATAAATAGATTCATGCATTTCGCAGAGACTAGAGCAGAATCTGAACTTGACTCGTCAATTTTATTTTTTAGAGTCGCTAACCGTTACACATCCTCTTTCATGTACCCTGTTCATTCTGAAATGGCTACGCACATAACCATCTCACGTCGAAATATCGTTTCCCGTGCGATCAGCGAAGTTAAGCAACGTCGAGCCTGGTCAGTACCTTGATGAGTAACCGCTTGTGAAATACCAGGTGTAGTAAGCTTGGATGTGCGGGTGGTGTGATGGATAATGGCCCAGTTTTGTTAATCGGAGAGCCGAGCAATTCGTTATATTCACTTACGAGCATATACCCTTGGGAAAAATATGAAACTACCTCTTCGCCCTCCAGATATGGGTTAATTAGTAGGACTTGTATCAATAAATCGTTGTTGCCTAAAAAAAATAAAAATGTAAGAAAATTCTTACAATCTAAAAATATTTTCTGGATATAAATTTCCTGGAAAGTGCTGATAAGACGTATAAAATTAACCAATCAATTAAAACGATCATGGCTCTCCACAATTTCCTGTCCTTTGTAGCTCTAAGCAACTTTTGACTCTTGATCATAAACTCTTTAGCTCCACTCTGCTTCTCATTTACATACTGTAACCATATAATAACGTCTTATGAGTGTTAAATTTTCAGAACCATCTTTGCGATCACCGAAGTTAAGCAACGTCGAGCCTGATCAGTACCTTGATGAGTAACCGCTTGTGAATACCAGGTGTAGTAAGCTTGGATGTGCGGGTGGTGTGATAGATAATGGCCCAGAATTGTTAATCAGAGAGCCGAGCAGTTGGGTTCGTTATATTCACTTACGAGCATATACACTTGGGAAAAATATTAATTCACCTCTTCGCCCCCCAGATATGGGTTAATTAGTAGGACTTGTATCACTAAATCGTTGTTGCCTCAAAAAAAAAAAAATGAAAGAAAATTCTTACAATCTAAAAATATTTTCTGGATATAAATATCCTGGAAAGTGGTATAAAATTAACCAATCAATTAAAACGATCATGGCTCTCCACAATTTCCTGTCCTTTGTAGCTCTAAGCAACTTTTGACTCTTGATCATAAACTCTTTAGCTCCACTCTGCTCCTCATTTACACACTGTAACCATATAATAACGTCTTATGAGTGTTAAATTTTCAGAACCATCTTTCTTCCTTATACATACCAAAGATTTCGTCTCTCTGATTGTGATTACAGTCGATTATTATGAAAAAAAAAACATAAACTTCAATAACCCGAATTTGCTTTGTTAAATGTTTGTCAAATGTTAAACGATTAATTCAAACGTCAAAACGAAGCTTGGTTAAAATTTTCAATATGTTTTACTAAAGCGTAGTACTAGATTGTCACCAAGGTCTCATCATTTTACAGTTGAAATAGCTAGGTGTAACCGTAAGTTCTATGCTAACAGTCTCTTCTCTTGCACTTCTCGTTAGTGGGACTCTCTTCCAGTCAACTTTGATATTCAAAAATTTAAATATAATGTCAATCGTCATTTTCTGTCTTCTTGACTCCTTTTCTTTATTATTCTCTCTGTTTATGTTTTTCATTTTCTCATGTTTTTCATGTTTTTCATTTTGTCATGCTCTTTCGCACTAAGTAACCTCTTATATATTAGTGGTTTTATTGCCTTGCTTGGGGTGGAATGAATAAAAAAACTGACGAAAAAAAATTGCCGCACACACTATTTCTCTTTTTCACTCGTTCTCTCATTCTCATCCTATCTCTCTCTCTCCCTCACTCCAGTAAATATCAATGAAAATAGCGCCCATATCATACTTATGTATTTTTAATTATAATAATTTTAAAATCTTCACGCAATTCTATGTCCTCTCGTGAACCCACATGCATAAAAATATTTCTAATTACATTACTATGAGAGTCATTCAAATATTTTATGTTTCTTATAAAGTCCGTCTGAAGCTATTATGCAAATCACATAAGTCTCAATAACCCGAAATTACTTGGGAAAATCTTTGTGAAATTTTAAATGATTAATTCAGATGTCAAAATAAAGCTTGGTTAAAAATTTCCGGTAGTTTCAACATGTTTTATTGAAATTATTAGATTTATATATATAAAAAAACAAACTAGCCGAAGTGCTCGGCTTTACCCGGGTGTACATGGTTGCAATTGTATAATCTCACCCACCTGTATACCCAACACGCCCTGTCTAGAAATGTCTCTCTGTGTTCTTGCTTGCATGCATCATTCGTTAGTATACTAAGCTGCTTCCCTCTCATTTTTGTTACGATATATCCTCGCAAGTGTTTGATTGTTCTTAATAAAGAAATTCCATCGATAAAAACTTCTTGGGTCGTCGCTGTTCGGGGTTAAATTGTTTAAAGGTTTTAGATATTCAGTAAATTTCCTATGGTCGTAATAACTTTTAAATAGTATGGAATTGTCCAGAAATCTAATAATCAAACAAAAATAGGGATGAAGCGTCAGAGCTTGATTCAACTCCAAGTACAAACGCATGAATGCCCTCCTCCTTCTTCTCACATTTACTGTAAAGTTGGGGTTAATAAGAGGTTCTTCGGAATTTTTACCTTTTAACGTTTCAATAATTCTTCTTAAACAAGCTTTGCATCAAAGGTTGTTCGAATGCCAATTTAGGATGGAATCATATGAAGAAAATATTGGCTAAATATCAAAAGCCGATTTTGGACCTCGTTTGTCGTAGATTTTGTCCACTTAACTGAAATAATCTAAACCAAACATTCACGAAAGATAATTTCCATGTCATATGTAATCTATATGGCAATTTTGGAAAGCACTGGATAAAAAACCAGAGAGTTATGACCAAAAAACAGGTATTTTGAACAGTTTTTTTTCCATTATACGTGCGGAAGTGGGCAGGGCTAATTCTTATTTCTTGCATGAGGGCAAATGTTTTTGCAACATGTTTGAAGAAAATCAGACAAAAAATGTGGAAGTTATTCAAGTTTTTATTTTAAGTAGTACAAAAAGAAATCTGATGTTTTCATTTTTTTGCAATTTTTTGTGTGAAGCCAATGTTGCTGGAAAACTATCAAGCACTCTACATAAACCTCATAACTCAGTGCAAAGAACATCAGTTCATCCAGTAAAAATTTTGTTCACATGTAACTTTGCCTTCGTTTTTGCAAAAAGTTGTACCCACCTACAGTTTTATCAATTTTTCTGTCAAACCCAGGGCCCTGGAGATTGAAAGTTGGTCTTGACCTACATTGGTAGATTTGCAACATATGTATACAATTTCATCGAAATGAACGCCTTTTTTCCTCTTCGAACGTTTACTGTAAAGCTGGCGTTAATAAAATGTTCTTTGGGATTTTTCTCTTTTAACGCTTCGATGCAAACAATCTTTGTATGAAAGGTTGTTCGAATGCCAATTTAGGATGGAATCATATGAAGAAACTATTGGCTAAATGGCAAAGGCCGATTTTGGATCTAGTTTGTCACAGATTTCATTCACTTAGCTGAAATAATCTAAACCAAACATTCACGCAAGACAATTTGGGTGTCATATGCAATTTACATGGCAAATTTGGAATGCATCGGATAAAAAAACAGGGAGTTATGTCCGAAAAATGGGCTTTTTGAATAGTTTTTCGTGGTTTTTCCTTATACTCGGGAAAGGTAACCATCGTATCTTGTTTCGTGGCAATTTTTTTGCGATAAAGTTTTTCAAGTTTTTTATTTTAAGTAGAACGAAAACACAATTTTTTCACAGGTTTTTTGCAATTTTTTGTGTGAAGCCAATGTCGCAGGGAAACTGTCAAGCCCCCTGCATAAACCTCGTGACACGAGCGGATGTTTTACATTAAGTGCAAAGAACATCAGCTCATCCAGAAACATTTTGTTCGCGTGTAATTTTGCCTTTGTGTTTGCAAAAACTCATGCCCACCTTGAGTTCTATCAAGTTTTCTGCCAAACCCGAAGGACCTGGAGATTGATTTTCACCCATTTTTAATAAAGTTGCAACATGTGTAAACAGTTTCATCGAAATCGGTCGAGAATTGTGGACGTGCATAAATAGCAGACACACAGACACACAGACACACAGACAGACAGACATCTTCTGTTTTATAGATATAGATTGCAGTCTTTGCTATTATGAAGACTGAACTAATATTAGTCTAAGACATCTGAAATCTAATAAAGCATTTTAAAAAAATTTTTCCCATAATATTTGTTGAAATGCTGAAAAATAGAAAATAAATTATTGAGTGAGGAAATGTCCATACTGGAGCTATCAAATAAGCATCGCTGAGATTATCGAACGATAAAGAGGTTTGTTGAAAATACTTTGATATATATATATATATATATATATATATATATATATATATATATATATATATATATATATATATGTTCCCTCTCTGTCTATCTCTCTCTCTCATTCTCTCACTATATATATATATATATATATATATATATATATATATATATATCGTGTGTGTGTGTGTGTGTGAGAGAGAGAGAGAGAGGGGGCGGAATGTCCACACTGGAGATATCAAATGAGCATCGCAGAGATCATCGAACGATAAAGAGGGCGTTTGAAAATACTTTTATATATATATATATATATATATATATATATATATATATATATATATATATATATATATATATATATATATATATATATTACATAAATCATTCATACAAAAAGTAGATTAGTAAAGTTAATGATATAAATGGCGAAAAACATCTTAAACATATTAAATTTACATTAACCTACGAACCATTCGATGAATGTTAGGATCCTTGTTTTAATAACTTCAAGTTGTATAAGGTCTTTTTTTATTCTGCTAGTACTTTCGGCTGTACATTCAGCCATCCTCAGGCATGGAAGTTATTAAAAACAAGGATCATTACATTCATCGAGTGGTTTAATAAATTTGTTTGTGAAGATGTTTTTCGCCATTTATATCATTAACTTCACTATCTGATTTTTGTATGAATGGTCCATGTAATATAAATTGAACTGCACAACATATTTGAATTGAGAATTGAAACCCGGACAGTTACGCTATCAGGCAAACGTCATACCAACTCTACCAACGATGAAGAAGAGGTAGCGAATCAGACTCGATATAGCGCCGCTCGATCACATATTTCGTGGTGGAACTCATCCGAGTTTACCTTACCCATAGGGCTGTGCCACTCTTAAGCCACGACTACTATCTCCAAGCCTCTCCGTGCAGAAGCTAATTAGAGATAATTATAATTAATTCATCGAGTCTATCAGAAACCTCAACAGAATGCAGAAAGCATTCCACCACGATATATTAGGTTGGTGCAAAAATAATGTCGTTCTCTCACATGAAGTTGAACGTCAAAAAACGACATTATTTTTGCACCAACCTAATATGTGATTGAGCGGCACTATATCGAGTCTAATTTGTTACGTCTTAGACACAGAGATCCGTTGGTACAGTTGGTATGACGTTTGCCTCATATCGTATCTACCCGGGTTTCAATTGTCGGTAGTGGATGCGTACTCCTGAAACGCCATAGTCACACAAGTCTTGAAAGAAACATGGAAGATATCGCTAAATTGAAACAGTCTCAACTTGTTAAAAACAACTTTAAAGGCTGGCTGTTTTTTTTCTAGTTGCGATCGCAACTCTAGTTGACACATCAGGGTAGCAGGAACACCACACGCACTGCAGCCACAGTAGGACTGACGGAACCTAACCTTCCCCCGGTCGGTTTTGAATACAGAGTTTTCTTCTCCTAGACCGGTTGCAACCCAAGGCTATAGAAGTCAGTCTGTCCTGCTATTAACCAATAGCTGGCGTGGGGAGAAGAAGAGGATTCATACCTCTCCGATTCCCCAATCCATGTACAACTTAATTTCCTAGTACACCTATCTAATTCGGTGCCCAGCAAATCCTTATTGTAGACGCACACTCAGGCAAATTTATGTTTCAAGATCCAACGAATCAAACTATGAGTTATACTGCAAATATGCATCTTTGGGAAAGAGGTTATAATCTGGCGTGAAGAACCTTTTGATAACGTTCAGTACACTAAAACTCTCGGTCACGATGACTTGTGACTTTGTGCTAGCACAGTTCTCGACGACTTCCAAACAGGATGACAGTTATCAATTATCTATTAATTTCCCTCTCCAAATTCTCCACCGCCTTAACCAGGTATTAAACTCACACACTTTTTGGTCCTGTCGCTGGATCTAACTAACGCCTTTATCCACTGTGCCATGTGACCTTGAGGACATCCATTAGACATGGCACGTGGAACTAGAACAGTTTACTCCAGTAAGCGAAATAAAGGGTTCAGTTCGACATTCCAAAAACCTGAAGAAGTCCGGAGTGTACAACGGCCGAAACGTTGTAATAAATATGGCGACAAAGATGAGGACAATAGTCCGAATAATGTAAATAGTGTACATAATACCTAATCTCAGAAATATAAACAGATACTGAAAGGCCAAAACGTTGTAATAAATATGGCAACAGAGATGAGGACAATAGTCCGAATAATGTAAATAGTGTACATCGTAAAGATCTTTAAAGAAATGAAATATTAGATATCAATATTGGAATTCAATAGACCCGATCGTTTCGATTTCCAAACACCTGCAGATATCGATCGGTTGATTAACAATGTGAATTTTCTGCAGGGTTTTTTATTGTTCACCTGTTACGTTTGGTGCGTCTTCAGTTTATCCAAATAATATTAATCCGGAACAATCTGTACTAGTCTTATATTAGTTGTGCATGTGATACTAGGTAGGATTATTAGAATCGATAGGACCCTCTCTGCTTCTCCATGGTAATCCACCTGATTAGTCATTTTACTAAATTTGATTTAGTTTTAGTAAAACACATTAATCATGTAAAAACTTGATGCTTTATATACATACCAGGTATTAATAGCAAAATTGTCCAAATCGTGTAACAGCAAAATTGTCCAGTTGTTAGATTGAGATTTCAAACGTTGTATCTTAGAAATTATTAAATATATCTTACTGGAATTCTCTGAGGTGTTTAGAACCATCTTGGACTCTACCTTGAATAATAAGAATGTATAATCTCTCTCTAAGTTTATCAGAAGAAGCGTGATGAAATCGATCATAAACGAAAATGACATGTTCAGCATTAATTAATCATAGCTGAGGATCGGAAGCTCATGAAGGATTGAAATAGCATTCAAATATATATATATATATATATATATATATATATATATATATATATATATATATATATAAACCCTTATTAAAACACTTTATTATACATTCAACATCATCACTTGATAAGACACCGGAGGTGTTGAAACAAAATGGCTATTTTTGTAGTGATTTTATAACATATTTATGTTATAATTTTTAAATAAACAATTATATATATATATATATATATATATATATAATTCCGGGATCATTTTCTAACTTATTCATGTTGATCTTCGCCCACTCTAACCTTCTAACTTTCTGTCCTAGTGTAACAACGTGCCTCACACGTTTCACGTACGATTTCATTTTCAAGTTTTTTGTCACTGCTCTTTGGACTGTCATAGCTGAAACTCACGTGCCAAACGATTGAATTGGATCTTTTCTAATTGATTCCTTTAGCTCTTAGTTGCAATGGTGATACCTCTTGTTGTTGTGACCTCCTGATCCAGTTTTCCTCTCTACTGTTCTCTTTTTTTAAAAACTTATTCACCGTTCTCTTGATGGTTCTTTAATGGACATTGAAGATAGAAACCAGACTATGAATGTTGGTAGCGTTACTAAAGGCCTGCATGATTTTTCCTCTCACGATTACTCTAGCTGAATTATTCAAAAGGTTTTTTCGGTGATTTTTAAGACAAATGGTGTCAAGATGGCTAAACGTCTTATCTGAAAACCTGGAAAAAAGAAACTCAGTTGTTTTTTTTTATAGATATTTTGGATGGAGAATTAGTCCATGCTGGACAATTTTGCTGTTGCACCCGTTATATATATATATATATATATATATATATATATATATATATATATATATATGTGTGTGTGTCTGTGTGTATATATATATATATATATATATATATATATATGTGTGTGTGTGTGCGTGTGTGCGTGTGTGTGTGTGCGTGTGTGTGTGTGTGTTTGTGTGTAGGATGTATAATAGTATCCGAAGCAAAAGTGAAGATGATGTGCCAAAGTGAATGATTTTTATTAACGACGCGTTTCGACAGAGAAAGCGTACGTCCTCTTTGGCTTCTTTAGTTTAAATGAAAGGAGACAAAACTGTGTGTGAGGAAAAACACATAATCCTACCTACCATCTCTATAACAGCCACCATCGAAAAAAGAAACTTGTCCAACCATGACATAAAAATTATCAACTCCATCTCTAAAACAATGAGATATTGTTAACATAGTTATTCCTGACGGATAGGTCCGTGAAGGTAATTGTTAAAGGCCAATACACCGGGGCCTTAGCGAACAGCGCAGGTCTCCCCCAGGGATCACTTAGGTTATTTTACTTTAATAAATGATCTAAGACCATACTCCGATCATTTGTGAATATGTGCTGATGGTAAAACGATATGTGGGGGTACCTTCAAAATTCGTGATGACCAGAGATGTGTAGCTAATTCGATCTATCTCTGACTTCTTAGTTGGGGAAAACTGTCTGTTTATATTCAATACCTTGAACACCAAATGTTATATAGGAATAAAATGTCGCTGCCGACACTTGAGTTTGAACGTAGATCACCAGTGAGTAATCACAGGCGATCCCATTATTGAATTAAGTAGACCACCTGTCCATAGAGGAAACACATATATGGGAGGTTGCGTCTGTCTAATGGATCGCTATTTCTAGTCTATCCTCTATTACTATACGGACCGCTATTTTCTACTCTATTCACTATACCTTGGGAAATGTATGAATCCTCTTCTCCCCCAGCTCTGAGTAAATAGCAGGGCAGAAAGGCAGATTGCGTTCTAGAGCCTTGGAACGCAACTGGTCTACCACAGAAAGAAATGGCAACCTAGTGCGGGAAAAAATCTGCCTCGCCAGGAATGTATTGAAAGATGATCGTGACTAATTCCTCCATTCGGATCACTATACAGGTTACTTGTCGAGCGAGTATTATCGAGCAAGTACTATTAGCGCGTGTGCTATTCGAAGGCGTTTGACACCAGTATTGTTTAACGGCGTTACTATAGTTGTATCTGCGATTACAAAGTCTCTACTACAACGAGCAATACGAAAGTGACAACGAGTATTCGTTGGCATCATAGAAGCAAACTAGTTATATTCCATCATCACTGATCAGATCCTCAATTACCACCAGTCATGATGTTCCTTCGTTGTGGTCTGTGCCTTGTGCGACTATTGGGCCTCAAAATCAACCTAGACCTTAATTGTAACTCGTAGATACGACCCACTGCTAAAGATGCAGGAAAAATGGTCAGTTCTCTGTATTGCTCTAGCAAGTATCCGACTCCTCATGCTATTCTCTAGCTTTAGAGGAACCAGATCAGACCTAAAGTTGAGTACTGTTGTCATATTTGGACAGGAGCTGCCCAGACCTCTTTCATAGTCTTGATAGACTCCAAAAGCGCGTCAGCGTCCTTGTGAGTGATAGATTATTGCCCACCCTGCAACCGCTCTCTCACAGACGAGATGTCGTAAGTCTTTCACTGCACTATCCCTACTTCCATGGAAAATGCTTAGACGAACTACATCCCTAAGTTCCACCGGTTCTAACCTTCACGGCTCAGACACGACATGCTACGCACATTGCAGCGAACCACCGTAATTCCATCCGAATTCCACTTGTGAGAAGTAAGTTGCACTCAAGCAGCTTCTTCCCGTGAACCACTGCTCTGTGGAACCGACACCGAAGAGGAATTTTTCCCGATCTCTACGGTCTTAACCTGTTCAGATTTAGGGTTAACCGTTATATTTTTTCACCTCTAGCCACATATGTTGTGCCCTTTACCAACATCCTCGAGTGATCACGGACTTTGTACTTGATGAACCTCATTGTAAATTAAAAAAAAGTTAATATCAAACGAGATAGCAACACCAACAGAACAGTGGCAGAGATATACAAAATATACCGCACAAAATGCCCATTAATGTACATCGGTGAGACATGCAGAAAACTCAAAAAAGATCAAAAATATCATATGAACAACGCAGATATTCTGCATTACAACAGTCACTACAATGAATGGGAGTTCAGAGTAATACCTTTGACCACAGTTTTGACTTAGAAAATGCCAGTCTGATCAGGAGAGAACATAATTCACTGAGAAGGAAACGTGTATATGATATGTATATGCGTGTGTATGTGTAAGTATGCTCAAGTATATATCGATGCGCTTATGTATGTGTGCACGTATGTAGATATATTAAATAGGGGCCCTAATATATGTATATGTCTAATGGAGGTATATGTAGGTACATGTTTCTAAGAGTATATATATGTATGAGAGTATATATATATATATATATATATATATATATATGTATTGTCTGCATGTGTTTGAAGATTGTGTATTTATAAACAGTAATTTGTACTTTGCTAACCAGATGCATCTCTGTAGCTGAATAGTACAGCATGTCAGGCCATATATATATATATATATATATATATATATATATATATATATATATATATATATATATATATATATATATAAAAGTGAACATAGAAGTCAACATTTAGAGGCGACAGTCTGTTTCATGCTAGATGAAATCGTCAGGCCTGATGATCGCATCTAGCATTAAATAGACTGTCGCCTCTAAGTGTTGACTTCTATGTTCACTTTTATATTTACACACGCTCTATCTCTGATATTGAGCAGTTTATCCCATAAATATAGCACATCTTAAGACTAGATTTCTTCATATATATATCTATATATATATCTATATATATATCTATATATATATATATATATATATATATATATATATATATATAATAAAATCTCACTGATTTAAAATATTACAATACTACGGCTCTACTACCGATATAAATAAAACAAACCAGGAAGCACAGAAGCGGACAGACTCTTCAAATCTGAAATGAGGAGTGATAAGCTAAGGGAATTAATTTGGTTTATGATAAGCACTTATCCTCAGAGATCCCAAGGCATTTTAATCATAGCTTTGTATTTAGTTTATTCAAAATGAAGAAGCCAATGTGAGTAAGTTTGATATAAAGTTTTGACTGTCTTATCATCTTCACACACACACACAAAGAAATATGTATGTATATATATATATATATATATATATATATATATATATATATATATATATATATATATATATATATATATATATATTCGTTCTCCATAGATATTTGTGTGTGTGCGTGTTTGTGTGGTCCGGCTAGTGTGTTCGGTCATTATGTGTGTATGCTGGGTGTTTGTGTGTGGGGTTATGATCTGTTTAGTGCTGTTTCTTTTCTTGTATTTTTAGGTAAGAATAATTGTCTCATATATTGGCATAATTTTTAATTTACCTTGATTACATTTGTAGATGTGATGTGATACAAAGAATTTTCTGTTGTCTGGTAATTTGATGTTGCTTTTGTGAAGGGAAACTCTGTTATTTTCGCTTGGCTGATACCTATATAGGACTTGTTGCATTTTGCGCACTGAGTACATAAATGACATTAGACATCGGAAAACATAAGGGAAAATTAATGCCATTAAATAATATGTGGAAGTAACCAGTCTTTGCCTGATGATGGTCGCAAGACCGGAAACACGTGTAGTAAAGATATGGAAAATAAAGTATAATATTTATTTTAAAAATTCACATTAAAACCAAAAACTTTTACGGGTTCTCTCTTCTCTTTAAAATATACGCTCGTTGGAACAACTATAACCTCTCCCTTATATATATATATATATATATATATATATATATATATATATATATATATTAAATGTTTAAAATTTGCTTCGGAAAATTACTCAGTATCAGTTAGGGTGTTTTCAGATGTCGACAATGTGGACATAGGGACACTGAATAGTGACTATCAGTTTTTAGGGTAAACCAATCGCTGCTACGAATATTGGCTCCATGTGTCGGGTTAGACAATGTTTCTCACCAGAATCTATCGTACATATTTATAAGTCTACATATTCTCCTTTGCAAATAACTTCTGTCTTCTTAATTCTTGTTCTTTTATTGTTCTCTCTCTTTAATGGAATTTTTTTTTTCTTTTTCATATTCTCTAAGACTCGGAAACCCCTTCTATGCTAGTGGCATTATTGTCTTGCTTGGGGTGAAATGATTAAAAACATTATGAGGAAAAGGAGCTTGGAGAATTTGACATTTACAGGATATATTGAAGGCAAGGGGCACAGGGGAAAGCAGCGAATCAGCTACCTAACGAGCTTGTGTAAACGGTGAGCTGAACAGGGATTAGGAGTGACAAAGACAAAACTTATTAGACTGAAGCCACAGAAAATATTTTCCAGATCAAATCTTACAATAGGACCCCAGGTATAAATCAGCTTGCATAGTCGTACGTGCTTTTGACTATTACATGTATAGTATCATATAGTATTACATAGGATCACATGCATTGTACTACATAGTATTAAACAATATTACCTAGTATTACATGCATAGTATTACATAGCGTGACACATTATAACATGCATAGTATTACACAGTATTACAAGCATAATATTACGTGGTATTACATGCATAGTATGAAAAGAATATTACATCATAACATTATACAGAATTACAAAGTATTACATGCAGAATATTACATAGTATCACATAGTATTACATGCATAATATTACATAGTATCACATGCTAAGTATCACATAGTATTAGGCAGTATTACAGTTATAGAATTACATAGTATTACGTGCATAATATTACATAGTATTACATGCATAGTCTTGCATAGTATTAAAGAATATCACATCATAACATTATATAGTATTACATAGTATTACATGCATAGTATTACATGCATACTATTACACAGTATTAGATGCATAGTATTACATAGTATTACACATTATTACATGCATAGTATTACATGCATAGTTTCACACAGTATTGCAAAGTATTACATGCATAGCTATACACAGTGTTACATACATAGTATTACAAGCATAGTATTACATAGTATTAGATATTATTACATGCATACTATTACAAGCCTATTATTTGTATTCCATGAATAGTATTAGATGTTATTGTTCAGTATTACATGCACGGTATTACATAGGATTAAGCATAGTATTACGTTGTATTACACAGTAATACATACATAATATTATATGATCTTGATTATCGTAGCTCTGTTAAGATTTCAAAATCTGAAACGATTTCTTACCAATGAGAGATTTGAAATGTGGACTTAGAAAGCAAAAATACAATCTCCAAGTTGTTAATCAGAATGGTATTCGAAGTTTGGCTTTAGTGAGACTTTTTCAAAGATTGAAAAGCTGACAAGCAGAAAACTCATTAAATCTCGTCCAAGACAGTTCCGGGAATCGCTCGGCAAATGTCAGTTTATCCGATTTCGTATCTAAGTTCGTCATGACAAACTGACTAGAATATGAAAACCGTGATAATACGAAGAGACCAAACATGTGATGTATTTATACTCTACTACAAAAGGTAAAATAAAGTATCTATCTATCTATCTATCTATCTATCTATCTATCTATCTATCTATTCCTTTGATCTGTACATCTTATGAGGATTTCCAAACATATACACGCATACAAACACACACACACACACACACACACACACACACACACACACACACACACATATATATATATATGACCTGAAGATTGCATTCAAGCTTGAAATAGACGGTTGCTGCTCAGTGTTGACCTCAGTGTCCACTTTTATAGTTATATATGCTCTATCCCTAATAGAAAGCCCCTCTACCTATAAATATAGCATACCGTAAAACTATATTTTTTCAATTGAGCACTGCTGAGTGATATGCTAATTCTATAAACAACAGCCACCTGCGTTAATGCAAAGCTCTTTAGTAAAATGAATGGAGCACTTCGGCTGATTGGCATTTGCTTACATGCGTAGAAACAATACGCTAGATTTAGCTCCAGAAAACTGCTGAGTGAAGATAGCTCAGTGGTAGAATCTCTGACTAACACCAAATCGGTTCGGTTTCGGTCCTGGTTTTAGGCATTCGAATGTCTAATCGCACTGAGGAGCTGTGAAACATTACTGTCATGTTTTATTATAATAGATGACAATAAAATCATTTTACATCGCAACACAAAGAATTTCATGTTTCGGAACTATAATTTGAATTTAGGAACAATTATATTTCCGGAACATGAAATTTTTTGTGAAGTGATGCAAAATTTTTTCATTGTAATCTATTATAATAAAATATTTTAATAATATTTTGCTCTACGTTGTATTGAGCACTGTTTTAAAAAGTAAATGCTAAGAATCGTGGGTTCTAACTACATATGCTCTTTCTCTTCTATAATATATATATATATATATATATATATATATATATATATATATATATATATCATTTAAATTCTTTTAAAACTGCCAGTTGCTCTCGAAAAGGACTTCCAATAAGTTATTAACTGGGTCTAGAAATTGCTTGTAAATATTAACACCCCCAAAACAAAACTGTTCTGCTTTAATCAACATAGAGTCTGATTTCTGCTCTTTATCAGCATGGCTGATGCTAACCTCCATTACGTCTTCTTGATTTCATGTTTTCTACAGATATGGAGTGGAGTGATTATATTAAATCATTTGCTAGTTTTGCTGCCGAGAAAGTTGGTTAATTGTGTTGTGCCAAACAATATTTCTCATGGAAATCTATCCTGTAAATTTGAACTCTTCTTTGGGCTTTGTTGAAACACGTACCGCTTATATAGTATATTTATTTATTAAACTTCAATTTTTGGTACAAAATAGCGTCAAACAGTAAGCACTGAACTCATTACTTATCTTTAACATGATTTTGTTGTGTCGTCAATAGAGAACGTTGGCATGCATATAGAACATGAGAAGTAATTTATTCCGGAGAATAATATGGTTGAGAACACTGACAAATGAAATGAACAGTTATTCATGAACAAGTATGGATTTACTCGAGAACACATCACAAGTGGGCTTTTCCGAGCGCGTACACTTGGGCAAAAGTTCTGGGGTATTGTCTACCTTCCAAGCTGAGACTCTGCCAGTCTGCCTAGCCTCGTCTGAACTCCTCTCCGCCCGAAGGCAGAGAGTCGACAAGGAGAGCAAGGATTAATCATTAACTTCTCGGTATTTATCCGAGACCTCTCCACAAGGCGGGGTGTGGCATAAGGCGGGATGCGCATCTACCCTTGGAAAATCTATAAATCTACCTCTTCTACCACAATCTATGGGTTAATTAGTCAAAATTATAACATTACATCATTATTATCTTCCCAAAATAATTCATACAATATAAAAATATTTCTGTTGTTTGGTTGTTTTTGTTTAGCGTTATGTCAACCTCTATGCGATATTTAATGTCGAAATCTAAATATTTGTACGTAATTTTATTTTATTTATGGAGATAATAATTTTTTAGTGATGCAAATTTTACTAATTAACCCATAGCTGCGGGAGAATAGGTGGATTATAGGTATATGCGCGTAAGTGAATATAACGAACTGAACGGAAATTGGCTCTTGGCTCTTAGATTAATAATTATACTGCCCGCAAAATCCACGCTTACAGTACCTGGTATTCCCAAGCGGTCACCCATTTAGCTGCTGACCAGGCTCGACGTTTCTTAGTGATCGTACTGGAAACGGTGTTTCAACTTGATGTACCATAAACCTCGGTAGACTGAATATCAAGGAGCGAACTAAAAAATATCATGGCATGTACTGGTTTAATTTAAATGTCCGATCCACCCGCAAATGAGTCCTGGGTATGACGATAAACTACAACCAACAGCAAGGACTCTGAACAAGAAGTTTTGACGGGCGTGGACCCACTCCTAGTTGCTGGTGTTCCTAAGTCCACCCTGACCCAGGGTGGTATCACCTGTCAGAGTTTCAGATATGGGCAAATAGTTAACCCCACAAAAGATGTCAAAATACTATGAAAGTATACAAATAGGTTTTAATACCAGCAATACTTTTTTTGAAAAATTATTACCAGCAGTATATTTCTGAAAAAAAAAAAAATCACCAGCAATAAAAATCTTGTCAGCATAAATAACCCGTTGAGGTTGATATATCGTAAAATAAACCAAACCAAACAACACCCAGTCCCGTTACTTTTCAGACTGACCTTACACACCTGATGAAGGCCAAAGGATACAATGGTTGAAATGTTTTGATACTGAAAAAAATATTACCCGCAATAAAAATCTTGTCGGCATTAAATAACTCATTGAAGTTGATATGTCGTAAAACAAACCAAACCAAACGACATCCAGTCCCGTTACTTTTCAGACAGACATCGCACAAAGGATACAATGGTTGAAATGTTGTGATAACAACAACAAAGATGAGGATAATAATCGACATGTAAATAAGGTTTAATGTAAATGTCCGTTACCACCGCAAATGCAGTGTATTCGCACTGAGAACACTTTTGAAGGTAAGCTAAAGTATTAAGAAAGGAAAGTCTTGCAAAAAGTAACTGACTGTTATTCAATTATCAGCCCTCTTATATGTCGGTTAATGATGGAGAATCTCGTTAAAATATTAAGAAGAGACTTGAAGCAACTGAAAGGATGCTGAGTATACCAGCTTTTGAAGGTGTGAGAAATTACGAAGTTTTAGAGAAAACAGAAACAGAAAGGAAATATACTTATCAAAAAACAAAAACAAAAACAGATTAAATTTCTAGAACACATAATAAGGAAAGAAGGCTTATAAAATTGACACTCAGAGGGACAGACGAAAGCATGACAAACTATCTAACGAGGTTGTCTAAATGGCTAGCAGAACAGGGATTAGGAGAGATAGCGAAAAGACAAAATTTACTGATAGCTACAAAGAACAGGAACATGTGGAGAGCCATGTTCGGCCAGATTCTGAATGGACACGCTATATAGAAGAAGAATTAAAGATATATTTCACATACTTTTTTTCTCAATTTTTGAAAAAAAATGTATGAGATAAATCATAAAATAAATAATTTCCTCTTGCATGAGTTAACTCTACTTTTATGTGCCATGACTATTCATGGCCCTTCACGACTTCCTGTTTTTTCTCTCTTAGTATTTTTAATGTCCTTCCTAGTGTCTGATTTAGAGATCTATTCACACGAGCTCAGCGTTTCAGTCTCTCTATTTAGTCTTCAGTATGTCATGTGAGTGTCTAGTTCTCCAAACCTACTTTCCTCATCTATTTTTAAATCTAAGATCTACATTCTATTTCAATTTTCCTTGAATTTCCTCTTTGCTCAAATACTACAACCGAGGTGCTCTCAGTATCCTTCTGTAGAGCCACATCTCTTTTGGCTCAAATCCTCTTCTCATCTGTAGGATTATTGTCCAGGTTTTACTATCAGTCGGAGGAATTTTATTACAGAGCAGTTTGTCGCGCTTTTCTTAGTTTCGAATGTTTGTTTTACTGTTTCTTAAATATTTTACTTAGCTTTTGGGAGGAATCTTTCGTTATTCCAACGCACCTACAAATTCGATATGATATTTTCGGACATTTATTAAAATAGAGTGGAACCTCGGTTAACGAAGCTCGTTCGTAACCCGAAATAGGAATCAATGTAAAATGAATTAATCCGTTCCTGGCCCGAAGATGATTGTTTATTTAAACGTTAACAACAGTATTTTGTGCACAAGTTTATACACAAAACTAATGAAAGTCATATAATACATAAAACTAATGAAAGTCATATAATACATAAAACTAATGAAAGTCATATAATACACAAAACTAATGAAAGTCATATAATACACAAAACTAATGAAAGTCATATAATACATAAAACTAATGAAAGTCATATAATACACAAAATAATGAAAGTCATATAATACATAAAACTAATGAAAGTCATATAATACATAAAACTAATGAAAGTCATATAATGCATAAAACTAATGAAAGTCATATAATACACAAAACTAATGAAAGTCATATAATACACAAAACTAATGAAAGTCATATAATACATAGAACTAATGAAAGTCATATAATACACAAAACTAATGAAAGTCATATAATACACATAACTAATGAAAGTCATATAATACATAAAACTAATGAAAGTCATATAATACACAAAACTAATGAAAGTCATATAATACATAAAACTAATGAAAGTCATATAATACACAAAACTAATGAAAGTCATATAATACATAAAACTAATGAAAGTCATATAATACACAAAACTAATGAAAGTCATATAATACATAAAACTAATGAAAGTGATATAATACATAAAACTAATGAAAGTCATATAATACACAAAACTAATGAAAGTGATATAATACATAAAACTAATGAAAGTCATATAATACACAAAACTAATGAAAGTCATATAATACATAAAACTAATGAAAGTCATATAATACACAAAATAATGAAAGTCATATAATACATAAAACTAATGAAAGTCATATAATACATAAAACTAATGAAAGTCATATAATGCATAAAACTAATGAAAGTCATATAATACACAAAACTAATGAAAGTCATATAATACATAAAACTAATGAAAGTCATATAATACACAAAACTAATGAAAGTCATATAATACACAAAATAATGAAAGTCATATAATACATAAAACTAATGAAAGTCATATAATACATAAAACTAATGAAAGTCATATAATACACAAAACTAATGAAAGTCATATAATACATAAAACTAATGAAAGTCATATAATACATAAAACTAATGAAAGTCATATAATACACAAAACTAATGAAAGTCATATAATGCACATAACTAATGAAAGTCATATAATACATAAAACTAATGAAAGTCATATAATACACAAAACTAATGAAAGTCATATAATACATAAAACTAATGAAAGTCATATAATACACAAAAATAATGAAATCATATAATACATACAACTAATGAAAGTCATATAATACATAAAACTAATGAAAGTCATATAATGCATAAAACTAATGAAAGTCATATAATACACAAAACTAATGAAAGTCATATAATACATAAAACTAATGAAAGTCATATAATGCATAAAACTAATGAAAGTCATATAATACACAAAACTAATGAAAGTTATATAATACACAAAACTAATGAAAGTCATATAATACATAAAACTAATGAAAGTCATATAATGCATAAAACTAATGAAAGTCATATAATACACAAAACTAATGAAAGTTATATAATACACAAAACTAATGAAAGTCATATAATACATAAAACTAATGAAAGTCATATAATACACAAAACTAATGAAAGTCATATAATACACATAACTAATGAAAGTCATATAATACATAAAACTAATGAAAGTCATATAATACACAAAACTAATGAAAGTCATATAATACATAAAACTAATGAAAGTCATATAATACACAAAACTAATGAAAGTCATATAATACATAAAACTAATGAAAGTCATATAATACACAAAACTAATGAAAGTCATATAATACATAAAACTAATGAAAGTCATATAATGCACAAAACTAATGAAAGTCATATAATACATAAAACTAATGAAAGTCATATAATACACAAAATAATGAAAGTCATATAATACATAAAACTAATGAAAGTCATATAATGCATAAAACTAATGAAAGTCATATAATACACAAAACTAATGAAAGTCATATAATACATAAAACTAATGAAAGTCATATAATACACAAAACTAATGAAAGTCATATAATACACAAAATAATGAAAGTCATATAATACATAAAACTAATGAAAGTCATATAATACATAAAACTAATGAAAGTCATATAGTACACAAAACTAATGAAAGTCATATAATACATAAAACTAATGAAAGTCATATAATACATAAAACTAATGAAAGTCATATAATACACAAAACTAATGAAAGTCATATAATGCACATAACTAATGAAAGTCATATAATACATAAAACTAATGAAAGTCATATAATACACAAAACTAATGAAAGTCATATAATACATAAAACTAATGAAAGTCATATAATACACAAAAATAATGAAATCATATAATACATACAACTAATGAAAGTCATATAATACATAAAACTAATGAAAGTCATATAATGCATAAAACTAATGAAAGTCATATAATACACAAAACTAATGAAAGTCATATAATACACAAAAATAATGAAAGTCATATAATACACAAAACTAATGAAGTCATATAATACATAAAACTAATGAAAGTCATATAATACATAAAACTAATGAAAGTCATATAATACACAAAACTAATGAAAGTCATATAATACACAAAACTAATGAAAGTCATATAATACATAAAACAAATGAAAGTCATATAATACATAAAACTAATGAAAGTCATATAATACACAAAACTAATGAAAGTCATATAATGCACATAACTAATGAAAGTCATATAATACATAAAACTAATGAAAGTCATATAATACACAAAACTAATGAAAGTCATATAATACATAAAACTAATGAAAGTCATATAATACACAAAAATAATGAAAGTCATATAATACATAAAACTAATGAAAGTCATATAATGCATAAAACTAATGAAAGTCATATAATACACAAAACTAATGAAAGTCATATAATACACAAAACTAATGAAAGTCATATAATACACAAAAATAATGAAAGTCATATAATACACAAAACTAATGAAAGTCATATAATACATAAAACTAATGAAAGTCATATAATACATAAAACTAATGAAAGTCATATAATACACATAACTGATGAAAGTCATATAATACATAAAACTAATGAAAGTCATATAATACACAAAACTAATGAAAGTCATATAATACATAAAACTAATGAAAGTCATATAATACATAAAACTAATGAAAGTCATATAATACATAAAACTAATGAAAGTCATATAATACACAAAACTAATGAAAGTCATATAATACATAAAACTAATGAAAGTCATATAATACATAAAACTAATGAAAGTCATATAATACACAAAACTAATGAAAGTCATATAATACACAAAACTAATGAAAGTCATATAATACACAAAACTAATGAAAGTCATATAATACATAAAACTAATGAAAGTAATATAATACACATAACTAATGAAAGTCATATAATACATAAAACTAATGAAAGTCATATAATACATAAAACTAATGAAAGTCATATAATACATAAAACTAATGAAAGTCATATAATACACAAAAATAATGAAAGTCATATAATACACATAACTAATGAAAGTCATATAATACATAAAACTAATGAAAGTCATATAATTCATAATACTAATGAAAATCATTAAATCTAAGAAGAAAAATGAAACATAATATTAAACAAAAAAATATAGACGAAAACTTCAATGTTACTGTACCTGCATCTCGGAGAGTTGATGGCGTAAGTGGAAAAGGAAAGAAAGAGATGTTATTGTTTGGAAAAGAGAAGGAACAAACATGGTCGTCTCTTTATTTATAACAATAGTATAGATTGTTGATCTTGTCATATGAAACTGAGTAGGAAGAGACAATACCATCATCATAGAGACAATACCATCATCATAGAGACAATATCATCATATTTTCTTTGATAAACGAGGCATTTTCCTCTTGAATTTATTCGACATGTGAGACGTTCGAGAACCGAGGTTGCACTGTACTTTTCAGATAGCTGCAGTTCTTTATTTGATTGATTTTGAGATCTCAAAATATTTATGGCCTTGTGCTAGACTAAGCTTAATACCAAATGAAATGTATTTATTTATGATTAAGTAATATTTACGGTATAGTCATGAGTGGTTTATTCATTTATTTACGGTATATCAACCCTTTGTGACTCATTTAAATCCGAAAAATATTACGCATGGTACGAGGTTGCTTACACTAATGTGTTTCCAAGAGATCCTCCATCCAAGTACTGACCGGGCTCGACGGTGCTTAACTTCCTTGATCGTCATTTTTTCAGTGTAATTTGAGCATAGGCTTCGATATAGGAAATTACTATTTCTAAAAGATTGTACTCAGCCTAGAAATGGGAATCGGTTTTAAAGTTTTATTAGCCAATAAAATGATTCCCAAAGAATTGCTACACATTAATATAATGAATAGAAAATACCTTTAAAGGGTCATATATTAAAATCTTCCAAATTAGTAAGAACTTAAAATATATCTAAATAACTTTTACTATATAGAAAAAGTATCATTAATAAAAATGTTACTATAAACAAATTTGGACTTCGGTTATATATTTTTTATTAACTACTTCTCCAAATTATTACATACTAGCAGCAATACTCAGCTGGTCGAGCAGAAAAACGTTCAATTTGAATGGAGCAAAAACAGCATCATGTTGAGATGTAACAGAGTCTATCTTCTTCAATTACTTTAAAGTACTTTCATTAAAAAAACATTTTGAATTAATGCAGTTACTGATATAACAGAAGTAGTCTGTATTCATTCAATCAAAGTTAGTCGAGGACATGAAGGGGTAAAACAGGCAAAATGAAGACCCACTTCAGACTATAATTATTTTGGAGTTTTTGAAATTCAATTTCTCAGTGTGCTACCAAGGATGTAAAAGAGGATACATTTATAAAGCAATTGTTAAGTTTGATAAAAATTGGTTGAATGATAAACGAAAAATAAGAAACAAACCAGTAAAAAATCGCCGTTTTTCTTTATTTACGCGGGTTTTTGCTATATGGATGGGCTCAATTATCAAGTTAAATGACTGTTAAAGAATCAACTTATTGTTGGCTACAATTGAGTGAAGTTTGTATTAGATTGTTTGAAAATTGAGGGAGTTTTTAGTTAAAAATTTGTGTTGAAATTGATTTGTGTCGAAATCGATTTTTCATTTTTCGCTGTTTTATCGCTAAACGCATTGGAGTAGAAATAAAAATGAGGCATCGTTGAGCTTGTAAGTAATCTACATACCAAGTTTGAACGAAATCGGAGGGAAAAAAAGTTGAATTTATCGATTTTTGATCGGCTTTATCAATTACTGATTTTTTTAAAAATTGTCGATTTTTTACGCTAAGAACCTATCTCTTATTGTACAATGTATGTGCCAAGTTTGGTCAAAATCGGTTGGATGGATCTCGAGTGAAAAGTCATCACACAGACAGACACACAGGCTTCCTCTGCTTTATATATAGAAAAATTGAGGTAATCATTCGAAAACGATTGAAACATGTTAATAAGAAGAACTTAACAAAATATAGTGTCATTTTTTATGACATCGGTAAATCCAGTATTGATATATTTCTAACTGCAAATAAACAATACGTAATTCACTCTTTTATCGACTTTTATCGTCAAAAGATCAATTTATGCACTAGATGGCATATTCGATCCAGAGAAATTCACTATAGGTAAGTATTGTTGGGTTAAATTGCCTTTTTCATGTTGACATCATACAAACTGACAGAGTAGATCGATAAAAATATGGTGGTTTTCTAAGCGTAGTTTAAATGTGACACAAGGCCTTAAAGTATCAGGAAACCAGTGAAGGTCGAACTCACTATTCAGCCGTAACTGATTCAACGAGGGAAGATCTCTAACAATTACACCACATGGAGGTGTCCAAATGATTTTCTAAGCGTATTTTAGACGTGGCATAAAGTCGAAAGCGTGAGGAATCAAGGGAGGATCGAACACACTATTCAGTCGTAAGTGATCTAGCGAGACAAGTTTGCTAACCATTACACCACGCCGAAGTGTCGAAGATGCCTTTTTAAGCGTAGCTTACATGTGGCACAAGGGTAAAATTATGGGACAACCGGTGAGGATCGAATCCACTATTCAGTCTTAATTGATCTAGCGAGACAAGCTTGCTAATCCTTACTCCATGTCGAAGTGACCAGATCGTTTGAAGTATGGGATTCAATTACTCTATGTAACAGAAAGCCAGAAAATAAGTTTACATCGTAAGAATGTTTTTCAGATAATGATTTACTGATATATTTTTTACTAATTAATCCATAGCAGTGGGGATGAAGAGGATTCATACGTTTCCCCAGGATATTTGCACGAAAGCCGAGGCCGGCTGAAATTGGAAATCTCAGAGAGAGTGCGGAGTTCCAATTTTGAGCTGGTCTCCATAACACCACCCGCACATATAAGTTTACGGCGTCTGGTATACCCAAGCGGTCACCCATCTAGGTACTGACTACGTTCGATATTTCTTAACTTCTATGATCGCATGAGAATCGATGTTTCAACGTTATATAGCTGTAAGCCTGATCCTTCCAGGTAGAGTGGAGCTGAGCTGGTATCAGTTGGTGACGTTATAACATATTGTGATGAAACCCAAAACGAAGCCAATATTTTGACTACTCGAAATTTCAACGCAAAAACGGTTCCAAGAATAACAACATGTAACTTGCGTAATCTCTATCAATCTGGGAGATTGGCATAGGTTGTAAGTGAGATTCCTGAGTGTTGTAAGATATGGTGAACTAAAATATGGCGGAGGAGGTGAATGCAACAGTTAGAAAATCAGGAATTGCCAATGGGGACTTTGTCTTACAAGTGACCTTAAATAGGAAAAGCTTTCAAGAGATTCCCAACATTTTGAAGTGTCGGTATAAAGTGATGCTCATCGTAGTTGAGGGACGACGGCCATACTGTTGGGCTTGTGGAGCTTTGGGACACATGTGCAAAGTGTGCCCTGGGAAAAAAAAACCCTCATTGCAGCCGAGCCCAGTAGTAGAAGCAGCGGAAAAATCTGATATGCTGGCAAAGATCCTGATGGTGCATGGAGGGAGGTGGCAAGAAAGGGACGGAAAGCGTCAACAGGAGGCCTCACAACAGCAACAACAACCCCAGGAGAGGCCTGAAAAGATTTGTCACACACTACGACAGAGCCAGGAACAGCAACCCAAGCAAAAAAGCGAGGACCAAGTTCCTTTTCAGGATAAGGCTGCAAACAACTGTTATTAAACCAGGTCTGCAGCTCACGATAATATTCCTCCTTAACTCCCGTCGGTATTGGGTACTCTGACACCCGATTTCGCAAACTCTCTGGTGATCGACCATCAGACCACTTCTATTATGCGACCCATATCTTCCGGTTTGTGTCGAATTCGGCACAGAAATCAGGTTCTTCTATTTTAATAGCAGCGCAACAGACTATCCCACGCTTGGGAAACCGTACATCGCCACACTCTGTTATTTGGAGTCCACCCAACTTTTTAATGGCGTAGAATTCTGACAAAAGCCAATAGCTCTCCATCCACTACCAAGACTTCGATTTTGAGGGGGTTTGCATTGTCCACGTCAAGCTTAATACTTCCAACTCCGCAATATTTTTAGAGTATTTCCTTTTACGGTGAGTACGTCCACCTCAGTCACCAGTCAGGATTGACAGGCTGACTTACTCACGAGTATCTGTGAGCAGCCAGTGTCCACCAGTGCCAGTCTTTTAATTCCGTTGACGTAAATACCCAAGAGACGTAGCGCTTCATTCATAATTCGCTTAGGGAAGAGACCGGCACTGATGTCTTGTCGCCTTCCACTTTTCGCGGACACAATGAAGCAATGTAGCCTACTTCTTGACACCGGAAGCAACGCATTGTTGTGCGTGACCTGCGTGGCGGACGGGCATCTTCTCGTCGAACCGGGCAGTCCCTGGAAAGGTGATTCCATTCACAGCATCGATTGCATCGCATACCCTCCCGACGTTTAACATTTGGATGTTTATCAGCTCCACCTGATGAAATGGTAGCCGCAACCATTTCCTCAGTTGCAATTTGATCTTTCATTATGGCCCGGGGCTCGGTCCAACAGTTGGTTTGTATTCATGTCTTCCATCCTGGAAGACGCGCGCAGTAGTTGCTTGGCGTGCGCTGGTAACCCTGCTATGAACGCACATGCTAGTCCTTGCTTGGATATCCCGCCAAATAGACATGCTAGCTTCTTCAAGTCGGCTAGAAACACGTCCGGACGCAGTCGACGTTACACTAAGCCAAGAAACGATCCGGTGCAAAGGCAATCCGTAGGGCTCGTTTTATCTGCTCGACATCTGATTTTAGCTCTGAGTTTAACTATTGGTAAACAGCAAATGCTCCGCCCGTCAACCTCAGAGGAAAAATACGTTCAAACTTTTTAATTCCACACAGATCACAAACAAGTTCTGCCTTCTCAATCCATTCAGTAACTGCTTGTCCGGCCACTGAACCATCAAACTCGGGTATCAACTTGACGTCAAATGTCTAGTTCGGCATAGTGCCGAAATAGCTTGTAAACGATCTGGGATTGCAAAGGAAATATTTTTCGCAGATTACTTCCACAACGCAGAGAATAAATCGCTGTAAGTCCAGACTCGAACATCGGGGGCAGAAAGAAATGCCGAAAACTCGATTCGCAGGTACTATCTCACAAATCACAATGCACGCAACCAGTCAGAAAAGTAACTCACTCTCCAACAGACGCTGTAGCCAAAATACACGAATTTTATATTCTTTTTGCTTTTATCGCCGAGCATGTTTTCCATTCGTCGACAACTGGGAGAGGACACTGCATTTTTGCATATCAAAATACTTTTATAGCGACTGTTGCGACTGACTTGTTTCTTAAATATTCCGTCTTCAGCATGTTATGCGGAATACGTGCCCCTTTTTTTTGGTAAGTAATTTTCTTTTTCACCATATTTTCCGTCGTAGGATACACGTGACATGTCGTGGCTTGGTTTGACGAAGTAAGTCGCCGTTTTCTTCGCTATAATATATATATATATATACTATTCGGTAAAAGCGAATTGATTCCTGTCGGTCATTGTGTGTTTATCTAAAAATAAATACGCTAAAATTCACTTTTGTCCCTGCCGTGCACCGACGGCTTAGTGGTAGAATCTCCGACTGACGACAATTCAGTCGGGGTTCGATCCTATTTAGCAGCAACCGGATGTCTAGTCACACAGAAGAGCTGCAAAACAGTCTGTCAGTGGATGACATTATATATATATATATATACACTTTTCTGCAAATTAATTGAAACAATCGCTTTAGTTTCCTCTCTTTCAGCATACGGTCAATTTTAGATCCACTAGAGTGACAGGGAGTAATAGATTTCTATTTTTTTCACAGATTAATTTGCAGTGGTGTGCAGCAATATGAATCTATTTTAGGGGTGTATGATGAAATTTGTTTGACTTTGAAAAATATTGCGTCATCCATGATTGTATCAGATTTTCATCACACACTATTGTCTCGACTGTCGATTAGTTGTCCTACAGCCATCGTCTTAGATGAACGTTATTCTAAGGAAGCGTACAAAAAATATAACGTTGCACGAACACACTGGCAAGCCTTACCAGTGAGCAAATCAAAGTACTATAGACTGGCCCGAAAACTCTCCTGATTTAAATCCAATCGAAAATCTGTGGTGAATCGTCAAAGAATGACTTCGTGGAATGGACGTACGAAGTACTAACATGGAAGAATACGAAAAAATATAAATAGTAACGGAATTAATTGTTTTGTTTCAATTAATTTGAAAAAGGCTGTATATATTCGTTTTGTTTCTCCACAAAATACAAATAATAAGCTGCAATGTTATCTGTCTGGTTCAGGTATCTCGGTTTCCCCGTAACATTGTGTAATATAGGCAAACAAGATTTACCTCTTTTGATGACAATTGTCTCCCTGGAATGAAGAACTCTCCCTCATTTAGATACTATAAATAAGCAGTCTAACCGTGCCTCGCCAAGGTCTATACAGTTTTCTTAAGTTTCATCATTCTCCCGAGTTTCTATTACACATAGCTTCCCTCTGCCTTTTCTATAAATATTTTCATGCTAATTGTTCTGACAAGCTTTGGCACCTAGAAACAAAGTTCTATACTAACAATTTATTCTGTTGCATTTCTTGCTCGTGGAAAACTCTTTCCGGTTCTTGTTTTCAAGTCAACTTTGATCCTCAAAGATTTAAGTGAAAAGTCAATCGTTAAATTCTGTCGTCTTAATTCTTGGTCCTTTCATTTTTCTCTCCCCTTAATATTGTTTTCTTTTTCTCGTATTTCTCTCCTTGCTTCTTAGTGGCCTTATTACCTTGCCTGGGATAAAATGAATAATCCGATATCAAGACTACGATCTACTATGCTCTGAAAAGACTGAAGGAAAAGATCTAGGACCGAAAAGACATTCGATAATGCTATATCAAAACGAGGTTCTGATTTTCCCTATAACAATATATGGCTTGAAATCTGGACACTTGGACAGAAGAATGGTATATGGACAAGAAAATAATAATGATAATAATAGTAACAACAACAACAACAATAATAATATCAAAAGCATCAACTACAACGGGGTGGGGGGGGGTAAGAAAGTAATTGTACCTGTTATCGTTGACACACTTGAATCTGACAAACAAAATTAAAACTAAAACGGCTGAGCAAAATCGCAGCTAGAATTTGAACTGAGATACTTCAACACTGTATTTGAAAACCAGAACTCTGGGAAAATTGTTGTTGCCACAGAGAGCTAGAGAAATGCCAGAGCTCGTATTTATTTATTATGACCCCTTCTAGTTCGTTTAATTACGGCATAATATCTACTTGAGAATTATCTCTTTCGGATTATGCAACCCATGAAAATGACAATGGTGTAAATTGGACTACTTTTAAATACCGTTCTGCCGTTGCATGGACCACGTATTCTTCGAATGTTTTCTGTGACAACTCAGACCTATGACTGTCTGAAGTAAGTTCTCGTTTACTAAACCCATTCTTCTGCGTTTAGTATATACATAACCATGCCAATTTTAGAATATGACTGCCAAAAATGGTGGTAAAATAGTTTAATACCACGAGTCCTATTACTCATGAAGGTCGTAACTGTTCCATATGCTCTGCATGTTAAACTGGATTTTCTAGTGTCGGGTGGCAAACAGTTTAGGAAAAGAACAACTCTCCCTGAACTCAAAAGGAACCTGAAGAAGGATGGACTCCGTCAGGTTCTCTGGCCCTAGACAAACTTTTATTTCTCTTCCCCTTGCTTCACTATATATTTCAATTCTTTTTCTTATCGTCTTATTTTTTTTACTCCTATTGCCGCAATTCTTTCTTTTTTCTTCCTTGTCTCTCTTCTCTTATTTCGAATTGTCTTGTATAACCTGATATTTCTTTCCTCGTCTCACACCTCTTATCTCTTTTTCTATTTTCTTCCATTCTCTCTCCGTTCATTCCTCTTCCTATCGCATTCGCATCTTTTATTTTGTCACTGGAATTCTAACTCGAAGCATGATTATGCAGTATTATACGCATATTTGTGCATTGCTCATGGTCGTTAGCTTTATTTTAGTATATATCCTATTGCGATATATATATATATATATATATATATATATATATATATATATATATGTATGTATGTGTGTGTGTGTGTGTGTGTTAGGCATGTCTAACTGAATAAATTACAGTCATTATGCCTGCTAATTGTATTGACAAAGAATGAGAGAAATGTGCTATAACTGTTTAAATTACTTTAATTTTCCAAGTACTTTCGATCTTCTTCCAAGATCATCTTCATGGGTGCAAGTTCTCGTTTAATAAACCCATTTATCTGCATTTCATATATACATAACAATATATATATATATATATATATATATATATATATATATATATATATATATATATATATATTATTATAAATTAACTTATTTAAAATATGGTTTCTTCACTAATCAGTTTAAATGTGTTAGTTTAAATCAGTTAATTTATAATATTTATGCTCTGTAAATTTACATTGTGCACTGTTTTGGAAAAATAAAAATATCAACAAGAACACCGGATTATATATCTTACTGTTCTTCCTTTTATTATAATATATATATATATATATATATATATATATATATATATATATATATATATATATATATATATATATATATATAGCATGATGAGAGGCCACGTATACTTTCTTGATATGTATATAATATATGGATAAAATAACTGAAACAAAATTGGGTGTTTTTTTTATGAAAGTATTTATTTCTGTGTTTTTGTATATATTTAATATTTCAGACCACCTCGGTCCTTCCTCAGAAATCAAAGGACCGAGGTGGTCTGAAATATTAAATATATACAAAAACACAGAAATAAATACTTTCATAAAAAAAACACCCAATTTTGTTTCAGTTATTTTATCCATATATATATATATATATATATATATATATATATATATATATATATTGATGCGTGCGCAGATACTGTTGTAATTCGACGCGGCAGTTGTACGTCCAACATACAAATATGATAATAGTGATATATTGCATATATATATATATATATATATATATATATATATATATATATATATATATATATATATGTGAATTATATGGATATGAGATTGTGACCCTGGGTTTCACGTTTGTGCAATCATCAGACAAACTTTGTGAAATTTCGACGTCTATGTTGCGTTTTTTCATTAGTTATTTGAATGATTGTATCTTGATGGGTCGGTGTATTTGTCGTTCGTAAATTTGCGTGGCATTTATTCAATAATATTTACGTGTTTGTGTATTATAACGCGATGTCTGTCTCTCATGTCACCAATAAACCTTTCTCCCTCGTCCTCTAAATCTCTAATCAAAACCCTGCAAATGTAACTAATTTTGTTGCCATATATTTCACCTCTGACTTTCGTTCAGATTTGGACGGAAAACTTAACATATTACTGAGAACAATGCATGAGAATTTAGGCGTATTTTCTCCGTTTTTTTTCCTTGAATAATTTTGTAAGTTTCTAAACTTCATGCATGATTATATTTAGATTTTAATATTCGTAACTTTTACTTTTTAATTACATAATAAATTGGAGATTAATTAGTTATCCTGATTTCCTCTAAAGTCTAATATTAATCTTAAAGCATTAATAAATCGTATCCATTGTCGCGTTATTTAAATTATCATATACTTGTAATTTGATTGGCCATTAAACCTTACGTAAAAATATCCCCCCTAGTGGGGATAGTGGTTGGTTTTGAACTCTTTAAATACTTTTTATTTCACAATCAACATCATCACCTGACAAGACACCAGCAAATGTTGAAACAAAATGGCTATTTTTGTAATGTTATGCTTAAGTTATAATTTTTAAATAAATCGATCCAGGCTTTAAAAAATCAGATATCTAGCCACACTGATGAGGTGTGATATAGCGAAACAGTTTGCCTGTGGATGACTATGCTCAAAAAAATAATTCGATTGAACTCTCGGAGAGGAAGGGGTGATTTTATAAACAGTGGCTGCTGCTGCTACAGCAAAGCCCTTCAAGTAGAATCGAGCTCTCCTAGCCACTGACGCCTTTCGTATAGTAAAAGGGTTAACATTTCCCTTTCTCTCTGCCGTGAGACGATAGCTTGGGAGGGGAGCGGGGTAGAATCTCTGACTGATGCCAAATCGATCGGGCTTCGATCCCGGCTTGAAACATTCGGATGTCAAGCCGCACTGATGAGCTGTGATACAGCGAAAACAGTCTGTATGTGGATGACTATATATATATATATATATATATATATATATATATATATATATATATATATATATATATTAAAGAGAAGAGAAAAGCCGCAAGCGTTCTTGATTTTTGATGTGTATTTTTTAAATATGTGTCATACTTTATTTTCCAGAAATATGGAAAATAAAGTATATATATTTAAAAAATGCACATTAATATATATATATATATATATATATATATATATATATATATATATATATATTACAAAGAGTCAATCATACCTTGAATCAATCAGCAATGTGTATGCGATTATTGGCGAAATCACTTCGCTAATAGACATAAACATAAGCATTCCACTACTGATAATCCTCCGAATGATGAGATCCTCATAATTAAATAAAATGGATATGGTGTATTTTTTATTTTTTATTTCTGCTAGTACTTTCGAAAGCTTCGCGCAATCCATCATCAGGCTTTATTATTCATCAGAATCAAAACTGGGAGGCGATTTATATGTGTTTATCCGACCGAAAGATGTTTTTAAGTATGAGCTATTTGTTAACTGTTATATGGTGTTGGAGCGTGCAAGTCGCAACGCTAAATTTTAAATATTTAAAGTGAGAATTTTTATGTATTTTGTAATATGGTAAATCCACGTATTTTCTTTTATAAGTGTTTCTCAGTTAATATGATATGAACTAAGTAGATAGTTCAAGTAACAGAGTGATATGTCTTACTTTGTAGTTTTTTTTTCCTCAGGAATTCTTTACTGCTGGTTCAATTGTTTTTTATGAACATAATAAAATAGGCAGCATATATTTACATTACAAAGAGTCAATCATACCTTGAATCAATCAGTAATGTGTATGCGATTATATATATGTATATGTGTGTATTATATATATATATATATATATATATATATATATATATATATATATATATATATATATATATATACATACATACATACATATATATATATATATATATATATATATATATATATATATATATATATATATATAAGGGAGACCATTTCCTGTACGTATGCGAAAGTGAACGCCAAAAGCTTGGCCAGAATTTGAAGTCAGTTGCTGATTCCAGTCTGCACACATGTCTGTTATAGGATCCATATATCCCTTAATTTTAAATGTTAAGCGTAATTCATGAAAGAGATTCTATTAAATTGTGAGCTTTCTCTCAATTTTCCGCAAAACCAGGCTGTAAAGTTCTCAAGTCAACCCTAAACTGTCGTAAATGCCAACAAAAAGTTTTCAGTTGAAGATGACAATTTATTTCACTGTTACCATCAGAGTTTTTTTCCTTTGATCAGCTTTCTCTTTTATCTCGTTTTGAACTCAACAGCGATAGCAGATCTGTTTCTAAACAGTTCTGATCTTTATCTGTATCTATGTGCACGGACAAAAGAAAAGATTGGCTGCGTCTGCGCGCATGCGTGATGTTATGAAGTGTCCGTTTTGCCAGAACTTCATATATGAAGCGAAAGAGAGACTGAAATGGACAAAAAAACAAAAAAAAAAAACAAGAAAAAAAACCCCAAAACGAAACAAAACGGACATAATTTATGAAAAGTAATAATTATAGGGCATGGTTTTGACTAAACGAGGTTTGCTATTACATTTAGTTTGAGTAAATGTTTATAACAAATGATGTGACGGCTACACCCACACATACAGGCATATATACATACATACATACATACATATATATATATATATATATATATATATATATATATATATATATATATATATATATACATATATATATATATATATATATATATATATATATATATATAATGATAGAACAGTAAGATATATAATCCGGTGTTCTTATTGATATTTAAGAGCATAATTATTATAAATTAACTGATTTAAATATGGTTTCTTCGCTACACAACGAAGAAACAATATTTTAATTTATAATATATATATATATATATATATATATATATATATATATATATATATATATATTGTCTTCCACAGACAGACTGTTTCACTGTATCACAGCTCATCAGTGTGGCTAGACGTCCGGTTGCCTCTGGCTAGAATCGAAAACCGGCTGAATTCGCGTCAGTCAGAAATTTTACCCTGAAGCCGTTGGCGCACGGCAGAGAAGAAGGTGAATTTAAGCGTATTTATATTTAGATAAACACACAGTGACTGAGAGAACTCGATATATATATATATATATATATATATATATATATATATATATATATATATATATATATATATATATATATATATATATATATATATATGTGGGGAAGGAGATGTAAGTTAAAATTTGTATAAGTAAATGTACTGGTCACGTCATTTGTTGTAAACGTTTAGATGTGTATATAAACATCCCTGTTTGATCCACCAGTTCATACATAAGTAAATTAGTAAAGTTAATGATAGAAAATCTCAATCTGTGAGGTGAAATGATCATAACATGAGGTAATTTTAATACCTATTGCATGTCATTTATATGCTCTGATGAATAAATACATTAGGCTCTATTCGTGGATCAGTTTTAATATTTTATATTATTAGGATTCACTTGGATTATATACCAACGGATTATTATATATACATTATTTATTATTCGATTTCGTTTAAAGATACTGTTCGGACTCTAATTGATCGACAAAGCTTTTTCCTGGCCGAGTCAGTTAATGTACGTCGAATCTAACGACGTTTTCTCTCTGCCCTGATGGTTATAGGTTCGAATCCTGCCGGAGACAGCATATTTTCTCTAATATGATTTCTCAAATATTAAGGCATTTAGACGAAAATAAATAAATATACTGTTTTATAAATGAAAGGAATGTCTACTCAAACATGAATATTCACTGAAAATAACGTTTAAAGTTATAAAAATCTGTCTGCTTAATAAATAAAAGTGAAGTGTGCATCCATTTTATGGTGGATATTAAATACAGGGTGTCCATAAAGTTCGTATGCACTTTATGGACACCCTGTATTTATAACTTTATTTGTATTTGCGATAGAAATAATTTGTAAAAAGTATTAGACAGAAGTAAATCTATATATTTTAAGGTTCTATTGAAATTTTATTAAAGTTTTAAAATGTCCTCCATCATTAGCAATACAAAGGGTAATACGATTTTGCAGTTCACGGAAAACACTTGCCAACTGATTTACAGTAATGCCTGAAATCACATTAGTTCTTTTAGCTATACTTAAAACAAGGTACATTAAACTTTATAACATTATATATAGATCATTTCTATCGCAAATACAAATAAAGTTATACATTTTTTAAAGTGCACACGACAGGGTGTCAATAAAGTTCGTGTGCACATTGAAAAATTGGTCAGTCTATAAAAGAATGACGGGCTACTGAATAAGCAGGAAAGTGAGACAGACAGAGAGAGCGAAGGCGACCCCTACGAACCTCCGTGACTTATCTCCTGTTTTCCTTAGTATTACGAACTCTTGCTCATTTGTACTTTACGTACAATAAACCATTGGTATTTGTTACCTGATTTCTTGTGTTATTGTAATCTTTCCACTCGGGATTACTTTGTAGTTTATATCGTATAATCCACGATATAACAGTGGCGACGAGGATTCAAAAAGAACTCACGACACGATATAACAGTGACAACGAGGATTCGAAAAGAACTCACGACACAACATAACAGTGGGCCACGAGGATTCGAAAAGAACTCACGACGCAACATAACTGTGCGCCACGAGGATTCGAAAAGAACTCACGACACAACATAACAGTGGGCCACGAGGATTCGAAAAGAACTCCCGGCACAACATAACAGTGGACCACGAGGATTCGAAAAGAACTCACGACACAACATAACAGTGGGCCACGAGGATTCGAAAAGAACTCCCGGCACAACATAACAGTGGGCCACGAGCATTCGAAAAGAACTCCCGGCGCAACATAACAGTGGGCCACGAGCATTCGAAAAGAACTCCCGGCGCAACATAACAGTGGGCCACGAGCATTCGAAAAGAACTCCCGGCACAACATAACAGTGGGCCACGAGGATTCGAAAAGAACTCCCGGGACAACATAACAGTGGGCCACTAGGATTCGAAAAGAACTCCCGGCACAACGTAACAGTGGGCCACGAGGATTCGAAAAGAACTCCCGACACAACGTAACAGTGGGCCACGAGGATTTGAAAAGAACTCCCGGCACAACATAACAGTGGGCCACGAGGATTCGAAAAGAACTCCCGGCACAACGTAACAGTTGGCCACGAGGATTCGAAAAGAACTCCCGGCACAACATAACAGTGGGCCACGAGGATTCGAAAAGAACTCACGATACAACATAACAGTGGGCCACGAGGATTCGAAAAGAACTCCCGGCACAACATAACAGTGGGCCACGAGGATTCGAAAAGAACTCACGACACAACATAACAGTGGGCCATGAGGATTCGAAAAGAACTCACGACACAACGTAACTGTGGGCCACGAGGATTCGAAAAGAACTCACGACACAACGTAACAGTGGGCCACGAGGATTCGAAAAGAACTCACGACACAACATAACTGTGGGCCACGAGGATTCGAAAAGAACTCCCGGCACAACATAACAGTGGGCCACGAGGATTCGAAAAGAACTCCCGGCACAACATAACAGTGTACCACGAGGGATCGAAAAGAACTCCCGGCACAACATAACAGTGGGCCACGAGGATTGGAAAAGAACTCACGACACAACATAACAGTGGGTCACGAGGATTAGAAAAGAACTCCCGGCACAACATAACAGTGGCCCACGAGGATTCGAAAAGACCTCACGACACAACATAACAGTGGGCCACGAGGATTAGAAAAGAACTCCCGGCACAACATAACAGTGGGCCACGAGGATTCGCAAAGAACTCACGACACAACATAACAGTGGGCCACGAGGATTCGAAAAGAACTCCCGGCACGACATAACAGTGGGCCACGAGGATTCGAAAAGAACTCCCGGCACAACATAACAGTGGGCCACGAGGATTCGAAAGAACTCCCGGCACAACATAACAGTGGGCCACGAGGATTCGAAAAGAACTCACGACACAACGTAACAGTGGGACACGAGGATTCGAAAAGAACTCCCGGCACAACGTAACAGTGGGCCACGAGGATTCGAAAAGAACTCCCGGCACAACATACCAGTGGGCCACGAGGATTCGAAAAGAACTCCCGGCACAACGTAACAGTGGGCCACGAGGATTCGAAAAGAACTCACGACACAACGTAACAGTGGGACACGAGGATTCGAAAAGAACTCCCGGCACAACGTAACAGTGGGCCACGAGGATTCGAAAAGAACTCACGACACAACGTAACAGTGGGCCACGAGGATTCGAAAAGAACTCACGACACAACGTAACAGTGGGACACGAGGATTCGGAAAGAACTCACGACACAACATAACAGTGGGCCACGAGGATTCGAAAAGAACTCCCGGCACAACATAACAGTGGGCCACGAGGATTCGAAAAGAACTCCCGGCACAACATAACAGTGGGTCACGAGGATTCGAAAAGAACTCCCGGCACAACATAACAGTGGGCCACGAGGATTCGAAAAGAACTCCCGGCACAACATAACAGTGGGCCACGAGGATTCGAAAAGAACTCCCGGCACAACATAACAGTGGGCCACGAGGATTCGAAAAGAACTCCCGGCACAACATAACAGTGGGCCACGAGGATTCGAAAAGAACTCCCGGCACAACATAACAGTGGGCCACGAGGATTCGAAAAGAACTCCCGGCACAACATAACAGTGGGCCACGAGGATTCGAAAAGAACTCCCGGCACAGTATAACAGTGGGCCACGAGGATTCGAAAAGAACTCACGGCACAACATAACAGTGGGCCACGAGGATTCGAAAAGAACTCCCGGCACAACATAACAGTGGGCCACGAGGATTCGAAAAGAACTCCCGGCGCAACATAACAGTGGGCCACGCGGATTCGAAAAGAACTCCCGGCACAACATAACAGTGGGCAACGAAGATTCGAAAAGAACTCCCGGTACAACATAACAGTGGGCCACGAGGATTTGGAAAGAACTCACGACACAACATAACGGTGGGCCACGAGGATTCGAAAAGAACTCCCGGCACAACATAACAGTGGGTCACGAGGATTCGAAAAGAACTCCCGGCACAACATAACAGTGGGCCACGAGGATTCGAAAAGAACTCCCGGCACAACATAACAGTGGGCCACGAGGATTCGAAAAGAACTCCCGGTACAACATAACAGTGGGCCACGAGGATTCGAAAAGAACTCCCGGCACAACATAACAGTGGGCCACGAGGATTCGAAAAGAACTCCCGGCACAACATAACAGTGGGCCACGAGGATTCGAAAAGAACTCCCGGCACAGTATAACAGTGGGCCACGAGGATTCGAAAAGAACTCACGGCACAACATAACAGTGGGCCACGAGGATTCGAAAAGAACTCCCGGCACAACATAACAGTGGGCCACGAGGATTCGAAAAGAACTCCCGGCACAACATAACAGTGGGCCACGAGGATTCGAAAAGAACTCCCGGCACAACATAACAGTGGGCCACGAGGATTCGAAAAGAACTCACGGCACAACATAACAGTGGGCCACGAGGATTCGAAAAGAACTCACGACACAACATAACAGTGGGCCACGAGGATTCGAAAAGAACTCCCGGCACAACATAACAGTGGGCCACGAGGATTCGAAAAGAACTCCCGGCACAACATAACAGTGGGCCACGAGGATTCGAAAAGAACTCCCGGCACAGTATAACAGTGGGCCACGAGGATTCGAAAAGAACTCACGGCACAACATAACAGTGGGCCACGAGGATTCGAAAAGAACTCCCGGCACAACATAACAGTGGGCCACGAGGATTCGAAAAGAACTCCCGGCGCAACATAACAGTGGGCCACGCGGATTCGAAAAGAACTCCCGGCACAACATAACAGTGGGCAACGAAGATTCGAAAAGAACTCCCGGTACAACATAACAGTGGGCCACGAGGATTTGGAAAGAACTCACGACACAACATAACGGTGGGCCACGAGGATTCGAAAAGAACTCCCGGCACAACATAACAGTGGGTCACGAGGATTCGAAAAGAACTCCCGGCACAACATAACAGTGGGCCACGAGGATTCGAAAAGAACTCCCGGCACAACATAACAGTGGGCCACGAGGATTCGAAAAGAACTCCCGGTACAACATAACAGTGGGCCACGAGGATTCGAAAAGAACTCCCGGCACAACATAACAGTGGGCCACGAGGATTCGAAAAGAACTCCCGGCACAACATAACAGTGGGCCACGAGGATTCGAAAAGAACTCCCGGCACAGTATAACAGTGGGCCACGAGGATTCGAAAAGAACTCACGGCACAACATAACAGTGGGCCACGAGGATTCGAAAAGAACTCCCGGCACAACATAACAGTGGGCCACGAGGATTCGAAAAGAACTCCCGGCACAACATAACAGTGGGCCACGAGGATTCGAAAAGAACTCCCGGCACAACATAACAGTGGGCCACGAGGATTCGAAAAGAACTCACGGCACAACATAACAGTGGGCCACGAGGATTCGAAAAGAACTCACGACACAACATAACAGTGGGCCACGAGGATTCGAAAAGAACTCCCGGCACAACATAACAGTGGGCCACGAGGATTCGAAAAGAACTCCCGGCACAACATAACAGTGGGCCACGAGGATTCGAAAAGAACTCCCGGCACAACATAACAGTGGGCCACGCGGATTCGAAAAGAACTCACGGCACAACATTACTCACAACTCACAAGACGATATAACAGCGGCGAATATTTAACATTATCGAACGAAGAGTGAAAAAAGATACCCCTCCAAAGATAACAGTGACGACCAAGTCAAACGTCGAATAATACGTTTTTACCAGTCGCTGGACTAGTTTATCGACTGAAGGTACAGTGATTTTTATTTTTATTTTTGTTGTGCCTTAAATATGTAATATGGAAGAGTTCTTGGAATTTTCGAAAACCATGTGTTCTGCTATGCAGCAGCAACAGACACATTGGGAAGAACAAAATAAATCGTTTCAAAAACAATGGAATTATTGCAAGTACAACTATTCCAGTATCAAAAACAACAACAGATACAACTGCAGGAACAGCAAAAACAGCAGTTAGACTGGCAAAAGCAAATTTTAAAGCAGCAAGAAGTCTTGGAGAAGATATTAACAAAACAAGTCGATCAAAAGGAAGGATCAAGATTTTTCTCTGCTGAAGAATTTTCACTTTCAGAATTCCATTACAAACCTATGGAAGGTGTAACTTTTCCAGCGTACTTCAGACGGTACGAAACAATTTTTTCAAAAAGATGTCAGTTATGGTCTGACGAAGAAAAAATTATATTACTATTACAAAAATTAGGTGCTCATAAAAACACCAAGTACACTAATTTCATTCTACCAAAGAAGCCGGAGGATATATCGTTAAAAAAAACGATTGAAATATTGTCTAAAATATTTGGTGAACGTGAAAGTTTATTCCTTACACGTTATAAATGTTTAAATATGGTTAAACAAGACGACGACTTTATTTCATACGCAGGAAAAGTGAATTCTCAGTGTGAATTATTCAAGATCAAAGAAATTAAAGAAGACATGTTTAAGTGTTTAATTTTTGCTCAAGGCTTAAATGCAACAAAGGATAAAGAAATTCGTTCAAGAATACAGGCAATTATGGAACAAGATACAGAAGTAACGTTACAGAAAGTTACGGAGGAATGTCAGAAATTACTCAATATAAAACTGGACAATATAAGTATAGAGGAGAAAAATATTGCCCAAGTAAAAAGAGTTAAACAATGAATCCACAAGGAAGTAAAATACTACTGCAAAGCATGTGGTGGAATAAACCATGCTACAAGTAAGTGTTATTTTAGGAATAAAATATGTTATGAATGCGGTCGAAAAGGTCATAAAGCTACTGTTTGCAAAAAGAAAAAACATCAGAAGTCCAAAAGGATAAATACAGTTGTATCTAAAAGAGATACAAATAATGAAGGAAGGAAGTATGTAGACGTTAAAATAAATGGTCGAACTATAAACTGTCTGCTTGATACCGGAAGTGACATATCTATAATCGACGAAGTTACATAGAAGAAAATTGGACAACCAAATCTACAAAACACCCAGAAAAGGGCCAGAGGTGTTTCTGGAAAAAAGCTAAAATTCAAATGAGAATTTTACGCGAACGTGTCATTTGACGTTAAAACGTAAAAGGCAAAAATCTACAACATATCTGGAAGAAATTCAAATTTATTTGGTATTGACTGGATTGAGTTATTCAATTTATGGGAAAAACCAATTAACACGTTTTGTAGAAACTTAAATGTGTCGAATATAGAAAATAGCAAACAGACAGAAAAATTCGTTGAAGACTTAAAAGATGAATTTAAGGAAGTATTTGCTGACGGACTAGGTTGCTGTACTAAGACTGAAGTAAAGTTCGAGTTAAAGGATAATGCAAAACCAGTGTTTAAGCAGAAAAGAAAGGTACCATTTTCGTCATTGGAAATGATAGGCAAAGAATTACAAAGACTAGAAGAGATTGGAGTAATTAAAAAAGAGTGGGCGTCACCCACGGTGTACGTAAAAAAGAAAAATAAGAAAATAAGAGTATGCGCTGATTTTTCAACGGGGTTGAATGAATGTCTAAAGGACCACAGCTATCCTCTTCCTACGCCTGTAGAAATTTTCTCGAGGTTGAATGGAGGAAAAATTTTATCGAAAATTGATCTGTCCGAAGCTTATTTACAAGTCAAAGTCGAGGAAGAATGTACAAAGTATCGAAATATCAATACACATAGAGGGCTATACAACTTAAAACGTTTGCCGTTCGGGTTGAAGGTAGGCCCAAGTGTGTTTCAACAAATTATGGATACGATGCTGGCTCGTCTTGAATTCGCAATGGCATACTTAGATGACATATTGATAAAGAGCCAAAATTTGGAAGAGCACAGAAATCATGTTCGAGAAGTATTCAAGAGAATACAGAATTACGGATTTAAGGTGGGCCTTGATAAATGCGATTTCTGTATGAACAAAATTGAATATTTGGGTCAGATAATTGATCATAAAGGAAGAAAGCCTAACCCAAATACAACAGAAGCTATTAGAAATATGCCTATACCGGATAATGTAGCAAATTTATAATCATTTCTGGCTTTAGCAAATTATTATAGTTTATATATTCCTAAAATGCACGAGTTGAGAGCTCCGTTAAACGAGTTATTAAGGAAAGGTAAGAAATGGTGTTGGACAAAAGAAAGTGAAGAAGCATTTCAAAAAATAAAAAAGTGCTTATTATCGGATTTAGCATTAGCACATTACGATCCGAAAAAAGGAATTAATTGTAGCATCAGATGCAAGCGAATATGGTGTAGGTGCGGTACTTTTACACAAATTCGAGGACGGATCAACGAAACCGATTGCACACGCATCAAGAAACTTATTACCTGCGGAAAAAAAATATCCAGATAGAAAAAGAAAGTCTGAAAATAAATTACGCAATTAAGAAATTTCACAGGTTTATTCATGGTAGATCGTTCATTTTGCAAACGGACCATAAACCACTATTGTCGATTTTTGTTTCGAGAAAAGGCGTGCCAGCCCATACTGCAAATAGATTACAGAGATGGAGTATTATTTTACTCAACAACAATTTCAAAATGCAATACTTGCCATCAAGTAAAATCGCACACGCAGATGGTCTATCTAGATTAATTAAACTCTGAATTGCTGGAAGAAACGGTTATAGCAGCACTAAAAGAGGAAAAAGAACTAGCGGAAGTACTTGTTAACACCGTCAGAGAGCTACCAGTGACACTGGAAGAAATAAAAAAGGCAGCGAAAATGGATGAATATATTACTAACATGAAGAAACATGCAAGGTGGAATGAAAAGAAGAAAAAAGGTTTAAGGGCGTCTCCATTTTCGATATGCGACGAAACGCTGATGTATACGGATAGTCGTAATACCGTGTGTCCTACAAAAAAGAGTTTTGAAAGAGTTTCATATGGGCCACCCTGGAACCTCCAGAATGAAGTCGCTCATGAGAGGTTACGTTTATTGGCCTAGAATGGACCATGATAAAACAATGTAAAGGTTGTCAGTTAGCAGCCAAAGCTCCACCGATAAGGACTCAACCCTGGCCAAAAACGGACATTCCGTGGACACCTATTCATATTGACTATGCAGGACCATTAAAGGGATACTATTATCTAGTAATCGTAGATAGTTTTGCCAAATCGCCTAAGGTTTATAGGTATAAACACCCGACAGCTTCAAACACCATAAAAGCGTTAGACGAAGTATTTAGTCGTTTTGGAGCAGTAAATACAATTGTAAGCGACAATGCTACTATGTTTACCGGGAAGGAATTCAAAGATTACTGTGATTCGTTGGCCATTGGACACGTAACAACGCCGACGTACAATCCTAGATCAAACGGACAGGCAGAAAGGTTTGTCGACACATTCAAGAAAGCATTAAGAAAAAATAACGGAATCGACACTGAAGAAAAAAGATTACAAAAGTTTTTAGCGGTATATAGGATAACACCAAATCAGAATACAAACGCTAATCTATCACCTGCAGAAATTATGTTTGCAAGGAAAATATGTTCAGTGTTCGATAGGATGTTACCAAATAAGAAAAAGGAAAATTATACGAAAGTAAACACAAAATTTACAACGTATAAAGAGGGCGATAAAGTCTTCTTTAAGAACTATCGGTCAGGAAAGTGTTTTTGGGAGGACGGTATAGTGTCAAAAAGAATCGGTAGAATAATATATATTGTAAAAGGAAAGAATTTTTTCTGCAAAAGACATATTAACCAAATTAGATACCGATACATTGAAACCGTGGAAAATGACAGCGAAATACCGATGGAAGTGTTATACGATGCTTTCCAAATCCAACCTCCCATAAATAGTGAAGTACCAATGGAGGTAACATCGACTACAAAAATCACTGATTCTCAAAAATAAAAAAAAATACACCAACTCTGAATTGTAGGAGAAAAAGTGATAGAAAAAGTAAGAGGACTACACGTCTATGTCCAAATCCAAAGAGAAAAAAATATTGAAAACAAAACTCTAGGGAAGAATTTAGCTCAGGGGAAGGTGTTATAGTGTAACAACCTGGCACATCCACACATTGATTGGTCAGAGATAGAGAGAGAGAGAGCGAAGGCGACCCTTACGAACCTCCGTGACTTATCTCCCGTTTTCCTTAGTATTACGAACTCTTGCTCATTTGTACTTTACGTACAATAAACCATTGTTATTTGTTACCTGATTTCTTGTGTTATTGTAATCTTTCCACTCAGGATTACTTTGTTGTTTATATCGTATAATCCACGATATAACATATATTATTATTATTATTATTATTATTATTATTATTATTATTATTATTATTATTCTTTTATAGGGTATTATATTATTATTATTATTCTTTTATAGGGTATTATATTATTATTATTATTATTATTATTCTTTTATAGGGTATTATATTATTATTATTCTTTTACAGGTTATTATATCGGTTATTTGTTAAAGTAAACGTTGTTTTTCTGCATTAATAAATACCTCAGTGTATTTTCTATTTATTCATTAATTATTTGCAAGTAATTATTATTATTATTATTATTATTATTATTAAATTTGTATTGTTGTCAGTACGTATTTATTTGTACCTTTTTTATGTCTATTTATTATTTCATTTATTTATATTTGATTTATTTGTCTGTCTCGTCTACGGTCTTGTTTTTACGTATATTTTTAAAAATCCCTGTTACACATAAGACTTATACAGTGAGACCACGGTCCATGAATTCCTCCCTAAAACCCATTTTGTAACCCGAAATGTTCGTTAAGCGAAACTATTTTTCCAATAGGAATCAATGTAAAATGGATTAATTCGTTCCTAGCCCCATGTTGATTGCTTATTTAAACGTTAACAACGGTACTTTTTGCACAAGTTTATACTCAAATCTAATGAAAATCATTAAATCTAAGAAAAACAAAAAAACAAACCCAATACTAAACAGATAAAATATAGACGAACACTTCCATTTTGCCGTACTTGCAGGTAGGGGAGATGATGACGTAAGTGGAAAGGGAAGGAAAGAGATGTTATTGTTTGGAAAAGGGAAGGAAAGACATGATCGTCTCTTTATTTATAAGAAGTATAGATCGTTGATTTTGTCATATGAAACTGAGTAGGAAGAGACAATATCATCAACAATTGTTTTTCTCTTAACTTATCTTTTTCCTTTACCAGTATCACTGCTAGTTTTCTTTGGAGCCATGACTGAGGACTAATGAAGAGAAAAAAGGCACAGTACAATACAATTGGAAAAGAAAAGCACAGCACAACACACGAATGTATACAACACAGCGGTTGACTAAGAAATAATTCCGTTCGGGTTCACTCGGATCGGATCTGTTCGGTTCGGTTCGGAAATCGAGGTTGAACTTTGTTTCTATTTTTCTTGGTGAAGTTCACCAAGATAGTTTTTAATTTCCCATTTTTATGCACAAAAGAACTGTTTTTTTTTTCATCACTGCATTTTGAGTTCTGATCATTTATTTAATAATTTGTATTCGTCTGGAAAGTTGATTATAACTATTTTCTTCTCTTTACAACGATCTCAGTCTTTAGACTTATTGTTGTAGGGTGGGTCAGTTTGTTTCTCATTTTCTGTATTATGCTCACTATATTGTATGTTTAAGTCCTATATATATTTGGAGAGTGTTGTACTGTTTGCGTTTTTATTGTTATCACAATATATGTTTTGTGCATAGTTTATCTGTTTCCAGGTTCTTTCAATTACACTTATTTCTTCATCATCTGCTTTTTACAGTGGCTGATATACTAAACTACTTTGCAGAAAATTGGACTGTCATCAGTTTCAGATTTATGTTAAGGAGGCAAAATTTTCTGATTCAAAAAGTAAGTCTGTTAGATTCGATAAAATCAGATTAGCAACTGATCTCGAAAATGACCTTCACTCGCTAGTTAATTAGTAGAAGAAAATACTGCTCTTTATTAACCAACGTAGGAACCCTTTTTAGATTCCCATCAGCAAATCTGACGCTAACCTCCAGGAGAACAACTCATTGTTCCTTTTTAGTCTCACGTTTATCCACTGCCACGAAGTGGAACGATTTTATTGAATAAATTGCTACGACAACTGCTAATAAAGTTGGTTCATAATTGTTGTGGATTCCGAGAATGGAATCCTGCACAAATAAATAAACAACGCCAGTAATTGATATAGAAAAATAAGTGAAGATTAGTAGTCCAGAAGAAGATTGAAGTGAAGATTAGTAGTCCAGGAATGCGGGTTAGTAGAAAGTATATGTACAAGTCTCTGTAAGTGAAGCCGTAATTATCTCTCTCTCTGGACTCTCGTATAACTCTCTGTGAACACCCTGTGTCTGTCTCCGTATCTCTCACCCTCTCAACCAACAAGTATTCTCTCTGTCAGTATAAGTATACTTTGGACAAGTCCATCTTGTGTAAAAAGGGTCTGCCCCACAACAATAATACTGTGCTACACAATTTTTGTCGATAGAATCTAGCTTACACATTTAGATAGGTACCACGACGAAAGGTTTAAAATGAAATTTAAGATACGCAAACGCGTTTCTGAAGATTTCGATTTAGCCTTAAATGAAAGCTAAAGGATTAAATTTACTATATGTGGTAAGCAAAATACATTGATGTATGTCAGAAAGAAATTATATTCATTTGAATGTAGTTGCATTTTTCAGAAAAGTCGATCACGTCAGCCATTTTTTAGACATTTGTAAACAATAGTTAATTTTCCGTTTTAAAAATCTTGCAAAAATAAAATATATATTTCTGAAACGTTATTTGAGGAAAATTAGAAAATCTAAAGTTAAGTTGATCTAATTTTAAACAAATATTACTTACTTATAGCATAAAATGTTTTCTACAATCATTTTCTAAATATGGGGTCTTGTTTTTGTGACTATTAACTATGGTGTAGCAGCCGACAATTGTCATTAGTTTTTTTTTTCTTGTAATGGGGACAATCATTAAAAAGGTGGGTGAAAATTTCGCGCTTGGTGCGAGTGAGAGGTGCTGACCTAGAGTGGTTGTTGGACGCAACTTAAGCAAGAGGATTTTGGGCCTCGAACCGAAACCTTAGTCATCCCAGCCTTTTAAGGTAAGATAGGACATTTTCATGTTCAGTTTTGGCCTCCTCAGGGCTAAATATTTTCCTTTCAACGTAGCTAGAGCATGCAAGTACATAAGTCCTGTTTTTTTTCTCCCTCCTTTTTAGTTTCTTGTCTCCACCCCTCCCCACGTTTTAGGTGACAGATGTCTCTGTTCTCTGGATTTGTTCATCCCAGTTAATAGAGATTTCTGCCACATTTTTGGAAGGGTCCTACTACTAATATTGTTTTGTTTAGTTTCTTGTACATACATATTTTACATTGTATATAAACATTGGGCTTTTGATTTTTTCCCCATCCCTCGATGATTTTGTAAATAAAAATTCATGTTAGGGCTTTTCATCGAGAAAATGTGGTATTTTGGTGATTGTGTTGTGAAAGTAAATGTGTTGTTATGGTGAAAGGAAAATTGTAAGTACGAATGGGTCAACGAATGAGACTAGATAGTTTTCAGGTAGGACTAGAGAAGACCAGTCTTTCCCCCCTCCCCATTTTAGCCCTTGTGGCACATTTTGTATTTTAAAATGCAAATAAATAATAACACGTGACCTTTTATTAATAGATTTATCAGTTTGTACATCCATATTTCTTAAATTCTGCATCGATATACATATATAAAAACAAATTGAAATTGTCTTGAAAATAGTCGGAATCTTCAGATTATAATAAGCTTTAAAATATATGATTAGTAAATATGGTTTTACTTAACAATATTCCTTAAAATTATCTCATCGAAATTGAACTTTAAAAGATTCATATCTTTATAAATTATTCAATTTTAAATCGTAAAATATTGTAAAGAATGTAAACAGGGCTTGTAAAAATGAATTTTTCACCGTATTTTTTTCTTCAGATAATATTGTCTTTAATATATATTATTCATAAAAGCAAATAAAAGCTTCTCTAATTAAATAATGTCTGAGTTTTTTGGCGTTTTTTTAATTATTTTTCGATTCAGAACAGATCTTCAGTAAGGCCGGGTCCGATTTTGCAAAATAAAATCGGAGATTTCAATTCTTCAAAAAATTCTCTTGATTAATATAGTCACTACAAGTTATCTCCATGAATTTCTGAAGCTTTTATAAAATTATATAAATACATGTAAAAAAAATATTTCTGCCAAGATTTTCTAATAAAAAAAATCAAAATTAATTTTATTAATTTGTAAATAAGTTCTAAAAATTTCATTAAACACCGAGAATTATTTGATATTTGTAAGAATTTCCAAATTAATGTGTCTGTCACCGAAAAAAAAGAGGCGAAAAGTTGTTATTTTAAAAGTTAGTACAGCCGCCGACAGATTATAAGATTATAATATATCAGGATCCATGGATTATCTGTCAGAAATCCCTTAGGAAAATACGGTTTGCATTTGAGCATAAATCCATTAGATTCACTTACGTGCTAATACTCTTGGGAAAGGTATGAATCTTCTTCTTCTATGGGTAAATAGCAGGACAGACCGGGTTCTATAGCCTTGGATGGCAACTGGTCTATCGCAGAAAGAAATGACAACCTACTGTGGGAAAAAAATCTGCCTCGTCAGTCATGTATCGAAAGATACATGATCGCCTAAACGTGTATCACGCATAAATTGTAAAATCTGAAAAAAATCCGCGCTTCCTGATATTTATCCAGATTTTTCTTTTGTTATATGCTGTGTCCGTTCAGATCGTGGGCGATCGTGGCCCTTCACATCTTCTTGTCCCTTGTTTTATTTCTTCCCAAGCCCTTTTCTACCAACCATTCTACTCATCAAGTATGTTACGCACTGCTTTCCTCAGTCCCTCTTTCCCCCAATCTACCCTGTGAGTATCAGATTTTCCAAGCCCTCCTTCCTCATTACGTGCTCCAGAAATTTTAACTGCCTGTTCCTGATGTTAAGTATATGTTTCCTTTTTGTTTCCATTTTCCCCCAAATCTTGTTGTTTCTCATGTTTGGTTCATGGTATCGTCGGCATCTTTTTGTAGAACCACATTGTCACTAACAAATATCACATGGCAGATCCGTACTATTTTCTTTGTTTCTAACGTATTTTTTCTGTATCTTAATACTCTGCTTAGCTTTTGTAATGCATCTTTGCCCATCCCAATACGTATTCAGATCTCAGTGTCGCACTTTCCGTACTCAGACAGAACATTTTGCAGATATTGAAATGTTTGCACTTTTAGCATCCCCTATTTATAATTCGCATTTTGGGCTCCCCCTTTTGCTCATAACCCTGCAATAATGTAGTACAAAGTTGTGATTAATGTAAAGGAACACACGTGTACCTGGATTTAGGGCTAAAATAAAACGAAAACTCTTCAAGATCCACTGATATTTTCCTGTGCAAAACGTTTAAGGCGTCCGTGATTGACGCTCTTCTCTGTGGAAGAAGAACTGGTTGACTGTCCCTTATCGAAAATTCCAAGATCCGGCAACCTCGAAAATCCTAAGGTTTTTCATGTGTTGATATGACTTGCCATAAATGGAGAATTTCAAAAAGCACTGGGTAGGTTCATAGACGATGCAACCTGATTTGTCCTGGTGGGGGTTTCCATCGCAGCTACATAGCCTACTTCACGCCAGTTTTTTTTTTCGATCGTCACAACAGAATTGTTCGGGAAATACTTTTTTCGTGCTCAGTAAATATATAATTAAAAATTTTAAAAGCCTTGCATTTATATATTTCTTGTAAGTAGTAATCATGTTTTATGTACACATACAGAAAGTATTACGTGAAAACTTAATTACAACACTTAAAAATCCGTGTGGCCATTTGTTGAGGCGCATCCACCTTCACAACCACAATAGACTGATCCTATTATTATAAATAGAACAGTAGTTCTAGAGACTGTGAGTAGTGTAGTGCAGTGTATCAGTAGTGGTGCTCTGCTGTCGAACTCTCTGTTTGGCAGAGAGGAACTTGGACGAAGCTTTGCCGCAGGGTAAAGTTTCGTCCGGGGAGGTAGACATTCCCTAAACTCGTGTATACGGGTTGTAAATGGACATATTTTTGGCCGAGCCTACGGGCTCGGTAAGCCCACTTTAAACCGGCCTTGTGCCACATTCGACCCGTGTGTGTGTGGGGGTTGTTAAATATCGTAGTATAGCAGTGTCCGAGACACAGTCTCTGACTGTGCGCGACTCTTGTCGAACTCTCTGCTTTGGCAGAGAGGAACCCGCACGAGGCTTTGCCGCAGGGCAACGTGTCGTCCGGGGAGGTAGACAGTCCCTGAACCCGTTTATACGGGTTCTAAATGGGCATATGTTTTGGTCGAGCCTACGGGCTCGGGGAGCCCACATTAAATCGGCCTTGTGCCACATTCGACCCACGTGGGAGGGTTGTTAAATATCGTAGTGTAGCAGTGTACCAGTAATGGTGCTCTGCTGTCGAACTCTCTGTTTGGCATAGAGGAACTCGGACGAGGCTTTGCCGCAGGGCAGGGTTTCGTCCGGGGAGGTAGACAGTCCCTAAACTCGTATATACGGGTTGTAAATGGGCATATTTTTGGCCGAGCCTACGGGCTCGGTAAGCCCATGTTAAACGGGCCTTGTGTCACATTCGACCCGTGTGTGTGTGTGTGTGGGGGGGGGTTGTTAAATATCGTAGTGTAGCAGTGTAGTGCAGTGCAGAGTGAGACTTCTGTAGTGATCAGTTACACTTCCGTTTCTCGACCGGAATATACCGTTGGACTTTATTACTATTACTTATTGTTACTACTAACCTACGTTCGTTCTACTACTAATCTCTCTGATGTAAATACCTCTCTGAATATACCAGTATTTTCCCTACGACTGTCTTTGTTCGTTATTACCATATACTCACGTGGAAACACTCAACATCTCAACAGTGGCGACGAAGGATGTTTTATTGATCTCAACACCATTACATAACTAGCTTCATTACATGTATCTGTATGTACATAAAATTTATTAAATTTTATATAAAACTACTTTCGGAGTATATATTATTTATATAAAAGTACCCTCAAGGTATATGTATAAGCTGTGTTATGTAATGTAAAGGGATATCGTGTTTATGCTTGGATTCCGTTCTCAAGCTGCCCAATTTTATAGGCCCTAAAGTATCTGAAATGGGTTAAATCCGACAAATATATTAATATATTCTCTGTTTATACGTTATTTTTATTAGTACACTTATTTGAGCAATTGCTCTGTTTTTAATTAAACAGAATACATTACCTTTACAGGTCTGAATGTTTCAGAAATTTCGTAGAAAATATGCGTTCTCTGACAGGAATCGAACCTGTATCCTATACACAACCATTATAAAGCCTGACGTGCTGTGACGGTTCAGCGAACTTCCGTTCAGAGAACTTCCGATTTATCAAAGCTCGAATTACCGCCTGTCTCTTGTTTGCCTGCCACCTAAAACTTCCACTAACGTAAATGCAACACCAATCGCCATCTATCGCCTTCCTGAACTGATCTTTTATTGTCTTTTCTTCTTTCAAAATTCTTCTCTTTTTCTTTCGCTGCCAGGAAGACCTTGTGTGTTCCTGGCATTATCCCTTCGCTTGCTTCGAAATGATTAAAAAAGAACCTAATCAAATGAATATATATTTATCTCATTTTCTGATGTCTGTCAGTTGCAATTATGTCTATCCTTATGTTTCTCTCTCTCCCATATATATATATATATATATATATATATATATATATATATATATATATTATTGTATTATAATAAGAGGCAAAAAAATAAATACAAAAAAGGAGGGCGCCTAGAAAGGCGTAAACAACAAAACAGTGCTCGATACAAGCTACAAACTATAACATATGAGATATAAAATGCAGAGCGAGATACCAAGGTGTGTATATATATATATATATATATATATATATATATATATTTGTATGTATGTATGTATCTAAGTGAATAAATTACAAATATTATATCTGCATTATTTTTAACATAAGCTGAGATAATTTATTCAGACATACCTAAAAGAGAATTTCCTGCGTAAACACATGCAAGCATTCACACACACACACACACACACACACACACACACACACACACACACACACACACACATATATATATATATATATATATATATATATATATATATATATATATCATTCAAAACTTGCGAACCGTTGTTTGGGAACCCTTTGACACGTAGTGCCCCAGGTCTCTGTATTCTTATATATATATATATATATATATATATATATATATATATATATATATATATATATATATATATATATATATATATATATATATATATATTAAGTAATTAAAATCTTGCTAATCCGTATGGATAATCCCAAGGTGGATGAAATCCAGAGAGCTCAATGTTAAATCAGAGAGAAGAAATTAATATATATATATTTAAATTCATTTTTTCATCCTTGAAGTGAGATCTGATGATTCAGGGAAAAAGAAATTCTCTGATGAAATAAATTATAACAATGGAACCTTAAAGTGGTCTGTTTTCCTTTAATATTCGTGAGGAGAAATATATGATGTGCCTTGAGGAAGTAGTGCTGTTCTGGGTTAAGAGGGTGGCTGCTGGAAAACCCTATATCTAGCAACAGGACTCTACACCATGCCACATAAGAAGCAAAACCCAGTCATATATATATATATGTGTGTATTAAGATATTTTTATGTTTATACATTCTTTTTATAGATACAAATATTTAAGTAAATGATCTGTATTAACAACATTTACCGGGATGAATATCCGAGAAATTGTCAGGCGGTTCCGTATAGGATACAGGTTCGATTCCTATCGAAGGACGCATATTTTCTATGGAAATTTCTCGGACATTCAGGCCAGTAAATGTTGTTAATACTGTTTATTATAAACAGATCATTTACTTAAATATTTGTATCTATAAAAAGAACGTATAAACATAAAAAAGGTCTTAAATAATTGTCGGACTTTGTCCATTTCATAATGTGTAACGTCATTTGTTTACATTTGGATACGCATTGAGCAGATATGAATGTACTTGAGAGAATCAGGGAAGATTGTAATTTAGAAACAGTAAAATAGACCTAGCTAACCGAAAAGCTCCTCTGTGGCTCAATCGGTAAAAGCACGTCAGGCTATATGACGGTTCCGTATAGGATACAGGTTCGATTCCTGTCGGAGGACGCATATTTTCTATGAAAATTTTTCGGACATTCAGGCCGGTAAATGTTGTTAATACTGTTTATTATAAACAGAGCATGTACTTAAATATTTGTATTTATGAAAAAGAATGTAAAAGCTTAAAAGTGTCTTAAAATAATTGTCGGATTTTTGTTCATTTCATAATATTAGGTTGGTGCAAAAATAATGTCGTTTTTTGACGTTCAACTTCATGTGAGAAAACGACTATTTTTGCACCAACCTAATATATGTGTGTGTGTGTGTGTGCACATGTGCTTGCTGATTTCACTTATTCTGTAAAATTATGGCATTTAATCGAATGTTGTTACAATTGGTAACGCCTTCCCGTTAGATTTAGAAAAGCATCGATATGGGTGATATGGTCACAAACAAAATCACTTCCAAGCAGAGTTCTGAACGCTATAATATACATTGTGTCCAGTGATATTTTCCTCTTTAAATATGTCAAAGTTTATGTTTTTCACTTAAAAAAATATTTGCTGCTAATTAGAAAGAAGCATGTGGTTGAATATCGACATGAACGAAACGGTTAAAATTTGAATTAGATTTTTGTCTTTTCTTGTTTTTCATTGTGTTTTGTTTTTTTAAAATTTTATACCAATTAATTATACGTTTTACAGGGGACGAAAGACAGCTGGAATAATTGCAGAACAAAATCGATGTGAAACAAATATTGTTTAGATTAGAGGTTCATTTTTCTGGAGGATATATATATATGATTTTTCTGGAGGATATATATATATATATATATATATATATATATATATATATATATATATATATATATATATTATAATAAAAAGAAAGAACAGTAAGATATATAATCCGGTGTTCTTATTGATATTTTTATTTTTTCCAAAACAGTGCTCAATGTAAATTTACAGAGCATAAATATTATATATTAACTGATTTAAAATATGGTTTCCTCGCTACACAGGAATTACCATGTTTCAAAAACCGAAGCTAAAAACTTCAAATTTAATTATATAATTAAATTAAAAAAGCATTAATTCTGTTTCATTTTCAAGCGAATATTGCAATAACTTATTTTAAAATTTATTGAGTTTTAAACGCACATACAATTCAGAATTTTTTGTTTCTAAGGATGCAGAGAAATCCAATCATTTAGACAGGATGTGTGAAGAAAGCATATTTTAAATCAGTTAATTTATAATATATATATATATATATATATATATATATATATGGTGCAAAGGGTAAATTCTCTGTATTTTATATTTTTAATTTCCCGCATGCAGTTTGATTTGGTTTTGATTTTGTCGACTTCACAATATAGGTGGCTACTGGAAAACCCTATATCTAGCAACAGGACTCTACACCATGCCACATAAGAAGCAAAACCCATTCATATATATATATATGTGTGTATTAAGATATTTTTATGTTTATACATTCTTTTTATAGATACAAATATTTAAGTAAATGCTCTGTATTAACAACATTTACCGGGATGAATATCCGAGAAATTGTCAGGCGGTTCCGTATAGGATACAGGTTCGATTCCTATCGAAGGACGCATATATCGCACCGTCTGCGATAAATAAAGCGCTATGACGTAATTCCTTCTGCCAGAAATTTGGAAACGGCATGTTGCTTAACATTCGCGCCGGAAGCTCCAATACGAATATTTCAGAGTGTTTTGGTCATTCTGAGGGAAGTGCAGTGGATTCAGAAAGAGTTGGATGAGTCTAATGGTGATTACGAAGGTGTTTGGAGTGATCCCTAATGATAGCGACGTTATGCCTCCATTCGTCTTCCCACATGCCATCATACTTAACACGGAGTCCTCCATCAAGTGCCTTGAGGAGGTAATGCTACCCCGAGTCAAGAGGATGGTTGATTGAAGACCCTATGTCTGGCAACGAGACTCTGCGCCATGCCAAACAAGGAGGAGAAACCAGTCATGGCTGTCAGACAATTTCTGAGACCACATGACCCCTTACATTTGGCCACCTAACTCCTCAGACTGCACCCCCCTTGATTATTATATGTAGGCGTAGTTGAGCGACAGACCAACAAATTCTTTATAATATCAAAGATGAACTGAAGGCAAGGGTTATGGTAGCATTCACCAATTTAAACAAGGTGACCGTTCAAAAGAGTTGCAAGAGATTCTGAAATCACCTGGAGGCCATGGTTGAAACCAATGGCGATTTTATTGAATAAATGTACTCTTTAGTATTTCAAGATAATTATGTGTCATTTTGGTAAATATATCTGTTAAAATGAAATGTCAACGTTTTCATTTCTGCGTAATTTAGACGATAATTTATCCATTGTAATGTCGACATGTACTATCAAGTAGGGGGTTGCTCCCTCACACTGGGGAGCCGTTTCGCACACAAAAGAGAACCCGTCTACATTACTTGACGGTTAACACTCGACTCCCTGAAAAAACATTTCTCTAGCTATCATTCCCAGTCAATCAAAATCGACTTCCTTATTATGAATATGTTTATTATTAGTTTCTGTTTATACTAGGACAAGGACAGTACCCTCAAAACCTCGGTCACGATGTCTTGTGACATCCTTGCTAGCACAACTATCGATGAACAATCAAGTCTCACCAATTTTCCCCACAAGGCTTGGGTCAATCCGTGCGATGGTTCTCAGGCATTTTACAAAGGTTTTTGCACGCTGAGATCACGTCCGTATACCGATAACATCAAGAATTCACCTTCCTGACAAATAGGCCATGGCGAGAAACAGAAAAGGCGAACGTTCTAATGATTCAGGAATTATTATTATTATCTCTAATAATAAATACGTTGATGCTGCAACAGACATAGCTGTCATGGCTATTGGCCCTGATTGGATGTATTAACAAGATCATTCTTTGTATTAGTGAGTGAAGAATGGCTGCGGCGAATATAATGTTTAGTACGATAAATTTGCTTGTCAATCGCCTGACTATAAACGGTTGGGCATGAACCTTTGGGATTTGCGTGCTGTTCCTCTGTGTTTAACGGCTCAGAATTGTTAGAGGGCCGAGTTCCAATTTCCATTGGGTTTGTTATATTAACTTAGGCGAAAATGACATTGGGAAAGCCATAAATCCACCATCTTCTCCCCCAGCTGTGGGGTAATTCTTACAATTCAAAAAATATTTTCTAGCTTTAATCCTAGAACACTGACAATGGGTATATAGTACCCAGCGCAAATTTTCCTATTTTTAATTACAATTTTCAATACCTGAAAAATTGATGGTTAGTGTTCTAGAAAACGATTCAATCAATCAATGATTAGCTACACAGGTAAGTCTTTTATATTTGCTTACATTCTTTGGAATATAAATGTACATATACAGTGATCACATAGTGAGGGATCAGTTTGTATCTTGATTGTAATATAGAATTGATTCCCCACTTTATATCCATATTTTTTATATTTTTATTTGTTTATTTGTTTATCAAATTCTGATTAGGTATGAATTTACCTTTCCTTTTTTCAGCTATTGGTTATTTAAAAAAAGAAAAAAAACTCGTACCACTGAACCATTATTAACTCAAAAAAGAAAGACACTCTTACATTCTAAAATAATTTTCTGGCTTTAAATAACCTGCAGAGAGTTGATAAACCGGATAGGAAACGAATCAATCAATCAAAGAAAGCATATAACATTTTACTTTGCTCCAAGATAACGACTGATTATTAAAGGTTGTCATTACTTCCGAGCACGATTGGTTAAAACCGACTGGTCGTACGTAAATCGATTTGGTTGTAAGTCGTCCTGCAATTAATTTTGCAATCGTTTTATCTATTTTAGAGTATTTTTGATTTTTCTTTTTAAATAATTTTTACGGTTTCTCTACGTTTGATACCATTTGTATCATCTCTCTGCACATTGTTTTCTTTCTTATTTTTTTCTTTTGTCAGATTTAAAGAAAAACACTGAAATAGACTTCTAGCCTTCGTCTGCACAGTAAAAACAGCTCGATGGAACGCTTTTTTTATCTGCTCTTCCATTCTGCTATGCAGCAATTTCTCTGTTTCGTGGAAGGGCCTATTCCGTTTCTTTGTTATAACTGTCGATCGCATAGGCGCAGAAGCTTTTACAGCTTTACAAATGCTTTCGCTGTCCTTCAAAGTCGTCAACACACACTAAAATGGGATAACTTTTTCTTTCTTTTCTCTTTCTGACTGTTTAATCAGCATAATATTTGTGACAAGATCAATAGCATTTCTTTCGGTTGAAGAGTAGACAAAGACCTATTTCTTCTTGGTGGACATCTTGGGAGTCTTTTGAAGAAAAATTTCAAAGACAGGTGCTGTGAAAGTGTGCTGTACCGAGGCCGCCTAATGACTCGGGCATTATGACTACTAAATTTGTATATCAATTTCACTATTTACTTCATATTAGGTAAACATTTCAACAGTGTGCAGTCTTCTTTGCAATTTTACATTTTTTCGTTTAACGTCTTTGCGGGCACACTCTGTCTCTATCCCTGTCTGTCTGTCTGTCTGTCTCTGTCTGTCTGTCTGTCTCTCTCTCTCTTTATATATATATATATATGTATATATATACAGTGTGACCCAAAAATACGAGAATTTTTGAAGTGCGTATTGCCAGACATGAGCAAGTGGCAACACTGCGAGACAGTGACCTTGACCACGTAAACATTTCGCCATTTTAGTAACAAGAATGAAATTCACAGTATCCCAGCTGAGATGTTGCAGCAGTCAATGAGGAATCTCAACAGCAGATTTCAAGAATGCATTCGTACAGGAGGACGCCATCTACAGGACGTAATTGTTTTAAAAATGAAAATTCCATCATTGTTTATTAAATGGCATGTTTTAAGGTTTCAATTACTATGAATTTAAATATCTTTCTACCATCACTCTTGGTTTTATTGGATTGTTAAAAAGTTCCCGTTTTTTTTGGTCACCCTATATATATATATATATATATATATATATATATATATAGAGAGATAGATAGATAGATAATTGATAATATTAGTGGTCAATGTATATATATGTATAAAATTATGTAAATATATATATATATATATTCATTTATATATATATATATATATATATATATATATATATATATATATATATATATATATATATATATATTCATTTAAACCGTTATTTAACTCCTCTCTTTAAAACTTCTCTCTGTTAAATTTTAATCCCCACCTTCACCTTTAGGCCTTCCTGTTCTTCTTTCTTCTGTTACACCCTCTCTCTAGAGGTTTCATACATTTCCCTCTCACACTTGTTTTCCTCTCCCACACATAAACTCTCACTAAAATTTTGTTTTTTATACCCGGAGTTATATTTTCCAATTTCTTTTTGAATTTGTAGGTCTGATAAATTGGATCGTACTTACGATTCCAATGTAATAAATTATAACCATGGGATATTAGTGTTTGAGCCTTATATATATATATATATATATATATATATATTGTTTAACAAACTGTACACTCGTTTTCGGCATTAGAAATTTATGTTTCCTTGTCAACAAAAGTTAGTCGTTCACAAGTTAAAAATAAAAGCGCTCAAAAGATTTATAAAAGCCATATTCCATTGCGGTTTAATAGCCATGTATGAAAGCGAGGTATAAAAGCCAAGTTTTAGTACGGTACAAAAGCCATGTATAATAGCGGGGTATAAAAGCCAAGTTATAGCGCGGTGTGAAAGCCATGTATAAAAGCGAGGTATAAAAGCCATGTTCTAGCGCAGTATAAAAGCCATGTATAAAAGCGAGGTACAAAAGCCGTTTCTTGCGCGATATAAAAGCCATGTACTAGCGCTGCCTAAAACACATATATAAAAGTGATTTACAAAAAATATTTACCAGCGCGCTATAAAAGCCATATATAAAAGTGAGGTATAAAAGCCATGTTCTAGCGCAGTATAAAAGCCATGTATAAAAGCGAGGTATAAAAGCCATGTTCTAGCGCAGTATAAAAGCCATATATAAAAGTGAGGTATACATACTATGTCCTAGCATTTTCTAACGTGCTCCAAATCCAGTTTTAGCACTGAGTTTGAGGCGTGCTAAGGAATGCTCGCACTACCGGGAGGTGGGACGGAAGATGTCGAACTCACCTGGTCAAACGGCCTGACATAACATTTAGTGTTCGTAAATTCAAACGCTTTGTAAATCGCATAGATTGTAAGTCAACAATGAACTGTATCAGTATCAAAAATACAACTCTACAAACAAATGGTCAGCATTTATATATTTTGCCGACTTCAATCACTTTTCTGGAACTTTCGTCTGATTTACGTAACTGCCGTCCTGCTAAGGCAAGCAAATATATGACGATGATTAAAGTAAAGAGTAACTCCTAGGTAGGTTTTAACGTTCGACAAGCGACATTTCTTTAATATCAAAATTTTGCGATTTGAGCTTTGAGCTTCACATGAACCTCTGAAGTTCCATGGACCATTATCTAGTCTTTGGTAAAATTGTCGCTCCATATACAAATGAAATACCGTAATTTCAGCCGAGAACGCCATGAACATTTAATCTAATGTAGACACTTATATTTCGCCTGTCTTAATCGTCTTTGAAACGTGTAGAGTTATCATCAAAATCAAATGGTTTCGTCAAATCCTCTTTGATTCACAGCCATCTCTGCAAACGGCACCAGGAGAGAAAAAGTGAATAGGGAGAGAGGTTGACGATACCGATGATCAGATGTGAGCGGGTGCTGACGGCAATACGATATACAGGGTGTCCACAAATTTGGACATTTTTCAAAAATTCTGTTATATAGGAAAAAAGTGTCGTTGCTGACACTTGAGCTGAACATAGATCGTCAGGGTAAACACAGGCGATCCCAGCATTGTTCAATGGCGTTACTATAGATGTATCTGCGATTACAAAGTCTCTACTACATTAGGAAAGTGACAACGGGTATTCGTTGACATCACAAAAAATTATAAAAGTGTGTAAATTAAATTAACGAATGGAATGGAATGAAAGAAAAAAAATGAATTTCAAGAAACTAGAGTCCAATAACATTCAGAGCCAGTAAGCATTCCCTCTGTTTACAAAGGGAAAGCCTACGGATTTGATATACAAGGACTCTGGCACCTTGAGGTGAAATGTGGAGTGGGACCTAGATAAAATCAAAAACTGGTCACCACTAAAATTAACCACACATTTCCTACTATTTATTATATGCTCAGCAATAGCAGATTATTATTGGTTAGTTGGCTCTTTCTGGTAGCCGGATTCAAAATCCTGGGGGGTAGATTTTGTTTTATTCTCGAATCCAAACGCTGGGATGTCCTAATAATAATTAATAATTTGTGTGTTATTATATAGAAAGCGCACTGATTTCTGAGTCTCTTACTCCAATTTTTTTTCGTTATTTTCTCGTTTGTTTTACATTCTCTTTCTTTTCTTTTTCTCAATTTTCTTCCTTTCTTTTTTTCTCTTTCTTTCTCCCCCCCCCCACTTACATTTAATTTTCAAAATCCCGCCTTACAATCTCTTGAACCTGATAGTTATTAACTTAGAAAGGTAAGAGGCTGGACAGGAAAAATTGGAGTAAGTTGATTGTGCTGCGCCAATCTTCCGACTGGAGAGGAGTACCTACGTAAAAAAAAATAAAAATACGAGCACTCGAAATCTCGACTCTTAGTTTGAAACATCCCTGACAGCAGTTGAGAAATATTTAACTATCTCGGCCATAAGGCAGGTAAAACGTTTCACTGGTTTCAGCAGGTTTGAGAGAAGAGAGACACCGGAAATGGAAACCATTCATGAAAGTAAATTCCAATAAAGCCAGTGGCTGTTTTGGATTAGACGTATATTAGAAATATTTAATTTTATAATTGCCAATATTTATAAGTAGAATTTAAAAAAATAAATAAATATACTACAATGGCGGATTCGTATTCTATTCCATGATTCGCATCAATGAACATATTGATAGGATTTCGCTGGATCCAAGATTTTTATTTTATATTTTGGGTGTTAGTACTATGTACATCTTTGCACAAATTAATTGAAACAAACAAGTTATTTCCCCTTCTTTTACCATAGTTTTAGACCGACTGGTGTGACAGGGTGTAATCGATTTCTATTTTCTCCTTAGATTAGGTCATTTCCAGTGTGGTGCAGTATTATGAATCTATTTTCGAGGTGTATGATGAAATTTGTTTGGCCTTGAAAAGTATTGCGTCATCCGTGATTGGGTCAGATTGTTATCACGCCCATACACTATTGTCTCAACTGTCTATTAGTTGTCCTACGGCCATTTTCTGCGATGGACGTTACTCCAAGGGAGCGTACGAAAGTTGTAACGCTGCACGAACACACTTCAAGCCTTGCCAGTGAGCAAATCAAAGTACTATAGACTGGCCTGGAAACTCTCCTGATTTAAATCCAATCAAGAATCTGTGATCAACCTGCAAGGAACAACTTCGTGGAATTGGCACACGAAGTATTAACATGTGCACTGGGTCATGTTTCATTGTAAAAATACGAAATAAAATGTAAATAATAACGAAATTATTCGTTTTGTTTCAATTAATTTGCACAATGGATGTAGAATAGTATACAAACAAAAGTAAAGATAACGAGACAAAGAGACAACGTGTTTCGCCTCCCTGTGGTTAGCGTCTCCAGGTCGGATTGAAAGAACTGTGTGTATGGAATTTCGACCTATTAAATGCTAGCGTGATCAGAAGAGAAAAGAATTCACTCAGGAGAAAATGCATTTAATTATTTTTGTTAAATAAAATATTTGGGTTAACAGCTTGGCGTCAGATTGGAACGGGAATCAACCATTATTACTGATAGCTTCTTTGTTATGCAAGAACAAAAAATATGGTAGAAGACCAAGTCAGGACTCCTTGGGCGAATAACGGAAATTGTTTTTTTGTAGTTCTCAGAGCAACTTTTCCAAACGATTTCCATTCTACACAGCTTTCTTTTCTCGACAAAGAGTGTTTAAAAACTGCCCAACTGTTTTATAGTCCCAAGCGCTTTCGGCTATACCTTTATTAAGGATGATTCGATTTTTCAGCTTAATTGAATGTGTGCGTTATGTGTATGTATTAGTGTGTGATAGGGATGTTTTTAATTTCTGAATACGGTTAGGACATTGTGGCCTTGTTCGTAGTTGATATTGTTAAGTGTTGGCTTTTTCTTTTTTATTATTAAAGCTTCCATTATTTTTAATCCTTTTTCACACATATATATATATATATATATATATATATATATATAAATATAAAAGTGGACATGGAAGTCAGCACTTAGAGGTGTGTGTGTGTGTGTGTGTGTGTGTGTGCGCGTGCGCGTGTGTATGTATGTATGCATTGTCTAAAATTTGCAATATTTATAAGGGAATAATAATGTCGTAAATTGAGTCTTTAAAGATTTAAGCAGTGTGGACATGAGAATCATCACTACAAGGAGACTGACAGTTTCATGTATCAATGTATTTTCCAAGCTAAAAAAGAAACACAGAAGCTCTATATGTGAATGAGAGAAGTTCTCTTAATTACACAAGCATAAACTTCATTTAACAGCAGGATAGATGCAAACAGTACTCCATGGAGCAATACTTTCGTGATCTGACACGTTGCTATTATCTGAGTTCGGTATTAAATCCTTGTATTGTTTTGTTTGGACTACGGGATTTATATACACCACTGGATTGAGTGCACTAACAAAGAAAGAGACTATGTTGAAAAACAATTTTCAGATTAAATACTATTTCTCATCATTTCGCTACGGCCATATTAATCAATCTATGCACTAATCTCCATAGATACTTTTTGGTTCTCGAATAAACGAGGGTTATCATGAAAGTGGTCTTTCAATTTTCAAACAAATTATGGGAGAGGTTCAAATAAAAGTGGGTAATTGTTACGCAAATATAAATAATTAAAATGTATTCATTTGTACTTGCAAAACCTGATGGGATGGGTCGTAATTTACACTATGGATACACAAAGATCAATAAACTTTCATTTTTCACTGGGTGATTTAATTGTCAACGTAAAATATTAATAAATGGTGGTGATTAGATTAACAAAACCACCCTCTTCGAGAGGTAACAGTAGATAGTTAGAGTGATGACAATGAACCGCCTGAGATCCAGATATATCGATCGATCGATAGATAGATATGAACGGACTAAAACAGATAGATAGATATGAACAGACTAAAATAGATAGATAGATATGAACAGACTAAAATATATATCTCTATATATGAACAGACTAAAATAGATAGATAGATAAATATGAACAGACTAATATAGATAGGTAGATAGATAGATAGATATGAACAGACTAAAATAGATAGATAGGTATGAACAGACATATATATATATATATATATATATATATATATATATATATATATATATATATATATATATATATATGAACAGACTAAAATACATAGACAAATATGAACAGACTAATATAGATAGGTAGGTAGATAGATAGATAGATAGATATGAACAGACTGAGATATATATGAACAGCTTAAAGTAGATAGATAGATATGTAGACAGATAAGAACAGTCTGAGATAGATATATAGATATGAACAGACTAATATATATATATATATATATATATATATATATATATATATATATATATATATATATATATATATATATATATATATATAATGAACATAGATAGATAGATATGAACGGACATAGATAGATAGATATGAACATACATAGATAGATAGAAAGATAGATAGATAGATAGATATGAGCAGACATACATAGATGTATAAATATAAATTATCTGAGATATCTAGCTACCTAGATATCTAGATAGACAGACAAACAGAATAGTTTCCTTAAATAGCCTTGACTCTCTTAAGAGACCGTCTTGATTGAGACTCTAAACAATATGCCAGTTCCTTTTTGCAGACATGAACTCATCTCTACGTGATATAATTCGCTAATGAAGGAAACTCTCTTTGCTCTGTGCAAGTAAACATTGGCACATTTCGTCTTAAATGGCATTTACATAATTCGACGACTTATACGGCCGCCAATTCACATTTTCTATTACAGTATTATGAAATAAGGCCAGCAGTTATTCTGGTCGTCTCCTGACGTCTGGAGTAAATATTAGCCTATCAGACACCTGGCCTTCGAAAATAAATTCTGGGTGGTATTTTTAAAGTTATTTACGAGGAAAGGGTCTTATATGCAATGAAATACAACATTTAATATAGTGAAAAGGTTATAAGAGAAAATACAAAGGATCTGCGGTCCGTATAACATCAGGACAACCTTCAAAAGCGGGACGACAGTTCGCAGATATCTCTCCCAAGTAAGATCTCCCCCATAGAGGAGAACATGACTATAGACTATGTGTACTCTATCCCATGCAGCTGCAGAAAGAAATATAAAGGAGAGACCGTCCTCCCCCTCTTAGGTAAGGCTTCAAGAACACCAGAAAGCTGTAACACGAGGAGAAGTGAAAAAATCAGGCATCGCTGACCACATATGGAGAGAAAAGGGAGATCACTGCCCTCTGCGGGATCAGGTTGAGATCATAGACAAAGAACACCATTGGAAAATTCGTAAACTGAAGGAATCAACGCATATGCTAGGCCACAAAAATCTTCTGAGCCGACCAAGCATAAAAATGAATACAATATGGGAACCAGTAATAAGGGGTGCCAGAGAATAGCTATAATAACAACAAAAATAGCAATATGAGCATTGGTAAAATGTTTGCTGAAGACATTAGGTTTATAATACTCAGAAATTCATAGACATGCCACAGTAGATAAAGGCGTTAGTTAAATCCATTGACAGGACCCAAAGAGTGTGAGTTCAATAATTAACAGGATATAACTGAAATCCAGTAGACATGACACGTGGAACTAGAACAGTCTACCCCAGTGAGCGAAATAAAGGGTTCAGTTCGACATTCCAACCACCTGAAGAAGGCCGGAGCGTACAACGGCGGAAACGTTGTGGTAAACATGACGACAAAGATTCGGACAATAGTCCGAATAATGTAAATAGTGAACATTTAATATAGTTTTCATGAATCTTAGGCAACAAGATTTATCTGATGTAATAAAAATATAAAACTTTATTTCGGAATCTGAATATTCCTTATGATGTGTTAAATATTTTAGCAGTATGCATTGCGAAGTAAGTGCGTGGAAATTCAGAACTTCGGTTCTAGACGTGTTTCCAAGAAGGAGACCAAAAATGGTTCTACTTACTGTTACGCACGGAAGGGTAGAAAAATTCGACGATATAAACCAATCCATATGCAAGTTAGATATCGCTTAGTAGCATACACTTTATTAAAACATCGATTAGGAATCATTATTGAAAAGCGTAAATAACTATCGATAAAATACAATACTCTGGGGTCTCATTATCCGTAAAAGAAACATTCCAATACCCCACAATGAATCGTGAAGCACATTTGGGGGCATAAAGGACGCCACAATCATAATGGAAGTGCTAGGCAAGAAGTGATATTTCCATTTTGTATTTTCCCAGTATAGGCATTAATATATCCGTGATAGACTAACACCTTAATACACGGACGGAACGGAACGTTCGTTCTCCCCGGAATCGATACTCCAAATCTATAAATCGACCATTCGCTGGAGTATTGCTGCCATATATGGTCTGCAGCCCCTGCTGTTTGCCTCAGGGTTCTTGATAAGATCCAGAGACGGATATGCAATGAGATAGCTGTCATCTCGTCTGTAGTCGCTCTCTCACAGTTGCCTCGCTCTGTCTTTTTTACAAATACGTTCACGGTAATTGCTCCGATGAGCTGCTTTCGCTGGTTCCTAGGCCTCATGAATTTAAACGTCCTACGAGGCTGGCATTCCGTTCCCACCCCTTCACTGTTGAAACTGTTAGATGTAGACGTCTCTTCTACTCCAATAGCTTCATGTCTCGAACATCTCGCCTGTGGAACTCCCTTCCTTATTCCTGTTTCCCTGATAAATACAATCTCCAACTATCAACGTCAATCGACATCTCCAGTTGCCTTGATCTATCCACTTCCCTTCTCCACATCCTTTCACCTTTCATTCCTATCTGCTCTCGTTCCAAATCTTCTGTAACCCCCTTGCCTTGATCGATCCACTATCTTTCTCCACATTCTCTCCTTTACCACTCTTATCTGCTCTTCCTCCAAACCTTCTGTAAACCCTTGCGTGATAGTGGCTTCCAGCCTTGCTTGGGGTGATAAGCTTAAAAAAAAAACAACAAAAAAAAACGTAATTCTACAGCTAAATATTGCCGAGTTAATACGTGAGACATTGTGTAAAAATTGCTCTATAAGTAGAAATTGATTTGATTTATATTTGAGTCTATAAACAAGCATTGATAGTGGTTATACTTGAGTCTATAGCTGAAAAATAGTTGAGTTTATATGTGAGTTTATACGTAAACATTGATCCAGTTCTTTTTTTTAAGCATATCACCCCCAAGCAAGGCGGGAGTGCCACTAGCACGCAAGGAGTTACAGAGAGCGAGAGCAAGAGTCAAGAGGGGTGCTTCAGGAAAAGGATAAAGAAAAAAACGGGGATCAAGATCAACCCATCAGAAGATATCGATTAGCATTACATTTGAATCACATTTGAATATTACAGCAATCAGGGAAGCAAGAAAGAGGAAGGGAATTCAACTGTCGGGAAATGCGAGATAAGAAGCTCTTGGAGTAGAAGAGTACATTTAACCCTTACGATAGTGAAAGGGTGGGATCGAGATGCCAACCTAGTAGCACGCTTAAATTCATGCAGATTGGGAACAAATGAAAGTAGCTCGTCAGAGCAGTTGCTATGAAAATACTTGTAGAGAAGGCAGAGGAAAGCCACAGCACGTCAGTGAGAATGCGACTGTAGACGAGATGCCAGTTCAGGATCTATCACTTTGCATATCCCTATCTGGATTTTGTCCAGGACCTCGAGATGAACAGCGGGAGTACCAGACTCTATATGGCAGCAGTATTCCGCACAAGGACGAATGATTGATTTGCAGATTTGGAGGATAGACTCAGACGAAAAAACCTTCTGGCGCGACACAGAGAACCAACTTTTCTTGCAGTCTAGTTGTTCCACCTCAGGTTAGCGGAAATCGTGAGACCAATCAGTCTGAGAGAGCTGCTCTTGTGTAGTTGAGCATCAGCCACGCGGATAGGAGGCAGGGAGGGTTCTCTATGGTGGGTGAATGAGAGTAGTTTTGTTTTGGAGGCATTAAAGTTTACAAGCCATTTCCTGTCCCAGTCAACCACAGATTGGAGGTCATACTAGAGACTTCAGATAAGCATTGGTCTTGTTTATATTTGAGTCAATATGTAACAATTGATTGGGTATATACTTGAGTCTCTGGGTAAACATTGATCAGGTCTATACTTGAGACTTTGGGTAATTATTGGTTGGCTTTATATTTGAGTCTATAGGTTAACGTTGGTGGGGTTTGTACTTGAGACTACAAAGACTGCAGTCGACATATTCTAGGCCCTGACGACACAACAGTCAAAATATTGATTGCCCAGTTATTGGTAGATTCAAACGGTAAAGACAAATATACATTGTTCAGACTATTGTCCTCATCTTTGTCGCCGTATTTATTACAACGTTTCGGCCGTTGTACGCTCCAGCCTTCTTCATGTGGTTCCAAACACCCGAAGAAGGCCGGAACATACAACGGCCGAAACGTTGTAATAAATATGTCGACAAAGATGAGGACAATAGTCCGAATAATGTAAATAGTGTACATAATACCTCATCTCAAAAATATAGACAGATACTGAAGGACCGAAAGGTTGTAATAAATATGGCGACAAAGATGAGGACAATAGTCCGAATAATGTAAATAGTATACATAATACATCATCTCAGAAATATAGACAGATACTGAAAGACAAATATGTACGCAGTTTAGTGTAATTTTCTTAAAATTTTAAGATGCGCGTTGAGCACATCATTACGCAAATATTCGTCATTTTTGCGGAGTTTGATGGCAGATTCGATGGGGAAAAACGGATCGCATTTGAAAGTAAACGGATCAGCGCACAGGTTTGTTGCCTCTGTTTTGTTTCATGCTACGGAATCGATTTCCGTTATCGATGTTTTAAAATTGTCTTCTATGCAGGATGAGATTTGATTTTTTTTGTAAGCGTAGATAAATACAAAGCATGTTCCAATATTCGGGAAATTTAACCGTGAAAAAATGCTTCCTCTGACACCTAGTTTTTACCACATCTTTCAAAAACTAGACGATACCCAATAGTTAAAATAATTTAATTATGAACTATTCTAATTATACCACATAGTTTCCACAGTGCCGTTAGAAGTAGTTATCCTATTAATTTGGGTAGTTTTATAAAAAGGATAGATTTTCTTGAACCTCTAGCCTTCCAGGGTAGCCTCGAGCTACAGCTCCACTAAGCTAGATGATGTTGTTATATTTTCAGTTATATGTTGGTTTTACGGGGTAGAACTGTTACTGCACACCCAGTTTTGAATTCAGAGTTGTCTTTTTCCTAGACGGTTCCCAACTAAGGCCAACTGTCTGCCTTGGAAGTTAAAACGAATCTTCAGATGGGGAAAGATCTAAGAAACGGAAGAAACTAGTTGTTAATATGTTGCGAGTTTAGTCCATAGTACACTCGCACTGAATATTCTTCGAATGTCCAGAAATTTCCGGAAACATCTTGTAACATTTTGTAACCTTAAAGCCCCATTTTGTAACCTTAAAAACAGATGGTGAATATTTTAATTCTTTTCTTTCCTAATCTATGATTTCCAGGTGCTATATTTATGCTAGGTTGCGCTGACAGGGTTATAACATCCTCACATGTGTGGTGATTCGATCATCCTTGTCTTCTCTCGTGTTGTTCTATGTGAATTCGCCCCGCACATCATCACGCATGCCTCTTTATAAGGTGACATTTGATGAACCTCTACCCTTATATTTAGGCTGCGACTAGTCTCGGCCTGGTATACCTAAACCAGAACGCTATGAGATGGTCATGAGCTCTTCTGAGATGGTGCTTCTTTCGAGTGAGTTATCTCTAAAGGAATAAACTGATTTTGAATAACATTTTTATGTTGTATGGACCACAGACTTTGGGTTCTATTTTTGAGTTTTCCCTTATGGTAGACTCAGCGTGGAAGTTTTTTTTTTTGTTATCTTCGATCATTTTATCCATGTTCGGAGAATACGATATGATGTCTAGGGTTAGTTCTTGTCATTTGAGTTGACGTTCTTCGAGGACGGTGTTTTTATATTTATCTACCGAGAGGACAATTGCACTGACCTAGATGACTACTAGTTGGCACAGTAGTTTAGTAACGTATTCAAAAATGTTTTATTTATATAGAAATCAACATGCTGGACGTTCGGGTAGACTAGGAGTTAGCGGAGCTAAAAAGGATTTTAGACGAGGTAAGTTAAAATTCCGACCTAGCTTCAGCATTAATTACTTTAAATGAAGCAAGAATCTACCTCTTTTTTCCATCAAGCTATGGATTAAAAAGTAAAACAGTTTGGGCTTTCTAGACCTCGGTGGCAGGAGAAAGACTATTCTGAATTCAAAACCGTGGGCGATAAACGGGAAACCGGACCGCTGTTTTTACCAAGAAATCCAGACCGTTCATAGATAATAAAGACAAATCCGAATTTAGCGATGATCGCTTACATCCGTAAAGAAGATAGATTAATAAAAACAGTCTACCGCATTACGAAATGCTAGTTCCTTAATTTTCGGAAATTCTTCGTATAATATCCTTTTTCTAACTTTTTACCCGGTCAAAATACCAACCTGACTTCCCGCCAAAATAAGACGAATATTCAACGCCTCCAAAACAAAACTCCTTTCATTTAACCACCGCAGAGAAACTTTTCTGCCTGCCATCAACATGGCTGATGTTACATTACAGAAGAGCAACAAACTACGGCGTCTTGGCCTCTCGTTTTCCTCAGACGTAAATTGGATCGACTAGATCGAATCAACAGCTGCATCTACTGCAAGTAAACTTGTGTCACTGTGCCGTGCCAAAAGCCTTTTCTCATCAGAATTCATCTTAAACATTTAGAAGTCTACTATCCGCCCGTGCATACAATACTGCTGTCATAGCTGGTCTGGTGTTCCTGCTATTCATCTCGAGATCCTTGACAAAATCCAAAGAAGGATCTGGCATCTCGACTTCAGTCACTTTCTCACAGACGTCACGTGACTTCCCTCTGTCTTTTCGACAGATATTTTCATGACAACGGCTCTGGGGAGCTTTTATTCCCTGGTGCCCCGAATACATGAATTTAAGCGTGCTATTAGATCGGTAACTAGGTCCCACCCTTTTACTGTTGAAATAGCTAAATGCAACTGCCACTTCTGCTCTAACAGTTTCTTTTCTCGCACTTCCCGTCCGTGGAAAATCTTTTCGTTTATTTACTTCCCAGATAAGTACAATCTTCAAAAATTTAAATGCAACGTCAATCGCCATCCTGTATCTTCTTGTTTTTTTTCCCTTTTCTCAGTCCTTTCTATATTCAGTCTTTTCATTCACTTCGTGTAACCTCCTGTGTACTAGTGGCATTGATGCCTTGCTTGGGTGGGGGAATGATTAAAAATTAAATAAATAAATAAATATAATATTGATTTTAAATTAGTGAAGAATCTGCAGTTCTAAATCAGTAGTGCAGTATTATTAAACGGTAGCAAAACTTTTTAACAAAGTATTTTTGCAATGCTTTTGTATAATAGATGAATCATATTAATACTCTGATGACGTGGGTTATAAAGAACTATTTGAACTACTAGGTAAGGTTGATCTATATGGAAGGTATATGAGAGTTACCCCGAAAATATACTGGGAGTAAATCGGCTTCATATGAATAGTAAATCAATTCAGTAAATAAAAAAATATAAAGTAGCAAAGAAATATAATTTTATTTTCCTTTTGTACTTGAGTTTTTTAAACGACAGACACTTTTTAACTTTGCGTGCGTTATTGCAATCGTCATAGCTGAATGCTGGCTTACTTTCCATAAAACTGACAACCTTTTCAATTTCAGTCCAGGTTTCCTCACAATCATGCATCCCGTCGCTATCTTGTTGCAGATGTGTCTCGTTGTCATCCTTTCCTCTTATTCCGATCATCTTTTGCACCGATTCAAGACATTAGGGTGAAATAAGCAAAAGCAATTATCCAAAGTAAATTTTCTGAACAACAGAAATTTCAAATCAGTTACATATCAACCAAATAGTTCAAATATACACATCAAAATCATGCCCGGATATGCGGGATTCCGGATATGAGGCACTCCGGATATGAGGGATTCTGAATATAAGAGATTCTGGATATGAGGGACTCTGCTGTATTGATAATTTAGAACGTGCCTTTAATCAAAGAAATATAATTTCGTATTCGGTTTGAAAAGAAATAAATATTAATATTAAATTTTAAATTTATTAAAGTAAGTCGTAGATCCGGCCATGATGTGAAGATAGCGACTACCCTCGTCGTCACTACCATTATCGCCATCACTAGAAACATCCGCCTCATTAATGTGTATTGTGCGAACGTAATAAAAGCTTTGATCCATCTCGACAAACCTAATGGGAGGTAACGCAGATTAGAATTTGAGGAACTATAGTTTGCTTAATGATAAAACGAAATCAAACATAATCTTCGCTAAAACAAATCTAAGGATAATTTTATGACGCACAACAAACATACGCACCGACAAACTCGATCAAATAAACACAGAGAAACTTTCAAACATATACAGTTCCGGAAAGGGTGCTTCGATGTGATGCAATGGTTAGCAATTACAAGTGTGTAGGGACTTCGATCCTCACTCGGTGCTCCATACTTGTGACCTTGTGGCACATTTAACCTATGTTTATTAAATCAATATAAAACTACATTTACTCACTTCGACATAATGTAATGATTAACAAACTTGTCTCGTTAGATCAATTACGACTGCCTGGTGAGTTCGATTCTCAGCGAGTTCTCCATACTTCCGGCCTTCGCTTAGAAAATCGTCATTCAAACATACACACAACACACGTATACACTCACAAACTAAAAACAAAATAAACATACAAAGACTTTAACACATACCTTAACATCAATTCCGTTATATTTCACTCATCATTAGCTTATTTTGTTTACAAAACCACTGGATCTAACCAACGCCTTTATCCACTGCGCCATGTGTCCTTGAGGACATCTGTGTATGAATTTCTGGATATTATAAACCTAATGTCTTCAGCAACCATTTTTACCAGTGCTCATATTGCAATTTTTTCTGTTATCATTGCAGTTTTTACCAGAAAAGTTTCAATATGAGCTCTGGTAAAAACTGAGTGGTAACAGAAAAAATTGCACTGGTAAAAATGGTTGCTGAAGAGATTAGGTTTATAATACCCAGAAATTCGTACAAAGCTGTCCTCAAGGACACATGGCACAGTGGATAAAGGCGTTGGTTAGATCCAGTGACAGGACCCGGTTAAGGCAGTAGAGAACTTTCAGAGGGGAAAAATAAACAGGAGATAACTGACATCCATTAAACATGGCATGTGGAACTGTAACATCTACCCCAGTGAGCGAAATAAAGGGCTCAGTTCCACCTGAAGACGGCCGGAGCGTACAATGGCCGAAACGTTGTAATGAATATGGCGACAAAGACCAGGACAATAGTCCGAATAATGTAAATAATTAAAAATAAATGTTGAAATTGATTTCAGTTCTTTCATTTTAATCTAAATATATAACCCCTAATATCCGGACTTTGTAATCAGTTCCTAATATCCGGAAGGCCTTTTTAATCCGGTTTTCAGGGATTCTACTGTATTTTTCTCACTGCAAATCGATTAATACCTTTCGCTGATTTTCTCTAGAGAAAAAGCAGATAAGAATGTTCATCATCACCATCACCACCACCATCACCACCATCACCATCATCATCACCACCATCACCACCACCACCACCATCATCATCATCATCATCATCATCATCCTTTCATGATGCATATTTACGAGGGTGATTGCAAAAAGGTAAGTCCCCTCAAGTCTCCATCATGTTCTTCAATAGCTTTGCTGACCGCACCCCCGCCAGGGACTGGATAGTCTCATTTCTAGTTTTATTTTTATTTTTTTTTTTCCTTATTTTTTTTCTACCTTCTTCAGTATAATTTCACTACTTTTTTTTTTACCCGTCCCCAGAGGCGTTTTTTTTCAGTTACTGCTCGAGTTCATTGCAATATTCCAATGTTTATTTTCTTCTATATGCACCATGTACATTGCCCTGCCGTCGGGACATAGAATATGCCGATTAAATTATCGGCAGATTGCTACGACCCCGCTCGTCCATAAACTGATCACCTTCCGAATTGGTACCTGCAGATTAGGTTTTAAAAGAAATTAATACCTACTATTTGGAGTCAAGTGCAACCAAGTCTGTATCTATTTCTCTCAAGTACAAATTGGTACCATGATTATTTTTTGACTAATTGTAATTGTCAATCCGTCTTCCAGACAGTACCTCCCCATTTCATTTACAAAAATATTTATGAGCTGATGTTTTCGATTAAGTCCTAAGAAAGCAAGCATCCTTGGAAAAGGCACCCCAAAAATGAAACCTACAGTTGTGTGTTGTCCCAGGTGAATCTATGAAATTGTTAACGGAAACATTGACACGTGTATAATATATATATATATATTGGTGTTTGGTCATGTATGCCAAAAAATTACTTGCAACTGGTAATTTTCGATCCGTCTTCCAGACAGTACCTCCCCATTTCATTTACAAAAAGAGAATTATAAGCTGAAGTTTTGGATTAAGTCATTAGAAAGCAAGCATCCTTGGACCCCCCCCCCCACAAAAAAAAAATGACACCTACACTTGTGTGTTGTGTTCGGTGAATGAATGAAATTGTTATATATATGTGTGTGTGTGTGTTGTGTTTAGTTACATACATGTACTTATATATAGGTATACGTGTGTGTTTAGTTATACATATGTACTTATATATATATATATATATATATATATATATATATATATATATATATATATATATATATATATAGCATAATGAGAAGCGACGTATACTTTCTTAATATGTATATAATATACAAAAAACAACTGAAAAGTTGCAAATTAAAAAAAAATTGAATGTTATACTTTCACAAAATAAATTCAATATATATATATATATATATATATATATATATAAAAATATAAATAAATACTTTCACAAAAAACATTCAATTTTTTTAATTTGGAATTTTTCAGTTGCTTTTTCTGTATTATATATATATATATATATATATATATATATATATATATATATATATATATATATATATGTATGTATTTAGTTATATATATGTAACTATATATTTATGGATACATATATATATATGTGTATATTTAGTTATATATATGTAACTATATATTTATGGATACATATATATACATATATATATATATATATATATATATATATATATATATATATATATATATATATATATATATATATATATTCTGTTTATACGTTATTTCTATAGATATAATTTATTTAATTAAATGCTCTTTTAGTTAGATGGTATTAATTATATTTACCGTCCTGAATGTTCGAGAGATTTCGTAGAAAATATCCGTTCTCCGACAGGAATCGAACTCGTAGCCCTTAATAGAAACATCATTTGATCGGATGTACTGTTAAACATTCAATTACAAAGAAGCGTCTGGTTAGCCAAGTACGTATTTCTGTTTATAATAATTATAATAACTGCTAACCAGACGCTTTTTTGTGGCTGAATGGTTAACAGCACATCAGATCATATCTGTCCACCGAGGTAGATTGTTCTAGTTCCACGTGCCATGCCTCTTTCGGTCATATCAGTTATCTCCCTTTAACTAAACTCTCAAAGTTTTTTTGTTCACCACTGCAGTAGCCAGGTATTGAACTCACAACTCTTTGGGTCAAGTTACTGAATCCAAACAACGCTTTTATCCAGTGGGCCATGTGTCTTTGAGTGGACGAAATAAAGTGTTCAATTCGAAATTCCAATCTCTCGAAGAAGACCGGGACGTACAATAGCCGAAACGTCGTGAATATAGCAATAAAGATGGGTATAACAGTCTGAACAACGTAAATAATGTAAATAATTACAATACCTAATCTCAGAAATGTAGACAGCAACCACATTTCTGTTACCTCAAGTTTGTTTCTTCATCTTTGAGGTGATTGTCCAGTATCGACTACCCTATAGGAAGAACTGATATTATGTAAGGGTTCAGCGTTCTTTTTTTGTTTTTAACTGTTTCATGTGTAATTTAAAATGATTATGAAATATATTACGACTGAAATAAATTAAAATTCTGGACGTTGACGATCATGGCTCTCCACAATTTCCTGTCCTTTTGTAGTTCTTAATAAATTTTCTCTTTTTGCTATCTCTTCAAAACCTTGTTCTGCCATACATTTAGTCAAGAACGCTAGGAAGGTGATGAGTTGATTTTTTTCTGTCTCTCATGCCTTCAGTATGTCTTGTGAATATCAAATTTTCCAAGCCCTCTTTCCTCATTATGCGTCCTAGAAATGTCATTTGTTTCTTCCTGATGTTAAATATCAGTGTCCTTTTGTTTCCATTTTCTCTAAAGCTTCGTCGTTGCTCACGTCTTTAGTCTATGGTATTCTTAGCATCATTCTGTAGAACCCCATATTTATTACCTCACGTTTCTTCTTTATCGGCGAGGATATTGTCCAGTATTCACTGTCATATAGGAGGACAGATGTCAAGTAACAGTTCTGTACTCTTTTCCTTGTTACTAACGAAGATTCTTATGGCATCTATCGCTATTCTAATGTGACTTCGGATTTCGGTGTCATATTTTCCGCCATCTTTTAACACACGACCACGGTATATAGTCTTTCGGACTTGCTTGATTTTGGGTCACCAATTTGTAGTTCTCATGCTGGGATGTTCTTTTTGCTTACAAACTTATACTCTGTCTTCTTACAATTGATGTTTTGTTTTTGCTTTTCAATTTCCTTTTCTACCTACTGAAGATGTTTCTGCAGTCTAATCTCTCCTATCAGAAATGTGTTCTCTGTATATGTTATGTTGTTAAAATTGTTGCCACTAATGATGACCCTGGTATGACTTTTATTTCTCTCGGTTCGACTCACTGTAGTAAATCTGGTAAAAAAGATAAACCCTTTTCTACATTGGTACAGTCAACGATGTAATTATTCATACACTCATCAATTTTGAAATTTTGTATCCATTTCTCAGAATCTAATGCCTGTATGATGCCAGGTGTTTTATATGTTAATAAGTACAAAAAAGGAATATAAAACACAATTTTCAGAACAATAGGTTAAATGCAACAAATTTGACAGGCAAATTATGCAAAATATGAAAAGACAAAATAATTCGTACAGTATGAAAAATAGTAAAAATGAACAATGTTCTCAATATTAATAGTTAATAGCATCTTTAGTGTCCTGGGTATGACGATAAACTACGTCCAACAGCAAGGCCTCTGATAATACGTTTTTGAAAAAATAATTTTGCCAGCTGTATATTTTTGAAAAAAATATTACCAGCTATATTTTTTTGAAAGAATAGTGTAGCCGGCTGTACGTTTTTGGAAAAATAATATTATCAGTTATACGTTTTTGGAAGAATAATATTACCATCTATACGTTTTGGAAAAATAATTTTACCAGCTGGACGTTTTGGGAAAATAGTAATACCAGCTATACGTTTTTGAAAAATAATATTACCAGCTATACGTTTTTGAAAAATAATATTACCAGCTATACATTTTTGAAGGAAAAAATATTAACAGAAATAGATTTTTGACAAAACAAAAATATTACCAAAAAAAAAAATAAGAAAAAAAAGTTGTCGGCATTAAATGACCCATTGAGGTTGATATGCCTTAAAACAAAGCAAAGCAACGCAAACCTCTCATCTTTATAACTTCCTGCAATCGTTTGCTAATGTTTTTCACGAGATTTGAATAAGTCTCTTCTGAGATATTTTTTCCATTCTACAAAGGTTATACGTTCTGAATTCCTGAATATTTCTTGGTGACCGAATCGATTTTTACCATAGATTTTAAATAGGATTCAAGTCAGGACTCATTGAAGGAGGACAGATATTACGTGACAGTCCCGTACTCTTTTCCTTGTTTCTAACGAAGATTCTTATGTCATCTTTCGCTACTCCAATGAGACTCTGGATATCGCCGTCACATTTTCCGCCATCTGTTAACACACAAACAAGATATACATACTTTCGGGTCACCAATTTGTAGTCCGTATGTTGGCCTGTTCCTTTTACTCTGTCTTCTTACAACTGATGTTTTGTTCTTTCTTTTCAATATTATTTTCTACCTTCTGAAGATGTTCTTCTAGTCTAATCTCTCCGATCAAAAATACGTGTACTTCATATCTTATGTTGTCAAAATTGTGGCCGCCAATGATAAAACCTTTTCCAACTTTTATACAGATGACTAATACTGCTAGTAAGAATCATACTCATTTTTCAGACGCTCATACGTAAAAATGTAAGAGAACGCATTGATTTTCCCATCCTACAAAGACAGGATTAATCCATCTGTCTCTTCATTTCTATTCGCACAGTGCACTAAGATTTTTATTCGGTGGTTTTACACAAATACATAGCCACCTTAGTCAAAATTAACCACTGAACATTCTTCCCAAACGGACACGCGTGACACCCATAGATAGATCCTAGAGTCATCCAACACCGATGCTACACGATAAATCACATGATATGCGCTTGCATAAAAGTGAAAGTTCAGCTCACCGAAATCGACATATACTGAATGGTTTTATCTGAAGTGTCAGGTATTATAGGACCAACAGTAAAGCCAAAAAAAAAAAAAGATCTTCAAAACAGCTACCCACTGACCGAAATGAAAATGATAAAATGAGTAAATGGATGAAAACTTTCTGGAACTAGTGCCACTTCGTCGATTTGGTTTGGTTTGGTTTATTTTGTTTTGCGGCATATCAACCTCAATAGGTTAATTAATGCCGACAACATTTTTAGGATAGATTCGTATGAATAGAATATGTATTCTTTGGTTTAGATTGGTTTGGTTTATTTTGTTTTACGGCAAATCAACCTCAATGGGTTATTTAATACCAACAAGATTTTTAGGATAGATTTGTATGAATAGAATATGTATTCTTTGGTTTAGATTGGTTTGGTTTATTTTGTTTTACGGCACATCAACCTCAATGGGTTATTTAATGCCAACAACATTTTTAGGATAGATTCGTATGAATAGAATATGTATTCTTTGGTTTATTTTGGTTTGGTTTATTTTGTTTTACGGCATATCAACCTCAATGTGTTATTTAATGCCGACAACATTTTTAGGATAGATTTGTATGAATAGAATATGTATTCTTTGGTTTAGATTGGTTTGGTTTATTTTGTCCTATGGCACACCAACCCCAATGGGCTACTCTATGCCGACAAAATTCTTTATTGCTGGTTGTATTTTGTTTTGTCAAAAATCTGTTTATGTTAATATTTTTCCTTAAAAATTGTATTGCTGGTAATAATTTTTCCAAAAAAGTATTGCTGCTAATAGTTAACTATTTGCCCATAGCTGGGACCCTAACAGGTACTACTACCCCCGGTCAGGGTGGACCTGGGAACACCAGCAAATAAGAGGTGGTTCCACGCTTCTCAAAACCTCCTGATCAGGGGCATTGCTGCTAGACGTAGTTTATCGTCTTACCGAGGACTCGGATGTAGTTTAACGTCTTACCCAGGACGATCCACTTCGTAGGAAGTTAGGAATTTCCGTTCACAGGATTCTATCAGTAAAGTGTGAATAATTAACCAATATATTCGAAAGCGGATTCATGTTTTTGTTTCTAACCGTGACGATATTTTGACCTTCCATTCGGAAAAATACAATGGACCTTTCCCAGTATTTATAAATCACATTGTCAGTGAGAAGCAAAACACAGTGCACGCTGACTTGTCCAAATTGAGTGTGTCACGAGGGTATGTTGACATCCTGATATCAGTTTACATACAGATATATCAAATTATATATTTAGAAAGATTATTATGAACTAGTCTGAGGTGTTCTCTTTTTGACTGATAACCTCGGTAAAACATGGCAGCTTGCTTTCTCCCCTCTACTAGGAGTTAAATAATAGGGCAGAATGAATTTTCTAGCCTTGGGTTGGAACCAGTTTAAGAAAATGAATGAGCTGAATTCAAAACCATGTTCGTGGTAAGAGGAAAACTCTTCACCATTTGTCTTATGTAATCATGATAATAAAGAAAAAAAACGGTTCGAAGAGCCATAATTGCCTGTATGATGTAGGGATATAGAAATAAGTTTTGTTATAGTATTCAACATATCAGACATTATTTACCACGGAATTTAAAATTACCTATATTGTACGTGTTTTACGCCATGAAATTTATTGTCCATTTGAACATTTGATCTGTGGTGACCCCAATATGTACGAGGCCCACATAAAGAACTAGTAAAGTATTTTTCTAAACGGTGTCACATCAGAATGTTAAAATACCAAGATAGCGAGGGTCGAAGTCGAAGGGGCTGGCACGTATAGCGTCATTTCTCGATAGACGCCGGTGGCTGCGCCAACGTAAACACAGAACTCAACCCAGCTGAAATTAGGATATGAATACGCAAGATAAACGAGATGATAGGAAGATATATAAAAATGCGACTGATGAGGCTAAAGAGAGAATCTCTGAAGTAACCTCGCAAGAAGAGCGAGTGTTCGAAGAAAAACCCGAATCTGATACCCTCGATTCAGCTGACATTAATTTGACTAAGCCCCGAAGTGAATAAACAGTTATTTTACCTATGAAAAATGTTCGCCGGGTATTCTTTTCAGATGTTGCGAGCATCACATTGATTATGGATGTTTCTAGAGAACATAGAATTTTTATTTTCTTTTGTTTCTGTACTCCATACACAAGGCAAATAGGCGTACGACAGTCAATGGTTATCGTTATGATATGACTTTCCATTTGGAAAAGCCTTTTCATCTTGGTTGTTTTACTCAGAACTTTTCGGCCTTTATACACTCCGACATTCTACAATAAAATTACTTTTTTTAATGCTCTAAAGCAGTTGTTCCAAATCGTTTTGGGTGTTGCTGGTGACTTATGTACCAAAACAAAATTCTAACTCCTCACTCCCCACAAATGTATAGTCAGCCTGTGATTGCATTTTATTGGTGCTGGTATTGCATTTCAAATAAGTCTCTTAGTATTTCCAATAATAAAAATCCTTCGAACGTAGTCGGGATCATCAACGATACCTTCTTTAGCTGCATAGTACGTGCTACGCCAGGTTTACATACAGTTTTAAATTTTTTTTAAAGGTTTTATTGAAATTTTATTTAAGTTTCCACATGTCCTCCATCATTAGCAATACTAAGGGTAATACGATTTTTCAGTTCACGGAAAACATTTGCAACTGATTTACAGTAATTCCTGAAATCACATTAGTTATTTTAGCAATACTTAAAACTAGGTACATTAAACTTTATAACATTTTTACAGATTATTTCTATCGCAAATACAACTAAAGTTATAATTTTTTCAAAGAGCACACGACAGGGTGTCCATAAAGTTCGTATGAACTTTAAAAAAATTATAACTTTATTTGTATTTGTGATAGAAATAATTTGTAAAACGGATTAGAAAGAAGTAAATCTATATTTTTAAGGTTTTATTGAAATTTTATTTAAGTTTCCACATGTCCTCCATCATTAGCAATACAAAGGGTAATACGATTTTGCAGTTCACGGAAATCACTTGCCAACTGATTTACAGTAATGCCTGAAATCACATTAGTTATTTTGGCTATACTTAAAACTAGGTACATTAAACTTTATAACATTTTTTACAGATTATTTCTATCGCAAATACAAATAAAGTTATAAATTTTTTAAAGTGCACACGAACTTTGTGGGCACCCTGTATATGTGTGTGTGTGTGTGTGTGGTGGAGTGTGTGCGCGTTTGCGTCTCTGTGTGTGTGTGTGTGTGTGTGTGTGTGTGTGTGTGTGTGTGTGGTGTAATTTATGGTTATCCACTTTTTCACAACACTCTGGATCTTTCTACCACTCAAAGGATGGGAGTGGTACCACCCACACTGTGCACCACTGCTCTATATCATTCATTTTAAATGAGATATGTGTTGTCTCTAATTTTATTCAAGTTTTGTCCCTATTTTAATTCAAATAATAACTTATGAATTTTTCTTTCTATCAGTAGAGGTATATGCTACTCATGCTTGCTATAACTCATAACATGGGGCGACAAAAAGGTAAATCCCTACGAAATTTAAGGTTTCCGTTTAGAACTAAAAATAATACTCTGTTTATTGTGAAACCTGAACATTTGGCTAACATTGACCTGCCTGCCCGCCAAAAAGCGTAGTGTCAAAAGGTTGTTTTTCCCATGACGCCGCTATTATTTTAACTACCTTCTATCCTCGGCAATGTTTATTGTTTTAAAAGACTATTATTAGAATTGTAATAAAAACCCAGCCATATGAAATTGAATTTGCACACTTTTTGTTTGGTCACTGAGATCTGACAACAAAATTAGAAAGCAAACAGTTGATAAAAGCAACAAAAATAACGATAGTAATATTCAGCGTACGCATAATGTAAATAACGATAACGCTTCATCCCAGAGTGAATCTTTTAGGAGCACCAAGAACTACAGTGCTGTTCGATAAAAGTGACTCACCTGATTTTTTTTTTTACTGAATGTTCTTTCTTGAATTGCTGCCATTAATTCGCTCATTTCCGAGTAGTACTTTTTAGAATCAACTGACTTGTTACTTAGCAGAAGGTCATAGTACATGATTTGTTTCCAGTACCATCTGATTCACAGTATATCTTTGTAAGGATGAAGACGTGCTTTTAAGTTAGCTAAAGTTGACTCATATCGCTGACTCCCGGATCTTTTTGGCTGAACATTGTTGTAAACGATCCATTTTTCATCACTCGTAACAATTCGCTTCAAAAAGGGTGCATTGTCATCAGGTTTTTACAGCAAATCAAAGATAAAATGCGATCCAAAAGATTTATTTTTATGCAGATCATGTGGTACCCAAATATTTTCAATCAATGTCTTGATTTGGTCGTCATCTGTAGTGTGGTGGGGTCTGCCTGAGTGTTCTTTATCAATAAGGCTACAATGACCAACTTTAAAATTTATCGAATAACTTCCGTACAGTTCTGTCAGCTAAAACACCTTCACCGTACACAGCACACATCATTTTTTGTTGCTTGCGAGGCATTTTTGCCTTTGAAAACAAGCAACAAGTGTCAAAAATGCACCTTTATAATCTTCCATTTTCATAGGGATGCAAAATTGACACAAATTAAATATTTTTAAACTGTCTTTCTCAAGCGAAAGTTTAATATGTAATCTAATAAGAAATGTAAATACAGTGCTGTTCGGTAAAAGTGACTCACCTGATTTTTTTACTAAATGTTCTCTTCTCCGATGAAACGAAAGTTGAGCTGAATTCAAAGGATAAGCGATCTAAAATCCGAAGAAGAATCTTTGAAAGCTCTTTGAATTTAGCAGTAAGTACTGTCAAGCATCCGTTCACTATAATGTTCTGGGGATGCTTTTCTTGTCATGGAACTGGTTTTTTAAAACCTATTGAAAAGACCCTCAGGAGCGAGCATTACAAGATAATTTTAGAGTCTTGTCTGCTCCCTTCTGCTGAAAGGGTGCAAATCGACCCCACCAAGCTCATTTTTATGCAGGATAATGCTCCCTGTCACAAATCAAAACTGATGAAGGAATACTTTGATGAGAAGCAGGTGAGTGTTATGACACGGCCGCACCGATCTCTTGGCCTCAACCCCATAGGAGACTTATGGAGCATTATAAAGTACAGGCTCTCGAGAAAGCAGTTGAGCAGCAAAGAGGATTTGATTGTGAATTTCATATCCGAATGGAATTCAATGTTTGGAGATGAGATTTGCCAGAACTTAATCAAGTCAATACCAAAAAGGGTTGAAAAGTTTATTCAAAATAAAGGAGGACCCATAGATTATTAAATATTTCGAACTATATTACCTATTACAAATAAATTATACCTCTATTATTCTTTATTTAAAGCTGTTCGGTTATGTTGAATACTAGTTGCAGGATATAATTGAGTCACTTTTATTGCACAGAGTTTTCCCCTAAATCTCATTTATATCCAAAATTATAATTATCAATAGAATACCTTAGGGTGAGTAAACTTTTTTACTAAGTGGTCGGGAAGGGGTCTTTATATTAGTAAGATTAAAAATTAGTTTGACCCCCAAAACAATAGGCGAAAAAATTTTTAAGTAAAAAAAATCAGGTGAGTCACTTTTATCGAACAGCACTGTATAAGCAAACGCCTACAATTGGAAATAGTCTTCGGCTTTAAATAATACACAAAGGGTTGATAAGCGGTAAAAAACTGTCAATCAACCTCACCCAAGTGGTTCCAACAGAAAAGTTTTCCGAGATTTATAACAATATTTTACAAGCATATAGAATTCAATTTCTGAACTATAGCAGTAAATTATTTATTGAAAATCTCACGAAAATATTATTCCCAATAAACATTAAAACAATTAAATGGCTATGAGGACATAAAATTAATTCATGTAATATATCTTGTTATTACATTAATACCGATTATATAGACTTACTGTTTCAGGAGAAAAACGTATTTTTGATACAACTTGCTTTTCTTTTTTTTTAACTTGTCTTAAGTTATAAACTTACTGTGATTTATACCCGAAGCAAAAAAGTTAGATGCTTATAAAATCTATTTCCGTATAGAAGTAAAAATAAGCTTTTAGACAGACGGCCTATTCATCGTTACATCCGAACAACTTTTTTCATCATCCGATTATCGCAACTTCGTAAATATATGATTTCCTCAAGTGGATACACTTTCTTTTTTGCTATCTGATGAAGCGAGAGTTCTTGAGGATTCTCGGGGCCTACTTTTCGAAAATCCTCTTCACGTCGCTTGGCCAATTCGGAATGGAGAAAGAATGATCTTTGCGTCATCAGGTGCAATCAAGCGTGTTCGTTTTTGGATATGATTCTTTGACATTCTTCCCAGTATTTCAACACGCTCTTAAGCACATGAAAGGTTTTTCTCTACAGAAATTTCACAGATTATTTTATCGCTTTTTCTTCGGTTCCTATTCTTTTTGGATCCTTGTAAAAAAACATTCTTTGAATAACAGTCATACAATACATCTCGGTAAATATTAATTTCCTTGAAATCTTCCAAGGGAACAATTCTGAGCCGTAAGCCATCTTGCTCAATAAATTCTTCATATAACTATTAGAGAGAATTAGAAAAAATACAACTATTCTATCAATCTATCTATCTATCTATCTATGTATCTATCTATCTATATACAGATAGATAGATAGATATATTTATTATATATATATATATATATATATATACACAATATATATATATATATGTATATGTCTGTGTGTGTGCATATATATTTTTTTGTATATACATATCAGGTATATGTCGTATAGGCTGCCAAGGTAGACAATGCCTACTTTGAATAATATAGATCAGCAGCTACATTTTCCTTTTGTGGAACAACCTGCACTTAATCCAACAATACACACACACACACGCGCGCACACACACACACACACACACACACATATATGTGTGTGTGTATGTGGAGTATATATATATATATATACATATATATATATATATATATATATATATATATATATATATATATATGTTTGTTTGTGTGGAGTAGTTGATAGCGGCTAGTATTGAGGAATCGGAATGCCGATCTCTGATTCCAGTTGAATCCATTACATTCATTTACGTGCTAATACCCTTGGGAAATCCCCCAGCTACGGGTAAATATCACAGACCTTGGATGGCAACTGGTCTACCGCAGTTAAGAAATGACAACCCAATTGCGGTAAAAAAATCTGCCTTGTCAGTCATGTATCATGTATTAGACTTTAGAGTGTTGTAAATACATTTTTTGGCGATAATAATGAATTAGTGATACAAGTCCTACTCGAAACTAAGAAAATAGTACTGGAATTCTATAAAAATGGAGCGGGAATTTCAAATAAGAATATTCCTTACTTTTACACACTTTACGTCCAGAAAAGAAAAAAAAACAAAACTAGCACGGACACAAGAAAAAGTGACAGTAAAGCTTAATTGCAGTACTTTATGAGTCCTATTTAATGAAATTTATATATATTTAGCTTTTACTTCTTGAAGCTACATAACAGAACTAGCAAATATTAATTATTCGTTTAAAATATCCCAAAGCCTGATAAGCATCAATACCATTTACTTATGTTAAAAAAGATTTAATCCTTCATCTCCAGCATGAGATGGAAGGCACATTTTTTTCTTAATAACCACGAGAATAGTTTCAAGGATACCACTGAATTTAAAACTTACGATGCTACATTGAGGAATTAGACAATTTCGAATCCAACTTAATCGGATTCTTAAAGTTGATAAACTATAGAAATGTCCAAAACATTACACACCAACAAATTAAAAAAGCTCTCGAAAGTATCAAGAATAGTACGAAGATATTAATTAAAGCGAATAAATCTAGTTCTTTATATAAGATGAGTCCCGACAAGGAAGTAACTAAACATTATTATAGGAAGTAACTAAACATTATAAAAAGCCCCCATGAATTTTAAAAACTGAACTTAATAAGGAAGTTATATTAACTAACAAATTTTAGAAAATAAAGTGGAAAAATCCAACATTAAACACTACTTTATAACATTAAAATACCCTAGGATTTTTATACTCTGCTCTACTTCGTGTATTGAGCACCTTACGTCTTTTCTTATTTTACTCGAATGAGGTTTTTTTCTTTGAGCTTGAAATTAGGATTCTTATGAGTCTACTTGTATGTTTTGGGGCTTTCTTTTTTTCCAAAATTTTCTCCCAGATACCAATTTGCTATCTGTCTATATGTCTGAGATGAGGTATTATGTACACTATTTACATTATTCGGACTATTGTCAAGGACACATGACACAGTGGATAAAGGCGTTGGTTAGATCCAGTGACAGGACCCAATGACTGTGTTTTCAATACTCGGTTAAGGCAGTGGAGAACTTGGAGAGGTGAATTAACAGGTGATAACTGATAACTGACATCTATTAAACATGGCAAGTGGAACTAGAACAGTCTACCCCAGTGAGCGAAATAAGGGGTTCAGTTCGACATCTGAAGAAGGCCGGAGCGTACAAAGGCCGAAACGTTGTGATAAATATGGCGACAAATATGAGGACAATAGTCCGAATAATGTAAATAGATACCAATTTGTTTTCATATATTTTTATCTGCAAATTGTACTATGCAGGTCTTTTTTTATACCAGTCAAGTATAGACATTAAGATAATAATAATTTTAGTTCTAGTTAACTATATTGAGAACTCTTTTGAGTTACAGATAATAGAACAGGTTAATATTAATTATTCGTTTAAAAACACCCCACTGCTTGATAAGCATGAATACCAGTTGACGATGTTACAAAGACTGAATCTTTCATCTCCAGCATGAAATCGAAGGCACATATTTTTCTATTAGGTTGGTGCAAAAATAATGTCGTTTTTTGACATGATCTTGAACGTCAAAAAACGACAATATTTTTGCACCAACCTAATAAATAACCACCAGAATAAAAGTATGGTTACTGGAGTAGAAGAATGATTATAAATAAGTGATAGAAATTAGGAGAATTTGAGATAATTATAATCAAGTAATTCATCGAGTCTAGAAGCAACCTCAAGAGAATGCACTGGACGGCCGTTTCGTCCTATTTTTGGGACTCATCAGCAGTGTGCAGCTACTACTGAGAATTGAAACCCGGACAGTTACATTATCAGGCAAATGTCATACCAACAGTTCCAACATTCCTCTGTTGAGGCGGCTTCTAGACTCCATGAATTACTTAGATGTCGTGGCTCGTGGGGGCACAGTCCTATGGGTAAAAGAGAAACTCGCATGAGTTCCACCACGGAATATATGTGATCGAGTGGCTCTATTTCGAGTCTAATTCGCTACCTCTTCGTCACCGAGACCCATTCGAACAGTTATGGTTTAGATATATGGAAATAATAAAATCAGTTATATATATATATATATATATATATATATATATATATATATATATATATATATATATATATATATATGTATCAATTATGTGGAGCAGGTTCAATTTATATTACGCGAATCATTCATACGAAAAGCAGATAATGAAGTTAATGATATAAATGGCAAGAATCACTCTAGCAAACAATTTTTAATAATAAAATACATTAACCTCGAACCCGTTAATGAATGGTATGATCCTTGTTTAACTTCATTATCTGCTTTTCGTATGAATAATTCGCGTAATATATATATATATATATATATATATATATATATATATTACGCGAATTATATATATATATATATTACGCGAATTATATATATATATATATATATATACACATATATATATATATATATATATATATATATATATATATATATATGTGTATATATATATATATATATAGTTAAATTCCAAGATCAATTCTGTGGACAAGACAGATTGGTATAAAATTACAATTGGAAAAATCTTAGATTTATTAAATGCTTGATTAACCAGAAGAAAGCCTTGGACAGAAGCGTCTATCTTTTTAAATTTGGATTTTTAATGTAACTATAACAACAGAGAGATTTCGATTTCATTTTTGCCTTGAAAAAGTCGGAAAACGAAACGAGTCGGCAAAATCTAAGAATTTTCCAATTATCATATATATATATATATATATATATATATATATATATATATATATATATATATATATATATATATATATATATATATATATGTCATCCACAGACAGACTTTTTCGCTGTTTCTCAGCTCATCAGTGTGGCTAGACGTCCGATTGCCTCTAGCTAGGATCGAAACCCGACTGAATTTGCGTCAGTCGGACCTTCTCCCACTAAGCCGTCGGCGCACGGCAGGGATGAAGGTGAATTTTAGCGTGTTTATTTTTAGATTTAGATAAACACACAGTGACTGACAGTGACTGGAAACATATATATATATATATATATATATAATTGATTTTATTTTTCCATATATCTAAACCTTAACTTAATAAGGAAAATAGCGTTCGTGAACATTGTTTTGTTTCATTCGCTTTTGTTTACTGACATTCTCTCTCAAGTCAAGAGGTTGGGTAAAGTTGGTATTAAAGAGAAAGAACTATTAAATGCCCGAGTAACGATTCTTATTTATTATTTGCAATTGTCGTTTCAGTATAGTTCGACTAAACGCTATACATAACAATGATTAACTATAATGTTTCTTGCATTTTTTAACTTTACGTTGTACGTAACGTTCTCCACATTTTAAAGCATTTTAATCCTAATTTAATGTGGAAAATAGCGTTGATTAAAAATTTATGAAACAATCATGGACGTGAGTGCTCAGTAGGACTCAGAGGTGACGCAAGAGATGGGTTTTGATGATTTGTTCTCCGGGCATCACCAGGTGTATGATGTCTCAATTCTCTAGTCCAGCCACGGGTAAACTGTGCCCCGATGAACACATACGACCCTTTTGGCCTTCTGAATGGCACATTTCCTTTAATGAGGAAGATAACGTTTCTTAAAATGTAGTGTTTTGTTTCGTTCTCACTTGTTCACTCGCATTCTCTCTCACGCAAAAAGGATGAGAGAAGTTGTTGGTATGACATCATATGAAAGTCTCAGTCTGTTGAAGCTATTTCAGGACATGAGTTTTATGTTGATCTTTTAGCTTTGCAGCAACTTGCAGTGTTATGAAACACTGGCGCACCCTATATTGTATATTAAATTTCCTGCTCTTCTATACGAAAGTTGTTATAATTGATCAAAAAATAGAGGTATTTAAAATGTTTTCTATTTATTAGTTCTACATCCTGACTATAAAAAGTGTAGGAAATGAAACAATTATTAACGGGAGTGCTCAGTAGGACTCAGGGGTGACTCAAGAGATTCGTTGTTTTTCTCCCGGTTTTAATGTATGTTCTCCGTGCTTCATCGAACGTATGATACCACATCATGGGCAAACTGCGGCCTTCAGGCCATATGCGGCCCGTTTCGTCTTATGAATGGCACGCTTAATTTAATGTGGAAAATAACGTTTATTAAAATTTTGTTTTCTTTCATTCTAACATGTTCACCCACATTCTCGCACACGCCAAGAATTTGAGAGAAGTTGTTATCAAATAAAAATAACTACTAAATGCCTGAGTTACCTCTCTTATTATTTCCCATTGTGTTTTTTAGCTCGACTCAAACCCTATACATAACAATGATTAACTATAATATTTCAAGTATTTTGTAACATTTCGCTGAAGGTAAAGTTCTCAATATTGGCGATACTGATTAAGGAAGATGATACGTGTAAAAAATAGTTTGCTTTTAATATATTTTTCGTTTAAAAGATATTTGTTTTCTATTTTCAAATGACTAAATTAGAAACAAATCTCACGTAGAAGCATGTGTTAAGTACTGTGTTATCAGTAATAATATCATACGAAATCATTTCCCCAAATGAAAAAAATATAAACTTTTCCCCCATTTGTAAGGTGCGCGATCTTTTGGAGTGGAAATGTTCATTTTACATTCAACAAAATATTATTTAAAATTTTTTATTAGTACAGCCCACTTTATGATGAGCCTTACCACATGTGATACACTTTATGATGAACCATACAAAATGTGGCACACTTTATGGTGAACCATACCACATGCGATCAAATTTATGATGAGTCATACCATATGCGATCCACATTATGACGAGACATACGACATGCGATCCACATGATGATGAACCATACCACATGCGATCAACTTTATGATCAGCCATACCACTTGCAAACCACTTTATGATCAGCCGTAACACATGCGGCCCACTTTATGATTAGCCATACCATATGCAATCTACTTTATAATGAGCCATACCACATGCGACCAACTTTATGATGAGTCATACCGTATGCGATTTAATTTATGATGTGCCGTAAAACATGCGATCCGCTTTAAGATGAGCCATAATACATATGACCCACATTAGGATAGACCATACCACTTGCGAACCACTTTATGACGAGCCATAACACATGCGACCCACTTTATGATCAGCCATACCACATGTGATTTACTTTATGATCAGCCATACCACTTGCGACCCACGTTATGATGATCCGTAGCACATGCGATCCACTTTATGATGAGTCGTAACAGATGCGATTCACTTTATGATGAGCCATACCACATGCGGTTCACATTATGATGAACCCATATCTCATGCTATCCACTGTTTGGAAAAAAGATTTTCCGTACCTGATCTGAACTATAATCAGAAACTATTATTTGGAAAAGTGGAAAATGAAGTGTTGGAAAAGTTTCATGTTTTCTTCTGAAATCAAGTAAATATGGACTTTAAGTAAAATTGATGATTACCTCAAATAATGGCGTCACTTTAAGATGGCGGCAGGTGTATATGTCACCATCCTTTACAGTTCTTGTAGTTGTGAAAAATCTTATTTTGAGATTAGAGTTGGTAAATATTATTATGCATTTTGTATTGTTATGTACCTATTATTTATTATATTCTCATACAGGCAGATGGACGTATGAATCTATGTCTTCTCTCTACATCTATGGGTTCATTATTTTCAGTATATCCTTATTATATACCCACAAAAACTCTTACACTCTCAAAATACATTTTCTGACTTTAAATATCCTGCAAAAGTTTGATAATCCGTAAAATAAATAAAGTCAGGCAAAACTGCACTGATAACAGCCTAGCGTTCAGGGCAATCACTGCAGTCATACATGGACCGCTGCCCCAGATTAACAAATTAGCAATGAAAAAAATATACTTCCCCTGTAACAAAATTTCCATTGTGTCGTCTAAAGTGTTTCTCGTTGTCCCTGCTTAAATTCATAATTTTCGTGCATTATTCAAATTCTGCGAACGTATTGATTCTCATCACACACACACACACACACACACACACACACACACACACACACACACACACACACACACACACATATATATATATATTTATGTTTCGCGTTGTTTTTAGAGATACAAGTATTTAAGTAAATGCTCTGTTTATAATAAACAGTATTAAATAACATTTACCGGCCTGAATGTCCGAGAAATCTTTATAGAAAATATTCGTCATTCAGGCCGGTAAATGTTATTTAATACTGTTTATTATAAACATTTACTTAAATACTTGTATCTATAAAAAGAATGTTAAACATAAAACCGTCTCTTTAAATAATTGTCAGACTTTGTCCATTTCATAATATATATATATATATATATATATATATATATATATATATATATATATATATATATATATATATATATATATATATATATATATAGGGTATTTAGGCAGCAATCCTTCTTTCATGAAACTTGCATTAAATATGACAGACAACGTGCTTTGATTAATTTTTTTATATAATTTCTCATGTGATCTTATAATTTTTTTCTTTTCAGTGGAGAAATTATATAGAAACTGTCCAAATGTTTTTTCCGTGCTTTTTTTGGCTATACATTTGCCATTTTCTAGCTTGAAATATATTGTAAACCAGAAATAGATTGTTACATATATATATTTATATAATGTTTCATTTTCAAAACACAGTCAATATATTTTGTCCATGTTTATAGTTGATATTATTTTTATTAATAAGGCTTACATTATTTTTAGCCTTTTTATATAACAAATTTACTATTTCGCCATACAAAAAACCTACCAGCATAAATTCATGTACACTTAACTACAAGAGCGAATGCCCATATTACTACAAAATAGCAATTATAAAAAATCTAATACATCGTGCAGAAACTAATTCATCCACAAAACAGATTTTTTTACAGTGAACTAAAGAATATCCAGACTTATTATAATTGCTTTCAAAACTATATAGCTGATGAACAATTAAGATGCTTTCTTAGAAAACTCAATACTAAGCAAATAATACATAATACTGCTTCTACTAATCTCAAATATATTAATCTCCTATATCGTAATCAAATGCATACTAATTATAAATAAGATGAAAATATACTAAACAAATGAGTACATTCTAATATATCTACAACAGATCCTATCAAAAAAATTAAGTTAATGATATACTACACTAAATCTAGTATATCCAACTCAATTATTCGCAATGATTTTTCTCCCCAGGTTAGCGATTTGCAAAAAACCAACATAGCTTACAAATTCAAGTGCCCTTTGGGAGATTGTATATCCAGCGAATTAAATAATATTTATATTGGTCACACCACAAACTCGCTTTCACGACGCTTGACACTATATTTGAATTATAACTTGAATTGAACAGTTTTAGGCATTTAAAACAACATGCCTCGCCTCACACAATTCCGGAAAATCCTTGTTGAAAACACAACTATACTTAAGCATGAAAACAATAAACAAAAACTAAAAATTCTTGAAGCCATATACATAAAACAGTTGAAACCTAACCTGAACAAAATAAACTACGAATCCTCCACGAATATTCTTAAATGCCTATAATTGGTAACAGAAGCCATTGGTTTATACCAAGGCCTTCCCATACTTAATACTTCTCGTTTTCACTCTCACGTGGTCATAAGTGACGTCATGAGCTCCGGTGCGATTTTCGATTCCAGCGTCTTGTATGCACGATTTTGTCGTTGCTTGGAAATCTTCCATGTAAACAGAAACAGACTATCATCATTGTTTTGTCCGTGTATTGCTTAATATATTGTAATGTAATTGTCATATTTGATAATGGCTTATGTAAGCCGAAAACTTAGATAGGATTAAAAAATATGTATCAATATTGTGATTTTCTTTCTTTGTTTAATGATAATTTTATTAAGCTTATCAGACGATATGAAAAGAATTTACATAAAATAAGTAGACAGCACTTGTCTATATTAATTAATGAAACAATCATCAATATATATATACATGCATCAATACATATAAGTGATAATTAGGAGGATTTGATAAACATAATTAAGTAATTCATCGAGTCTGAAACCTCAACAGAATGCAGAAAGAACTGGACGGCCGTTTCGTCCCATATTTGGGACTCATCAGCAGTGCGCATCCACTACCGAGAATTGAAACCCGGACATTTAGCTTGTCAAGCAAACATCATACCAACTGTTCTACGGGCCTCGGTAACGAAGAGGTAGCAAATCAGACTCAATATAGCGCGCTCACTCACAAATTCCGTGGTGGAACCCAACTTAGATTCTCTCTAACCATAGGACTGTGTCTCCCGGAGCCACGACTACTATCACCAAGCCGCGCCAACTGGAGCATTAGAAGCCGGTTCAAGCAATGATATATAAATGATATATTAGGAGGATTTGATAAATATAATTAAGTAATTCATCGAGTCTGAAACCTCACATTTTTAATATACATGCTTGTTTTATTCCTCACATTTAATCGTCCTGAGAATGACGATAAACTACATTCGCGTCGCGTGTAAGACGATAAACTATATCCGACAGCAAGGTCTTTGATCAGAAGGTTTTGAGAGGCGTGGAATCACCTCTTATTTGCTGGTGTTCCTAGGTCTACCCTAACCTGAGGTGGTAGAACCTGTTAGGGTCCCAGGTATGGGCAAATACTTAACCCCCAAACCGGGGTCAAAATACTATGAAAGTATAAAAATAGGTTTTAATACCAGCAATAGCGTTTTTGAACATTTTTACCAACAATACATTTTTGAAAAAAAGTATTATCAGCAATAAATTTTTGAAAAAATATTACTAGCAGTACATTTTGTTTGAAAAATATTACCAGCAATACATTTTTCGAAAAGAAAAAACATTTACCAGCAATAGATTTTAAAAAATTTTTTTTCCAGCAATATGATTTTGAAAAAATATTACAAGCAATACATTTTTGGAAAAGAAAAAAACATTTACCAGCAATACATTTAAAAAAAAATACCAGAAATACGTTTTTGAAAAGAAGAAATTACCAGCAATACATTTTGAGAAAAAAAATACCAGCAATACGTTTTTGAAAAAAAGAAATTACCAGCAATACATTTTGAAAAAAAATACCAGCAATACGTTTTTGAAAAAAAGAAATTACCAGCAATACATTTCTAAAAAAAATACCAATAATTCATTTTTGAAAAAATATATTACCAGGAATAAAAATCTTGTCCGTATGAAATATCTCATTAAGGTGAATATGCCGTAAAACAAAACAAACCAAACCAATTCACGTTTAATTAAAATACGTAAATTCAGCCAAGCATCATGTATCTATTTATTTATTTGTCATCAATCAAATGACACATGTAGCTTTTTCACCTTTCAAGTAGTTGTTTATAAAAAAAGTTCTAATATAGTGTAGTGAATTGTATAAATATATGTTGTGTTTTTCACATATAATTCATTTAATAATGCTGTTATAATGCTATAATGCATTATGAATGTTTAAGATTTTTTATTATTTTTCACACATATAATAGTTGGAATATAATATGCATTTATTTGTTCGTATACGCGGATTGATATAAGAATGTGTATTGAAGACAAATACTGAATTTGCTATTATAAATGCCTTAAGAAACAGAAAAAAACATCCCTTACCCAATAATCCCTTCTCTAATTTTAATTAAATTTATAATTTGGCAGGAGTTTATGCTCCTAAATTGGTTAGTGTATTGGGGTATGTATCGTTCAAGCTGTATATCGGGACACTCAGTCATATAGGACTAATGCTAAGAGTTAGCATTAGGCCTTAGGCGCGCGACAGGGTCTTAGTGCTTGTCGAACTCTCTGCCTTCGGGCAGAGAGGAGTCCAGACGAAGCTATGCCGAAGAGCAGAGTCTCGTCTGGAGAGGCAGACCAACCCGAACCTTTTATTACGGCGATAACGGGGAAATTTCGCCCGGGTGTACAGGCACAGAAAAAAAAAGCATTTTAAACCGGCCTTGTCCCACATCCCGCTCTGCGGGAAAATACAGAGTCATCATTAGATCTTAGCAACGCGATAAGCTGTCAGTGCTTGTCGAACTTTCTGCCTTCTGGCAGAAAGGAACCCAGTCGAGGATATGCCGAAGGGCAGTCTCTCGTCTCGGGAGGTAGACAAACGTTATTACGGGGTCTACGCGGAAGTATTGCCCGAGCCTATGGGTTTGGAACGCCCCACGTAAAAAACCGGCCTTGTGCCACATCCCGCCTTGTTGAGAGGACTTGGGTAAATTCCGTGTCAGCATTAGACGCGTGCTAAGCCCTTAGTACTTGTGGAAAAGAGGGAACCCAGACGAGGTGATGCCGAAGGTCCCTCTCGTCTATGGAGGTAGACAAACTACGTGGAATTTGCCTGGGACTACGGGCTCGGAAAAAACCCACGTTTAACCGGCCTTGTGCCACATCCCGTTCTGTGGGGAACTCGGGTAAATACCGAGTTAGTATTAGGTCAATTGCTAAGTGTTCCTTTATGTAGTAAAACTTCTATTTTATTACTGTTATGGGTCCTTACCTATAAGTACAGAATGAACTCTTCCTAACACTATGTATACTACGCCTCTCAAGAGAGAGGGACGAATCGAGTCGAGCCGATAGTAGTTCACTCTAAACCAGACTGACAGTCATACTAACACCTTCCGCATCTTGTATTATCATTCCGTGTAATATACGTTATTTCTACTCTTGTGTTCGTGTTGTTCTTCCTTTGTCCTAACCTGGAACATAACACTTACTTACCTTAATTTGTCTTACTTATTGTTTTTCTTTGTTATCTCGAAAACACGAAATAGAACACACACACACACACACACACGAACACACACACACATACACACACACACATATATATATATGTACAAGTTTTATTAGTATATATATTTTGTGGATATTGTAAAGTTTCATTTTTGCAATATATATATGGAACAATTAGGATTCAGAAAAAATTTTAAAGTACTTTTATCTTTTAAATAACTAATCGATATTCTTTGCGGTAGAAGCATGTTTAAGCTGATTGTATCGACGTTAGAAAGATTACTTTTGCAAATAAAAAAATAAGAATCGAAAACCAAAATAGACTGTAAATGTTGCCATTTTGAAAATGTTTTTGTTCCAACTTTAAAGTCGAGTTAATTAAATTTATTTGGCAGGTTGTCTAAGTAAATGTTAAATAATTATGTGTCAACCCGCGGTAAAAGACATCAAAAAATAATGAGAGACATTTAGCCTAAATGTGTATTGGATGAAAAAAGCCAGTGATTGAATGCGATGAAGTGACATTTTCGAAAATAACGATAAGACGTTTGAAGATGTTTGTGTCATTTTGATCCACTTGAGAACTTGAATTAAGTGTTAATCTTAGTTTCCCTTCAGAAGCGAACCCATCAAAAATTGAAAACCAAAATGATTCCGATAAATAAAAAAATAAAAAAACGAAATATGTTAATAGCGCTTTCTCAACCAAGAATCTTCATTCAGGACACCAAACACTCTTAAGTGTCTGCAAGAAGAACCAATGCTAAAGCTGTTTTCTTTCCCGAAAGCGAGATCCCTAAATAAGCAACGAGGGCCTGAATGAAATCCCAATATAAACAACACTAAATATTGTATGAGAAAAAGCCCCAAAAAACCAATAAAACAGAGACATAGCCACCCACGCAGACCCCACCCCCACATAAACACACAAAAACACGCACACATGCACAAACATGTGGAGGAATAACTTTGATAGTTGAATGTATTTGATTGCCCGGAAAGTTTATGCCGATTTTTAAGGGAAATTAAAACACAAAACAAAATTATGCGATTAAATATTTATTCAACTAAATATGAACCATTTTGACCGGAATAAATGAAAATCCGAAGGAGCAATGTCTGGTGAATATTGATGTTGGGCTAACACAGCCCAGCCAAGCTGCAAAAATTTTTGCCGTGTTGCCAAAGAAACGTGAGGTCTAGCACTGTCCTAATGGAAAACAACACGATAGCTAATTTTCGACGTCTTTCTTGAATTGCTGCCATTAATTCGCTCATTTCCGAGTATTACTTTTTAGAATCAACTGACTAGTACAGGATTTGTTTCCAGTACCATCTGATTCACAGTATGTCTTTGTAAGGATGAAGACGTTCTTTTAAGGTAGCTAAAGTTGACTCATATCGCTGACTCCCGGATCTATTTGGCTGAACATTGTTGTAAACGATCCATTTTTCATCACTCGTAACAATTCGCTTCAAAAAGGGTGCATTGTCATCAGGTTTTTACAGCAAGTCAAAGATAAAATGTGATCCAAAAGAATTATTTTCATGCAGATCATGTGGTACCCAAATATTTTCAATCAGTGTCGTGATTTGGTCGTCATCTGTAGTGTGGTGGGGTCTGCCTGAGCGTTCTTTATCAATAAATGACCAACTTTAAAATTTATCGAATAACTTCCGTACAGTTCTGTCAGCTAAAACACCTTCACCGTACATAGCACATATCTTTTTTTGTTGCTTGCGAGGCATTTTTGCCTTTGAAAACAAGCAACAAGTGTCTAAAATGCACCTTTATAATCTTCCATTTTCATAGGGATGCAAAATTGACATAGATTAAATATTTTTAAACTGTCTTTCTCAAGCGAAAGTTTAATATGTAATCTAATAGCAAATGTAAGTACAGTGCTGTTCCGTAAAAGTGACCCACCTGATTTTTTTACTAAATGTTCTCTTCTCCGATGAAACGAAGGTTGAGCTAAATTCAAAGGATGAGCGATCTAAAATCCGAAGAAGAAGCTTTGAAAGCTCTTTGAATTTAGCAGTAAGTACTGTCAAGCATCCGTTCAGTATAATGTTCCGGGGATGCTTTTCTTTTCATGGAACTGGTTTCTTAAAACCTAATGAAAAGACCCTCAGGAGCGAGCAGTACAAGAGGATTTTAGAGTCTTGTCTGCTACCTTCTGCTGAAAGGGTGCAAATCGACCCCACCAAGCTCATTTTTATGCAGGATAATGCTCCCTGTCATAAATCAAAACTGATGAAGGAATACTTTGATGAGAAGCAGGTGAGTGTTATGACATGGCCGCCCCAATCTCCTGACCTCAACCCCATAGAAAACTTATGGAGCATTATAAAGTACAGGCTCTCGAGATAGCAGTTCAGCAACAAAGAGGATTTGATTGTGAATTTCATATCCGAATGGAATTCAATGCTTGGAGATGAGATTTGCCAGAACTTAATCAAGTCAATACCAAAAAGTGTTGAAAAGGTTATTCAAAATAAAGGAGGACCCATAGATTATTAAATATTTCGAACTATATTACCTATTATAAATAAATTATACCTCTATTATTCTTTATTTAAAGCTGTTCGGTTATGTTTCTATTGATTACTAGTTGCAGGAAATAAGTGAGTCACTTTTTTTGCACAGAGTTTTCCCCTAAATCTCATTTATATCCAAAATTATAATTATCAATAGAATACCTTAGGGTGAATAAACTTTTTTACTAGGTGTTCGTGAAGGGGTCTTTATATTAGTAAGATTAAAAATTAGTTTGACCCCCAAAACAATAGGCGAAAAAGATTTTAAGTAAAAAGAATCATGTGAGTCACTTTTATCGAACAGCACTGTATATTATATCTGATGATAAATCTGACGTGTTGTGACGTAATGGAACCTGACCCACTTATAATCTGCATGAACTTACCTGACAACCTAATATATCTATTTGTTTTCGGAGAAAAATAAATATTCATTTGAAATGTCTTTTCAGAGGAAATCTTTTCGGGATGCTATATTTTTTTTTTGCCTTCAGAACAGTGAATTCTTTGTCTCAAAGATTCCATTAACGAATTTCGTAATTAATTTTAACATTTCGCCCACGCTTAAAACATACAAATTTTATGAAAATGTTAAACGTCAAGACCGCTTTCATGAGAGGGGCCGGGAATTTCTGTTTGGTTCAAAGTAAAGGGCCGCGTGGTTTCAGAGGCGTGTCTACCCTATGGGCGGTGGCGATAAGAGGAAATTGGTCCAATGAAATGGAAAAATTCCGATTTGGAAGCCGAACAGATGAGAAGCAACTTCAATTTGCAACATCTTGGGATGTGATCGCTTCAGAAATAAAAATCACTAATCAGAAACTCCGACGTCCTCACATAATCTCCATCTTCCAAAGAGTTCTTAATGAAAATCATTTAATTTTGATCTCAAACAATTGCGCCTTATCAGTTACTGGACGCTGTCTACCCTAACACAAAAGAGATAACTATCTTTGTGACAAACAAAATAGTACTCTATGTACACTATGCCCACTTTGGCGCGACAAGTTCTTCATTCTGGTTAAGTAATTTAATTTAATAATACATAAGTTAACTGAGCAGCCGAATATATATATATATATATATATATATATATATATATATATATATATATATATATTATACATACATATATATATATATATATTGATGCATGTTTCATTAAATAATATAGACACGTTTTGTCTATTTATTTTAAGTAAGTTCATTTCATATTGTCTGATAAGCTTAATAACATTATCATTGAAAGACGAAAGGAAATCAGCATATTGATACATGTTTAATCCTATCTAAGCAACAAAAACAGATTATCATTATTGTTTTGTCTGTGTATTGTTTGATATATTGAAATGTAATTATTATCTTTGATAATGGCTTATGTAAGTCGAAAGCTTAGATTGAATTTAAACATGTATCAATATGGCGATTTCCTTTCGTCTTTCAATGATAATGTTATTAAGCTTATCAGACAATATGAATGGAACTTACTTAAAATAGATAAAACTTGTCTATATTATTTAATGAAACATGCATCAATGAAAAATTGCTGCCTAAATACACAAATATATTTATGTATAATACCCATATATATATATACATATATATATATATATATATATATATATATATATATATATATATATATATATATATATATATATATATATATATATATAATACCACTTGAATTCTTGGGGAAGATAGGGCCGAAACATCTCTCCAACGGACGCGTTTCAGGGCAATCCTCTTCAGCTGGACCCAAGTCGTGCCGTTTTCCCTCGCCTCTACTTTTGCGCCAAGTCTGTTTTGATCGACACACTTTTCGCTTCCCTTGTAGATTCCAGTGAAGATCCTGGTGACACTAGAAGCAGGCTTGGGGAGTCTCAGGCCGATCTATCCCCCATTTCCGTTTCTTGTTGTCAATCTCGATTGGGGCTTGTCTGGTCCTGTCCCCAATTTGTTCGTTGGAGACGACTTCTGGCCACCTGGTATTCAGAATGTTCCTGAGACATCGGTTGGCAAATGTCCGAAGTTTGTAGGTACTGGTCTTGGTTACCCGCCAGGTTTCTTAACCGTAACCCTCTCACTTTGAAACAAGATCCGGATTTTTAACACCAGCATCAAGTCGGTCCTACTTTACGACCAGCTGAAGTCGTAGGTTAATTGATCGAAGTGAGCGATTATTTTGCCATTTTCATCGAAGGCTTACTGCTCGTTTCCAAATTTGTGGCGTAATGGATAATGGTTCTTGATGAGAAATCGTAGAGCCGAGTTCGAATTCCAGTTACGTGCAAATAACCTAGGGAAAGGTATGAATATATCCATTGCCCTCCAAGCTATGAGTTAAATAGTCAGATGTGTATCAGAAAATCGTTATTATTCTTCCAAAAGTTGTACAATCTAAAAGTATGTCTCGGGTTTAAATAACCTTAAAAAGATTGTTAAACCGTAAAAAATCAATCAATCAATCACATTCTTGTTGCGATCACATATTCAGGATGGTTTATACTTCCTCAATAACCGGAGAAAAACTTTAGTTTATAGTTCAAATATTCGTAGCAGATCTTAGGTAAAAGCAATAAGCACAATTCCTCGATCACGATGACTTGCAATTCGACGCATCACGAAAGCTTCAGAACACGTTCGTCTGCCTAAATATTATAAATATATAGTCTTTCAAATTAAAACTATATATATATATATATATATATATATATATATATATATATGTGCGTGTGTGTGTGTGTATGTGTGTGTGTGTGTGATAGAAATTAGGAGGATTTGAGATAATTATAATTAAGTAATTCATCGAGTCTAGAAGAATTCTCAAGAGAATGCAGAAAGCACTGGACGGGCCATTCGTCCTATATTTGGGACTCATCATCAGTGCGCATGCACTACCGAGAATTGAATCCCCGGAACGAGGCCCGTTGGAACAGTTGGTATGTCATTTGCCTGATAACGTAACTGTCCGGTTTTCAATTCTCGGCAGTGTATGCGCAAATATAGGACAAAACGGCCTCCAGTGCTTTCTGCATTCTGCTGAGCTTTCTTCTAGACTCGATGAATTACTTAATGATATATATATATATATATATATATATATATATATATATATATAGAGAGAGAGAGAGAGAGAGAGAGATAGATAGATATTACTTGTTATATAGGAATAAAGTGTCGATGATGACACTTGAGGTTAAACATAGATCGCCAGTGAGCAAGCACAGGTGATCCCATTATCGAATTAAATAGATCACTTGACCATAGAGGAAACGCACAAGTAGAAAGTAGCGTGACGCCTAAACGATCGCCATTTCTAGTCTATCCTCTATTACTATTAGGATCGTTATTTCTATTTTAACCTCTATTGCTACACGTTTCGCGATTCCCTTCTCTACACTATTCTCTATACTGATCACAGCACGGATTACCATCCTGTGGTTACTTTTCGAGCGACTATTATCAAGCAAGTACTATTAGTGCGAGTGGTATTCGAAGACGCCTGACACCAGTATTGTTCAACAGCGTAAACTATATTTGTATCTGCTATTACAAAGTCTCTACTACAACGAGCATTACAAAAGTGACAACGAGTATTACAAAACTGGTAATGTTGACATCACAATATATATATAAACATAATAAACAAAAATTAAAAATTCTTGAAGCTATAAACATAAAACAGTTGAAACCTAACCTGAACAAAATAAACTATTAAATCTCCACAAATATTCTTAAATGCATATAATTGGTAACAGAAACCATTGGTTTAATATACTTAATACTTCCCATACTTAATACTTCTCGTTTTCACTCTCGCGTGGTCATATGTGACGTCATGAGCTGCGGTGCGATTTTCGCTTCCAGCGTCTTGTGTGCACGAATTTGAGTTTGCTTGGAAATCTTCCATGTAAACAGAAACAGACTATCATCATTGTTTTGCCCGTGTATTGCTTAATATATTGTAATGTAATTGTCATCTTTGATAATGGCTTATGTAAGCCGAAAGCTTAGATAGGATTAAAAAATATGTATCAATATTGTGATTTTCTTTCTTCGTTTAATGATAATGTTATTAAGCTTATCATTTCATATGAAAAGAATTTACATAAAATAGACAACACATGTCTATATTATTTAATAAAACATGCATCAATATATATATATGTATATATATATATATATATATATATATATATATCTACAAACACGCGCACACACTTACATATACACAGACACACACACACATATATATATATATGTATCTATGAATTTATTATGTTTGTGCAGCAATTTTTCGTCGTTTTTACCTATATTTTGAGCCATCCTCTTGATTTTGCTTACGCATATAAATGCAAGTTATCCAATGTCTGATTGCTTTCAACTTTCATAAGATTTCACGAAGAGGCTTTTCTTTTTTGTTCGATATAAGATTCGTCGTTTTTTTTACTATCGCGTTTCCGTCGTGCTATGTCTGTTGTTTAAAAGTATCCTGTCGTCACGTAGCATTTCGAGTTGTTGAATCGTTAGTTTTAAACCTGGCGCATGAGACCTAACGGTAGGTTCTTTAAATAAAATGGGAAAATGATATTTTCTCTAATAGATGAACGATTACGGTCATAACACGTTGAAATATTGGTTCTCGTCCGATCACCATAGTTAAGCAATGCCGTGTCTGGTTAGTAACTAGATGTGTTGTCGCTTTTGAATACCAAGCACTGTAATGAATAAAGGAACGTAATTTGTATACGGTTTGACGAATTCCAATTCCAGTCAGGTCGTTATAATCGCGAAAAATTCCATTAGGAAATGTATGAATTCACTTCTTCTCTCATCAGTTGTGAGTACAATAGTTGTTGTGGTGTCTTCTCTCTGAAGAGTCTATATTGAACTCTTCGCCTACTACAAGGTTAGTAGGAGAGAAGGCCTTGGGGGACAGTCGAATAGATTTGTTCAAGCTGTGCTGGTCAAACTCTCTGCCTCCGGACGGAGAGGATCTCCAGACGAGGCGGTCGAAGGGCAGAGTCTCGTCTCGGGAAACAGCTACCCGACCCCATGTTATACTGGGTATATGGGAAATTTTTGGCCGAGACTACGGGCTCGGATTACCCCACATTAAACTCGGTTTTGTGCCACATCCTACCTCGTGGGGAGGCTGGAATATCAACATTAAAATAGATTGAACGGTGGTCAACCGACACACACTCACAAGTCGTGTAATACTCTTCTTCTGTGCTTACTGTTTAATATATGATATATCTGTAACACTAGTTTTGTTATTTCTTTAATCATTTACTTGGTCCCAACAATAGTAAAACCTGTCTCTGTAAAATCACTATTATCTCCAAAACCTTTTACTTTTACTTTCACTTTCACTTTCGAGAACTTTATATGTATCCATTAGAAGGATTGGTATGTCCAATTTATTACACTCCTTGTTCGTTGAGTTAGCAGTTACGAAATTTGTTGAGCTAGATTGTGTGTAAACAATCTAGACAGGCCTTTTTATTTGCTATTTGAGACACGGATGGAGAACAGTAGTAACTGTCTCAGTAAAATAATTATTTTTTCCAAATAACTCTTGCAATACCCAAAAAATATGTGACTTTAAATAACATTCAAAAGGTTCATAAACCGTAAAACCAATCAAAAATAAAGAAGAAAGATAGGAATGTCAAACCCTGTAGAATGCTTTCGAGATGTCGAAAGCAACCGCCCGCGCTTCCTTTTATTATGCATTTCAGTCTGTTGATTGACTGCAGTCATTATCAAGAATTAAAATCCTCTGTCATTTTTCTACTTCTGTTGAACTTGGAAATAGCGTTGCCACGAATTTGCTGCTTGTGAATTTCTTTCTTTACTTCAGATCTTTCCTCGGTTTTATTTTCTGAGCGATTTTTTCACAAGATCTTCTAACATATGCAAGTTAAACCAATTGTAATTCACACAAATTATATGACTAATCTAGAAGATCACTGCACTTACTTAACAGAATTAACTGAGAAAGTAACTTGACTAATTTAACTTTCCACTTGGTAAATAATAAAATTATTTTGATGGGGTCTGCAAACACACCATGGGTCTAATAGAGGGGTAAATATTGTACCCGTTGAACTGGTTTCAGTTAAAATCCTGTGGTGACTTTATAGCTCTACTGAATAGAACAGTTGCTATGAATTTGTTACTGGTTTATTTTGCTGGGTATACGAATAACAAGCCAAAAACGTTTCTTAATATTATCGTTTGATGTCCTTTAATAGATCTGACATTGATTACTATTAAGATATTTTATGAATAAAGACGAAAGACGTTTTGTCTTTATTGATATTGTCTTTTGCAGATATACTTTATCTGAAATTTTACACATCCCATTTTAGCACTGAACTAGCAATTGCGTGATTAGCAATATAAACTTTAGAGCAAGTAAAATCAATATATTTTAGTCGGAGTACAAACGAAAATAGACATAATTAAATAGATATCCACGTCTTTTTACTGTTGAAAAATTGTGCTTCAAGCGTGAGGAACAGTAATAAAGATCAGCGCATCTACAGCGCAGGAGATACTTTAAAAAGGTAATATATCAATATTAGATAGCAATAAGACAATATCGAAAGCATTAATAATCAATACATTCTACTCTTTCCTACAATTCTACTTGTACTTTTACTTTCACTTTCGTGTATCTGAAAGAGAGAAATTGTCACTTTATTTCAATAGCATTATATTACAATAAGACAAACAGCAGCGCTTAATATTTCTTACTGTTTCTATCAATCTTCTACTTTCACTTTCGACAACTTTATATCTAACTATTAAGAAATAAATTGGTACTTTATTTCATGACTAATTATACAGCAATAAGACATCTACAAATATCACTAAGCAATATTTCCTACACTTTCACTTTCACTTTCACTTTCTACAACTTTATATGTATCTACATGATAAAGATTGGTACTTTCATTTCATTACACTCCTTGATCGTTGCCACAACAGTTACAAAATTTGTCGTGTTTCATTTGTCTGAAAGCTGACAATCTGGAGTGGCCTTTTTAATTGCCATTTATGACAGTGGAGAAGTTTTTACCGGAATCCAAGCCCAGTTAAATTTGAATTTCGTGAAGTTTTTACGCTACTTTCTGTTATCGCACCCCCACATTTAGAAGTATGATTTCACGAGAAAAACAATGGTAAAAAAATTCAATGAGAATTCTATCCTAAGATTTTACAAGCAGACTTGGATAGCATACTCATTTATATTTTAGCATTTAAGCCCGGAAACTTTTTATAGGGTTTCATTGTTTGCACAACAGTAATGAAAGATTGCCTGCCTTGTACAATTCCTCTTGTCTTAGAGCAAGATACGGCGTGGTTTTTAATAACCGAATCACATGACCTCAGCAATTGTTCACAGTTTTGCGTGCTCGCCAGCGAAGCACCATTTAAGGACTGACCCGAATTGACTCGGCTTGCGATGGAACGTAAACCGGTGCCATCACCACGATTTGAACCTAATATAAAGCTTATTTCACAATAGAGTATGTATAATGTTCTTTTTAATTTATTTTAAATTATTATTCTAATTTACACATATTTGATGTCGGGTTGGTGGAAACTTCTAACGTAATAATAGAATATAGCGGCTCTAAAATTGCCTAAAAGTTCATTGTAACATGTTTTAGTGTTTGTTTCTTGCCGGAGTTAGGTGTGAAGAGCCTTCATAATTTTTAATCGATTTTTGCATTTAGATCATTAGAGAGCACTGTTGCATCACTGACCATAATTTGACAGTAATTTGATGGGGTGACACGGATATGTGTTAAATGTGTTAATATAGCACTTTGCTCGGAGGGTGTGACAAGTCATTTATTAAGAGAAAAATAGCATGGTGTGATCATCTTATGTTGATATTGCTTTTTATTATTGATAGTGAGAAAAATGCCCTAAAGGGTGAAAGAATTGGTACCAACATTAGTATGTTAAAACTGATTGTATGATTTGTTTACCGATAATATGTTGATTGTTTAAAGTCGAAATTTTTGATTGCAGAGAACAACATTTTTTGCGAGTGAATATTACTACTCAATATTTCGTACTGTTTTTATCTACTTCTACTTTCACTTTCACTTTAAACAACTTCATATGTATCTTCATGAGAAAGATTGATGTTTCATTTCATAGAGTGAATATTGATCCAACAATTTTGGGGAGATGATTACGGTTTTATCCAGATCACAGTTCTAGTTTTTAGCCCATAGCTGGAGGATTCATACCCTTTTCCATGAGTATCTTAACGTAAGTGAGTTCAATGAACTCGACTGGAATTCGAAACCGGCTCCTCGACTTTAAATTCCGAGCCGCTTAACCCGCACCTCCACTCAGTGTCATAGTTACTGTAAACGTATGCTATTGAATTCAGAGCTATCTTTCTCTTACAGTGGTTACTAACCAAAGTTGAATAGTCCAGTCTGCTCTACTATTTAAGTTAACCAATCAGAAGACTTAAAATATTCAATCCGATGTGTATAACGGCAGCCATTTTTTTTTCTTGTCGGAATATCCACTGCTAACCAGTCAGATGAAAGACCTGAAGAACTACGCTTTCCTACTCTCTCCGAATATTCACTGCCAACCTCTAATATGGAAGACCTTAAGAATTATTGAACAGCTGCTGCTGGATATTGGTGTTGTTTCATTGAACAAATTACTTACGTTGGATTTTTACATTCAGACTACGGTGAACATGTTCAACAACCCAAACTTTTGCAAAGTGTTGCGTTTATGGAGAATTGTTGTTATTAATCTCGAAGTTTTGATTTTTTTTCTTTCTTTTTCTTTAAGAATTTAATGAATCTTTGATGTGGTTTAGTATCTTCAGGACTTTTATATGTTTATGGATTATATTTTCTGTTGAATTTGTGTTTGTGTCTTGTTACAGTAAAATAAGTTAATAATATTTATGTTACGGATCCAATCAAGTTTATTTCTTTATTTCTTATGCCGTTCTGTGCAAAAAATGGCTTGTAACATAGCCAAAGTAAAATGCGACCAAAACCAACCTAGTAATATTTCATCATATTCAAGCAGGCCTGGGTTACGGTCAAATCACGTTGAAAAAACCCGGTTCCTGTATGATCACCAAAGTTAAGCAATGTCGATTCTGGTCAGTACCTAGTTGGGTGACCGCTTGGGAATAGCAGATACTGTAAGTTTGGATTGGCAGGTGGTATAATATATAATGGCTCGGAATCGTGAATCAAGACCCAAGTTCGAATTGGAGTTGTGTTCCTTTTATTCTCCAATGCGCAAATACCCCAGAAAAAGGTATAAATCTGTTGTTCACACCGGCTCGGCGAATTAAAGTTGGGTTCGTGATAGTCCCTTACACGAAAATACCCTTGAAAAAGGAATAACTATTTTGTTCTCGTCGGTTGGGCGAATAAGAGTTGGGTTCGTCATGTTCCCTTACACGAAAATACCCTTGAGAAAGGAATAAATCTTTTGTTCTCGTCGGTTGGCCGAATAAGAGTTGGGTCCGTCATATTCCCATACGCGCAAATACCCTTGAGAAAGGAATAAATCTTTTGTTCTCGTCGGTTGGCCGAATAAGAGTTGGGTTCGTCATGTTCCCATACGCGCAAATACCCTTGAGAAAGGTATGAATCTGACGTCCTCGCCGGTTGGGCGCTGTTGGAGTAGAAGAAACGAAATTGCTCGCTTGATTAGATAAATGTCCAAAGATTTATATTTGTATACAAGTTATAAAAATGTCTCTGGAAACCGGTATACTGTAGCGGGTTGAATGTGCAGGATACTGGGTGTGAAGTGAGAGCATGAAAAAATAGTATGCTCAATCCCGGCTGACAGCTTATTAGTTACCGCTTTGCTCTTGACGCGTTGATAGGGTATGTTCATTTACTGTGTTTACAGGAGGACGTTTACAAAGCCTAATGTTCGGAAGGGGTGTCTTGGAAGGTTACAGATTATGACACAAAATCTGTGGGACTATGTGGGGAAGATAACGGTTGACTTTAGACTTGAACAGGATAAGACTGTAGTGATTAGGCAAGTTATGAGTTGAGTCCACTTCGCAGCGGTTCGTCGGTTACAGATTAAGAGACACAGTTTGTGGGGCTTAAGATAACGTTTGGCCCTAGACTTGAACATGTTAAAATTTTAATGATCAGGGAAGGATCCTCTTGGGAGTCCGTTCCACAAAGAAGCGGTTCGTGGTAGAGAGTTACGGAGTAAGAGACATAGATTATGATGATATGTGAGGAAGACAACGGTTGTCCCTAGACTTAAACAGGTTAAGATTATACTGATTAGGGAAGAATCCTCTTGGAATTCGATACCACAACGCAGACGTTCCTGGTAGATTGTTTATGGGGATATGTGGGAAATACTTAACCAGTTGAAGATGGTAATGACCGTCATTCTATTAGTAAGTTCCCTATTTGGTTCTTCCCAAGAATTATTACTTTGTGACGATTCTTAGTCGATTACTACAATAAACCTTTTTAAGTCTATCGTCAACCGTTATCTATCGTACATATCTTCATTATCTACACCTCTTCATCTTGGATCTATAAAACAATCTAATTCAATTACCTTGTGAGGCTATTGACCTTGTATTGGTTGAATAAGATTAAACAGAAAAAAGTTATTTGATCATCAACGATGTCATTAGGAATGCTAATATTACTATATTTTTGTCTAATATTGGATACACAACAGAGCATTGTTTTTATAATGTTTTCACTTTTGTTTTACGAATGTTTATCCACTAGAAGGCTAAAAAGGCGGTCAAGTTTAAGGGTTACTGAGACTATCATGCAGTGACATTTCGACATAAGAACAGTGATCCGAAATAATATAAATAAAAAGATGTATATATCTATATCTCTGAGATGAGGTATTATGATTACTTATATTATTTACATTATTCGGACTGTTATCCTCATCTTCATTGCCATATTCACAACGTTCGGGGTCTATATCCCTGAAATGACGTATTATGATTGCTTACATTATTTGCATTATTCACATTGTTATCCTCATCTTCATTGCGATATTCCCAGCGTTGCGGTCTCTATATCTCTGAGATATGGTATTATGATTATTTGCATTATTTACATTATTCGGACTGTTATCCTCATCTTCATTGCCGTATTTACAACGTTTCGGCCGCTGTGCGCTCTGGCCGTTTTCAATATCTGTCTATATCACTAAGATGAGGTATTATGATTAATTGCATTATTTACAATATTTGGACTGTTACCTCATCTTCATTGCCATATTCACAACGTTTCAGCCGTTGTACGCCCTGGCCTTCTTCAGGATCTGTCTATATCTCTGAGATGAGGTATGTTGATTACTTGCACTATTTACAATATTTGGAAAGTTATACTCATATTCATTCCCATATACACAAAGTTTCGGTCGTTGGACGCTCTGGCCTTCTTCAGGTGATTGGAATTTCAAATCGAACCCTTTATTTCGTTCACCGGGGTAGGTTGTTCTAGCTCCTCGTGCCACGCCTCATCCGGATGTCTAAGTTATTTCCCACTCAACTCAACTCTCCAAGTATTTGGTTAACCACTGCTGTGGCTTGGTATTGAACTCACAACTCTTTGTGTCTAGTCTCGGGATCAAATCAAAATCTCTTTATCAATAGCGTGTTATCTAGGTTGATCAATAATTTGAACAAGCCCAGCACGCACAAATCATCGGCCACGATGACTTGTGACTTCGTGCTAGCACAGATATCGACGACCTCCAAGGGTTCTGTCTACCCAATTTCACCCATAAGGCTTGGGTGAACACGTGGTGTAGTTTTGAGGTGCTTTCCAAAGGTACCGCGCCCTGAGATCGAGATCGACACCTTCAGTCCGATATCCTGTCAAATCGACAATAGTGAGATCGAACCCGGGTCTCATGGTCAAAATGCGAACGTTCTAAGTGCGGAATAGAGTTTGTCATAATGACTACAATGATCACTCAGTAAAAAAAAAGTTCATTAAATAGGCTTTTTACTACCGACTGCATACAGGTTGTTTTCCAAGATACATAGAATTCGAATAAAATCTTTAACCATTCTTGCATTTTTCGGAAAGCCTCGTATCTTGATTGATAATTCCATGTAGTCTCTTGAGGCATTCGGTTGTCTAGTCGCACTGAAGAGCTGTGATACAGCGAATCAGTATTGTCTGTGAATGACATAATTTAGCTCTTGAAAATATATTTTCAATTGCGCACTGTTGAATGACAATCTAAGTCTAAAAACAACAGCCACCTGCGTTAATGCGAAGCTCTTCAGTAAAATGAATGGAGCACTTCGGTTTTTAGGCGTTTGTTTACATTTGTAAAAACAATACGCTAGATTTGGCAGGCTCAATGTGTCGATTGAAGACAGCTTAGTGGTAGAGACTCTGACTGACACTAAATCGGTTGGGTTTCGATCCGGGCTTGACGCATTGGGTTGTCTAGTCGCACTGCAGAGCTATGATACAGCGAAACAGTACTGTCTGCGAATGGCATAATATATATATATATATATATATATGAGATTCAGAAAAAAATTGATTCAAGAAAAACCTATATATATATATATATATATATATATATATAAAACGTTCTAAAGTGAGGAATAGAGTCCCCGATAGATTGTTTGTTCGTCCTATAATTGGTTTCAAAGATATATAGAATTCGAATAAAATGTTGGGTATCTTAAAACAGATGTGCATTTTCCGTAAAGCCTCGTATACAGTTAATTTCCTTTGAAAAAAAATCTGTTATTGGTAATTCCCTTTAGTCTCTTTAACAACGATATAATTAGTTTCCTCTTATTTCAAGGTAATTTAATTTATCTGTATCATTCAGAAAAAAAATTTTTTTCTCTGTAAAAGAACAACTTTTCTTTTTGTAAAGGAAATAAACTGTGGATACTACTTATTTAAAAGAAAAACTGTAGACAGAATCCTTGATATACACAAAGATATATCAATGGTATGCAATTCAAAGGTGAACAAAGTACAGTACGACGAGGAAGAAAGACATAACGTAAAATTTCTTCTAAATGACGGCTGTACTTTTATCTTCAAAATCAGAATTCGAAATCAGACTTTTTTAAAAACCTGAATTGAATATCTACATAGTGGGAAAATATACAATAACCGCAGGCACTGTATAGGTTATAAAAATAAGTTTGTATGTAACTAGGGAAGGTTTCTCTTTAATAAATATTATATATATATATATATATATATATATATATATATATATATATATATATATGTATATTTAGGCAGCAATCCTTCGTTTATGCATGTTTCATTAAAAACGACAGACGATTGAGCTTTTTATTTCATTCTTTTTTTTCTTGTGTTCGAACAAGAGCTTTCTTTACAGGAAAAAGGGTGTGTAGGAACTGTCCAACTGTTTTATGTTTCCGAACATTATCTATGAGTTCAAATGCCCCTGTGTTCCTGATCAAACCGGACTCACGAATAATTACGTAGGTTACACAACTACATGCTTATCCAGACATTACGCCTTATGTTACACCTTTCCGACCACAGCTCCATTAGATTGCATTTAAACACGCACAAAAATTTACCAGACTCCATTAGAAACATTGGTAGAAAAGACTAATATATTAACTGCTCCGTCTGCAAAAAAGTCTAAAAATAATGCAGGCTTTGATAATAAAAAAGAAAAAGCCAACTCTTAACAATATTAACTACGAACAAAGCCACCGTATTCGGAAATTAAAAACATCTCTACTACATTCTAAGACATATACATAATGTACAGACTCAATTAAGCTGAAAAATCCAATCATCCTTGATAATGGCTAAAGGTATAGCCGAAAGCGCTCGGAAACATAAAACATTTGGCCAGTTCTTACACACCCTTTGTCCTGTAAAGAAAGCTCTTGTTCGAACACAAGAAAAGTTAAATAAAAAGCTCAATCGTAGTACCTTGTCTGTCGTTTTTAATGATACATGCATATATATATATATATATATATATATATATATATATATATATGTATGTATTTAGGCAGCATAAATTCATTCAAATGTGTTTTATTGAATAATATATTAGTGCAAGAAATACCGTAGGAGTACACCAACGTACTAACGTTCAGCTAATAAGGCGGACATTAACCAAAATCTATATCAGACCAAGAAAATGACTCTCACACATATATTTTGTAAAGGTATTTTTGATACAGCCTATAAACATATGTACATTCAATTTGCCTTAAATTGTAACAACTATCTCTGTGCGGACAAAAGGACAATTCTCTACAATCTTTAAACTTCTTTGGATGTATGTCAGCGATTATTTACTTGTTTTATGCTCTTGTTGAATAATTTATCTACTTTTATATGTTTACGTATTTGTTTTAAATTTATTTACATTCTTAAGTTAACGCATTTGTATTAATCGTAAATTTTTTAGACGTATTCCAGCGTTATCTCCCACGATTTTCCCGTATATATATATACCGTCTAATTAAATCAAGTCTTGGTTCCTGAGGAGACGTTGGCCAAAAGGCAGCCTAGGTCTGATAAAAAAGAAACAAAAAAAAACTGAGCACGAAATTGTGTTTGTTGAAATCAATATATATATATATATATATATATATATATATATATACATATACATATATATATATATATATATATATATATATATATATATATATATATATATATATATATATATATATCCTAGAGACAATAAACACAGCAAATGTTTTAATAAAATACTCTAAAATTAAGTTACAGTTGTACGGAAAACTTGGAAATGATTATAAAGAAACATAATGCTAATATCTTTAGTAAACAATTAGACCAAAATCATAAAAATGTAGATAGTAAAATAAAATAAAATAAAGGAAAGGAAAATTATGTAACTGAAGAAATCCTCAAAATTGTCCTTTTAATAATAAATGTAGCACTAAATCAGTTGTGTACCATTGCAATATCTCATCTCTTGAGGATTTAAACGAAGTTAAAGTCTACATTGAATGCACATGAGGTCAATAAACGTTTTAACCAACATCAAAGCTCATTTAAAATAAGTAAATACCGGAATCAAACGTCCCTAAGTGATTGAACTTTGCTTTTCGGTAATGAATTCCTGTAGTTTCATAAAAAAAGAAGACCATTTACACAAATAAGCGTATCCATAAAAAAACGTATAAGCAGAAAATATATTTAAATATTTGTCGGATTTAATACATTTTATATATATGCGCGGCGTGTGTGTGTATGACTATATATATTTATTTTATTACACACACACGCACATACACACACACACACACATATATATATATATATATATATATATATATATATATATATATATATATAAGATACAAAGACAAGCTGAAAAGCAACTTGTCAGCTGTCAATATACCACATAACACCTTTGAGCGCATAACTTTGGGCGGATAGAATGGAGATCAACGTGCTTTAGTGGACTCAGAAGTGTTCAATCTACTTGTCTGAATCATCTTCAAGAAGCTAGAGCAAGATCTAAAAGATCAGCCAATCTAACAGTGATCTCATCTCACAATCCTTACTCCTGCTGCATATGTGGCCTCTTTTGTAAATCACTAGCGGGTCTTAAGTGCCACTTAAGATTATCGCACAACATTTCATAACTAAATCAATTAAGCTGTCAGGTCATCTTACCTCGAAACCGACGGGAGTGTCCATTATTATATAGATAGATATAATTATTTAAAAAAAATATTATTCCATCGCGACACAGAAGTTACTATGTTTCAAAACTGGTCACTCGTATTCAAGTTTAATTTCAACATTAAACCCTAACTGTTGGATGGCAGTTTCATCCTCAAGCGATATTTGGAATAACTCGCCATGAAATATTTTACTCATTTATAGTTTATTATACTACATATAAATAATAAAAATAATAGTGATAACATTTATATATATTTTTGTAATGTCATCGAATAATCGTTATAACTTTCGTAATGCTCGTTGTAGTAGAGACTTTGTAATCGCAGATACAACTATAGTACGCCGTTGAACAATACTGGTGCCAGACGCCTTCGAATAAGACTCGAACTAATAGTATTGCTCGATAATAATCGCTCGAAAAGTAACCACCGAATAGTAATCCGTATAGTGATGATATTCACTAACTGCCCCACGCGGTCGGATGTGGCACATGGCCGAGTTTATTTTGGGGTATCCGAGACCGTAGGCTTGGTCAAAAATTCCCCGTAGATCCCATAAAAAAATGGGGTCCGGTAGATATCTACCACCCCAGATGACACTCTGTCTTTCGGCACAGCCTCGTCTGGGTTCCTTTCTGGCCGGAGGCAGAGAGTTTGACAAGCACACTTCCGAAGTAATACGGAAAGTGAGGATATTCACCAACGACCTCACGCGGATGTGGCACAAAGCCGAGTTGATTGCGGGGTAGCAGAGCTGGGAAGGTCGGCCAAAAATTCCCCGTAGACCCCGTAAAAACGGGGTCGGGTAACTGTCTCCCTAGACGAGACTCTGCCCTGTGACATAGCCTAATCACCCAGTGACAGAGAGTTTGACTAGCACATAGTATATATATATATATATATATATATATATATATATATATATATATATATATATATATATCTATCTATATATATATATATATCTATATATATATATATATATATATATATATATTCAGTTGGATTGATGTGACAAACTCATATAAGTCAAATATCTTAGCTCTATCACTGATATTAAACGCTTTCCAATAAGTACAGCGCATATATAATATATAAACAATATATACAAAAGTTCCATATATATATATATATATATATATATATATATATATATATATATATATATATATATATATAGTGGTACTCGTTTGGAAAAACCTTAGGTATTTCGGCTTGTAATTGAACAAACCAATGCCCAAGTAAAAATGAGGGATAAAAAAGCAAGAACTAAGAACATGAAATTGAGGCGATATATATATATATATATATATATATATATATATATATATATATATATATATAATTATTTATTTGAATATTACAACATAAATATGTTATAAAATCACGACAAAAGTAGCCATTTTGTTTCAACACTTCTTGTGTCTTGTCAAGTGATAATATAGAATAAATGGTTTTAAAAGTTTCAAATTAATCAACGATTTTACTATTAATTTGAAACTTTTAAAACCATTTATTCTATATTCTATATTATCACTTGACAAGACACAAGAAGTATTGAAACAAAATGGCTACTTTTGTCGTGATTTTATAACATATTTATGTTGTAATATTCAAATAAATAATTATATCTGCTCTACTCTGTATTGAGCACTCTTTAAAGAATATTAATTGTTGGTTATTGGATTTCACTCCTAAACTTGGGTATATATATATATATATATATATATATATATATATATATATATATATGAAAATTAATTTAATTATTACCATTCATGATGATAATAAAAAGTATAAATGAAAAAAGTAAATCATTTTTTATTTTTATGACCATCGTGAGTGGTAATAATAAAATTAATTTTTGCTTTTTATGGCAGTGATAAAATTTTGTACCACTAAACATATCTTTATATATATATATATATATATATATATATATATATATATATATATATATATCTAGCGAGGGAGAGAGAGAGTGTCTTGCAGATGGTGAATACCGATTGCTGATGCACCTCGCACCTACTGATGCAATACACCAACAGACGTAGGTAGGCGAAAGTGTCAAATAACCATACCAAAGTAGAAGGTTGTTGAATGTTGTGTATGGCGTGTTGTGTATCAGGAAAAAATGTGTGGACTGTTGAATGGACGTCATGGAAAGTATTGTCCTCTGTATGGGAAGCTTATACGTTGTTGTCTCCTTTATAGACACCAAAGACAAGCGAAATTGTAAATTATGCCAACTCACGAGGTGAAAAAGAGGGCAGTTCGACGTGGCGTAATGGTTAGCAAGTATGTCACGCTTGATCAATTAAGACTGAGTAGAGATTTTCGTGTTCAATGGATGCTCCACACTTTTGACCTTTCACTACATACTACTACCCGTAAAGAATCAATTTGGTCATTTCGGTTTGACATAATGGTTAGCTTGCTTCTCTCGTCAGATCAATTAAGACTGAGTAGAGATTTTCGTGCTCAATGGATGCTCGACACATTTGACCTTTCACTACATACGCCTACCCGTAAAGAAACAATTTGATCATTTCGGTTTGACATAATGGTTAGCTTGCTTCTCTCGTCAGATCAATTAAGACTGAGTAGAGATTTTCGTGCTCAATGGATGCTCCAAACCTTTGACCTTTCACTACATCCGCCTACCCGTAAAGAATCAATTTAGTCACTTCGGTTTGGCATAATGGTTAGCTTGCCTTGTCTTGCGAGATCAAATACGACTGAGTCCGATCCTCACTTCGTGATCTAATCTTTTGGCCTCACGCTACATCAAAGCTACACGTTGAAAACCATTCTAGGAACTTCTACTTGTCGTTATGTTTAGAAAGCTTCTTTCGCTAGATCAAATACGACTAAATAATAAGTTTGATCCACATTGAGTGCTCTACACTTTCGGCCTTTCGCTCCACATTGAGTGCTCCACACTTTCGGCCTTTCGCTCCACATTGAGTGCTCTACACTTTCGGCCTTTCGCTCCACATTGAGTGTTCCACACTTTCGGCCTTTCGCTCCACATTGAGTGCTCTACACTTTCGGCCTTTCGCTCCACATTGAGTGCTCCACACTTTCGGCCTTTCGCTCCACATTGAGTGCTCCACACTTTCGGCCTTTCGCTCCACATTGAGTGCTCTACACTTTCGGCCTTTCGCTCCACATTGAGTGCTCCACACTTTCGGCCTTTCGCTCCATCTAAGCTATGCGTAGAAAATAATTTTGCACTAACTGCATCCGAAGAGCAGTTAGTGCAAGAAACACCGTAAGAGTATGCAAACGTAGCAATGTTCAGCTAATAAAGCGAACATTAACCAAAATCAATATCAGACGAAGACGTCCATTTGCCAGAAATACACATATTTCAAAGAAAGACAATATGATTTGGCGGGAAAGAGACAATTTTAAGTTGTGAGTAAGCAGATAATTACGAATTGAACAACTCTGCCGCAAAAGAAAATCTAAGAATTGACAGAACCTGTTCTCATTTCTCTACCAATTTTTAGTCCGGCTAGCATAATTATTGCTGCATTTGATGATATTTATAAAAATATGTTGTCTCTTTTATCTTTTTCACTTGCAATTTTATCCTGTTCTTGTTTCTATTTGTCTGTATATCTGCTCCAACATTTGGAGTTGGGAAGTGTGCGGAAGCGACTTCCAGGAAAATGGTTATTTTCTGCTGCAATTTAATGCAAACAGGTTTTGCGATATTTTAAACAAATTTGTTTTCTCTGCGCATATAAAGTCTTTAAATTGGGACTGGAAATTACTTTGCTTTGAAGTGAAAACTGATAGCACTACATTTTCATATGTCATTTAACCCAGACATGGCGTCATTTTAAACTGATGCCTTTTTTTTCACATATATCTAAACATATAAGCATGAACCATAATTTTGGAAAGCGAACATTTCACTGAGATATGTTGGAAAAATTCCAATCTGGAAAAATTTCAATTTGAAATTAAGAAAATGCGAACCTTAAGCGAAATGGTTGAAGTATGCGTATGGAAACAAAGAAGTCATCCATTTAAACTCACGTCGGAAAGAAATGGATGAATCTGAATCTTTCTTTCTTTTTTTCTAGATATCTAAACGATAATTATAAGCCAGAATTTTCGAGAATGAAAATTTATCTGAACTAAGTTGGAAAATTTCCATGTTTTGTTCAGAAATCGAGAAAATATGAAATTTAAGGAAAACGTTTGCAATTTTAGAGAACAATTATGTCGTCAGTTTAAACTCACGCCAAGAAAAAAGTGGGTTAAAGAGATACCTCATTTTTCCGTGTATCTGAGCAATAATTATAATCTAAATTTTGGAAAGTAAATATTTCTTTGAAATTGGTTGGACATTTTTCAGGTTTTCATTCGAAATCAAGAAGGTACTAAGTTTAGACAAAATGATGGTAAATATATGGGGAAAAGAAACTATCCATTTAAATTGACAGAAAGGAAGATGTGATTTCAATCAGATGGCATTTTGTTCTCCCTATATCTAAACTTTAATTATAAAATATAATATTGCAATGTTGACATTAAATCGAAAAATGGAACATTTTAAAATTTTTATTTGTAATCAAGTAAATACAAACTTTAAGAAAAATCGTCGCAATATATGAAAAAAAAATATGATGGCGTTAGTTTGAAACTGTTGCCAGGATGAAAGAAAAGAAAATAACACCGCGATACTCGGGCAATCAGCAACTAGATATTTTTTATTCACGGATTCAAATGGTGGATACATAAGTGATATATTGCTGATTTTGGTTTCCTTTCTCAAGGCACGCTCTGTCAGCTGAAGCTGTAAAATAAACCGACTGCAGAGAAGTAAGATCCCACCAAAGATTAGTACTAAACTACATCCTGCAGCAAGTTACTGACCAGGCTCGACGTTGCTTAACTTCGATCATCTCACGAGAGCCGGTGTTTCAAAGTGATGTGCCCGTAAGTAGAATTTATTACATACTAGCTCTCGGGTGGCATATAAGCTAGCTCCAGTGGAGGGCTCTTGATTGGGCTTTCATCGCAATATTTAAGGAGGAGTAGATTCGATAGGCAGTAATAAACGGTAGAAGAATCAAAATTGATCGCTGCATTTAAGTATTGCATTATTTAAGTTTGCCTTTTAAAAGTTCAACGACAATTCTTCTGCTGACGCTTAATTTAAAGACAGTTTGATGTACGTAGGTCCTTACTTTCCGTACAAACAATTATTTTTATTTCATGGGTAACTTACGCTGGATTTTTCTTTTTACGTAAATCATATCGTTTGACAGTACGCCATCTTCGGAAACATTTTCCGAGAAACGACGCCGCTCAGAATTTTTGCCAGCCTTCTTTCTTGGCTTCACAAACAGACGATCTTTAGAAGCTGCAACAGAAAATAAAAGAACTTGAGGTATATTTATTATATGTAGATTATTTTAGCGATTAAAGAAATGTCTAGTCGTTAAGTATCAATACAGAAGCAATGTAAGCTGTTGTTATACCAAATTTTCTTGTGTATAATACGACTTGAAGTCAGTATTCCATTGGTGACAAGTAAGTTTCACTCGAACAGCTTCTCCCCGAGAACCAATGCTCTGTGTGTATTTCCCTTGATCGCTACAATCTTAACCTGTTCAAGTCTAGAGTTCACTGTTATCCTCCTCTGTTATCCGCATAAACTGACTCTTAATGTAACACTCTGCCTAGAGTGGCTCCCGGGCCTTGTACAGAATGAAACTTACTGTTAAAAAACAGAGCTCGTGTTTTTGAAGCTTTGTGTTTTATGATCTACTAGCTTAAAAGCGGTCATATCGGGTGGCATTTAAGCTAGTTCCAGAGGAAGACTCTTGATTGGGCTACAATGAACTCAAAATTGATCGCTGCATTTAAGTATTGCATTAATATTTAAGCTTACCCTTGAAAAGTTTAACAATAATTATTCTGCCACCATTTTAATTTAAAGATAATTTGACAATTTGGATCTAACGACGATTTGTAGGGACTACGATTAATCTTTTTATTCTATTTTTCTTATGTTTGTATAAATAATTTTTTTCTGGGCATAAAGTGTGTTAAACTGTCCAGATATTTTCAATACCCTGTTAGAAAGAAAAATAAAATAATCCTTGATAATGGATAAAAGTATAACCGAGAGTTTCCAGTTCATCCAGCGTTTGCAAGAACTATAAAAAATCACAATACCAAACGCTTCAAAATGTTGGGATTTGACTCTAGAAAGAAATATGTACGCCTGGTCAGTTGTATATTGCATGCTCAAGAGTAAGAAATCATAAGAATTTATACTTTGCTGTTAAAACGTGAAAAAAATTTCTTAAAAATATTGTTTTTAACATGAAGTCCTATAAAATTAAATTAAAGAAATTATTAAACTGAGAAGTAGGATTTTTTTCAAAGTATTTTCCCCCCAAAAATCAGCTTATTCAAATTTCATCGATTGGTTTCCGAAATTGGTCGAAATGTAGATTTTGCAAATCTCGACAAAAATGTAAGCGATAACTTGAACAAGACTATATACTGTGAGGATTACAGAACAATTTGA
>OZ038513.1:56150515-56253015 GCA_964036315.1 Acanthosepion esculentum | reverse complement strand
TATTTAATGACACATGTTTGAATGAAGGTATGCTGCCTAAATTTGGCAGACTCGTCCTGTCGAGTGAAGATGGCTCAGTGGTAGACGTTCACACTGATACTAAATCGGTTGGGTTTCCATCCGGACTTAAAGCATTCGATTGTCTAGTCGCACTGAGGAACTGTGGTTCAGCAAATCAGTGCGAATGACATTTTAAATATATATATATATATATATATGAGATTCAGAAAAACATTGATTCAAGGAAAACCTTAGTTACCTAAAATCTTATTTTCATAGCCTCTACAGTGCCTGAGGTTATTGTATATTTACCCACTATGTCAATATTCAATTCAGGTAAAAAAAAATCCTGATTTTGAAGATAAAAGGACAGCCGTCATTTGGAGAAATTTTACGTTATGTCTTTCTTCCTCGTCGTACTGTACTCTGTTCACCTTTGAATTGCATACCATTGATATATCTTTGTGTATATCAAGGATTCTGACAGATTTTTTTAAATAAGCAGTATCCATAGTTTATTTCCTTAGATCAAAGCTTTACAAAAAGAAAAGTTTTTCTTTTAAAGAGAAAAAACTATTTTTTTCGAATGATACGGATAAATTAAATTACCTTGAAATAAGAGGAAACCAATTATATCGTTGTTAAAGAGACTACATGGAATTACCAATTACAGATTTTTTTCAATGGAAATTAAGAGTATACGAGGCTTTCAGGAAAATTCACAACTGTTTTAAGATAACATTTTATTCGAATTCTATGTATCTTGGAAACCAATTATAGGACGAACAAACAATCTATCGGGGACTCTATTCCTCACTATAGAACGTTATATATATATATATATATATATATATATATATGCAGAAATATAGTCTTAAAGTGTGCTATATTTATGGGGTAAAGTGCTCAATATCAGAGATAGAGCGTGTGTAAATATAAAAGTGGACATGGAAGTCAGCACTTAGAGGCGACAGTCTGTTTCATGCTAGACACAATCGTCAGTCGAAAGTCGCCTGACGATTGCACTAGCAGGAAACAGACTGTCGCTTCTAAGTGCTGACTTCCATGTCCACTTTTATATTTATATATATATATATATATATATATATATATATATATATTATGTCATTCGCAGACAGTACTGTTTCGCTTTATCACAGCTCTGCAGTGCGACTAGACAACCGAATGTTGTCAAGCCCGGATCGAAAGACAACAGATTTAGTGTCAGTCAGGGTCTCTACCACTAAGCTGTCTTCAATCGACACATTGAGCCTGCCAAATCTAGCGTATTGTTTTTACAAATGTAAACAAACGCCCCAAAAACCGATGTGCTCCATTCATTTTACTGAAGAGCTTCGCATTAACGCAGGTGGCTGTTGTTTTTAGACTAAGATTGTCATTCAACAGTGCGCAATTGAAAATATATTTTCAAGAGCTAAATTATGTCATTCGCAGACAGTACGGATTCGCTGTATCACAGCTCTTCAGTGCGACTAGACAACCGAATGCCTCAAGCTCGGATTGAAACGCAAACGATATATATATATATATATATATATATATATATATATATATATATATATATATATATATATATATATATATATTGAACAGATTCTTAATGGTACAGAATTTGACAACAGCAAGGAATAAGTAAGTTTTTGATGGGATTTTAACTAAAAACTAAAACGAGCGGTTTCGACCCAGATCTTATCAAGTTTATTTTCTGGGTATATCTTAGAGGAATAAAAGGATAAAATGTGGTAATGAGGCAAGAAAAAAAAAGAATATATGAAAGAATACATGAAGAAATATAGTTTTAAGGTGTGCTATATTTATGGGATAAAGTGCTCAATAACAGAGATAAAACGTGTGTAAATATAAAAGTGAACATTGAAGTCAACACTTAGAGGCGACAATCTGTTTCATGCTAGACACAATCGTCAGGATATATATATATATATATATATATATATATATATATAGTTTGGTAAATGTTATTAATATTGTTTATTATAAAACAGAGAATTTACTTAAATATTTGTATCTATAAAAAGAATGTATAAACATAAAAATGTGTTAATATATACATATATATATATATATATATATATATATATATATATGTATATATATATATATAAAGAAATATACTCTTAAGGTGTGCTATATTTATGGGACAATATCAAAGATAGAGCGTGTATGTGTGTGTGTGTATGTGTCTGTGATTGCGTATATATTTCCGCGTATTCGAGAGAATGTAAATGCGTGTAAGATAATGATTTGTGTGTTTGACAGTTTTCCATTTATTAATTTGATGATAAGCTCTGATAAATCACGCAGGAAGATTGTTGAAATAAATTGACTATTCTTGGGCGCCTACAGTAGCGCAATATCTACCAAATTCGTTTCCGATACTACTCTATTCTTTTGACTGGCTTTGAGTCCCAAAGTGTAATAAAACAATTCAGGTTCAGTCCTTGCTGACTGGTGTTCTAAAACAGAATAATGATGAAGCTGAGCAAAAGGACTGGTTCAGTTCAAAAGTTTGCCAGTCGCTAAATCAACAAATAGTTTTTGTAACAAATTAGCTGAGTAATGACCACCGTGAAATCCGGCATCACTTATAAATGCTAAGATAACAATTCAGTATTTATTCTAGGTTTCTAAAAATTCAGTATGAATTATAGTTTTATAAAAATCCAGCATTTATACATCAATATCTTTTAAGCTAGCACCTGTGAAGGGCTCCAGATTGCGGCTTCGGTCTGTTCAGGAGTTTGAGAATCCCTAATTCTTTGCGTATTCTTAGCATTGGAATTTTTCTTGACTACTGTTTGATCTAAGTTTTCATTTGAACGGGACTTTCTTTTCCTCGCTGCAGGCTTGGCTCTTTTGATTGCAATCTGGTCCTCTGTTTACAGAGATTTCTTTTTGCGACGCATAATCGTGCCGTTTAACTACAGAACTGCAAATTGATCGCTGCGTTTAAGTATTGCCTTAATAGTCAGTTAAGCTTACATTTTAAAAGTTCAACGATAATTCTACTTCCGCCAATTAATTTATTATTTTTATTTCATGGGGGACTTTCGCTGGATTTCGCAATTAATTTCAGTTATTCCCAACCTTGTTTTTAAGTTATAAAAATTGTTGCAGTACAAAAAATTCACATAAAAAAATGGCCGAAAGCAATCAAAGTAATGAAAATTTGGGAATCCAAAATTTCTGTAACATGAGCTATTGAAAGTTAGAGAGTTGTGTCCCTTTAATTGAAAAAAGTTTGACACACTGGCATTCGCATCTATTATATAGATTATCAACATCATCATCAGGATCATCGTCAACAGTCCGTTGACTACTTTAATAGTCGGGGGTACTTAAAGGCAGAAGAAACAGACAGCCTCATCCAGGATGATCTGTTGGCGGTGGCTCTCAGAGGTTCCGGCATTATCATGTCTGTCCAATCTTTGATCTTTGCGTCCGACAATACAGTGCCTTGAAAGATGGTCTTGTGTAGGCTGTTATGCTGTGTGACACCTTCCAACGCATAGTAGTGTCGAGAAGAGATTTCTGTCGGCCCAAAAAACATTTGACCTCAATCAGTACATCGTCGTTGGTTTTGTGCTCTCTCTAGGACACGCGGAGGAGCTTTTTTTAGCATTTGTTCGCGAAATGCTTGAATCTGTTTTCCTGTCACAACAAGGAGTGTCCAAGTCTCACATCCGTAGAGGAGGATGTATACGACCAGTCATTTGGTTTGGAACCTGATGTTACTCTTTCATATCCTTTCAAGTGTGGCCATCGCTGCTATGGCTGTGACTATCCTTGTTCGGATTTTTGCCTTACAGGTGTCAACTTTTAATAGGTTTGCTCCCAATTATTGGTTCGCCGTCCATGGTGACGCTGTCACTGGTGTTGCTTGTGATATTCGCCGTAAATTTGGATTTTTAATTATTAGCGGTTTATAAAATTCAATATGATTTAAGTTTCTACTCATAATCCACTGACAACACCTACGGAAGCCAAAAGGGATAATAAAGAGGTGTCTCATCGATATTTTGCCCTATACCCTAGAAGATACGTAAAGTAGGTTTTTGAACGAACGCGACATCTTTTACAGTAGAAAATCTACCATAGACTTCTCGGACGAAGAAGTATATTTAGACATTTAAACGTCTTCTGAATTTTTAATAACGTTTTTTTTTCCTTTCCTTGGAGATTAAAGAGCAAAAAAAACAAAACTCTGTTGGCCTTAAAATTGACTGACTGTCTGCGATCCGCAGTTTGTGGGCATGCCAAGTTTATGGATGGAGCGATAAAAAAAAATCGGTTAATATCTGTCTATATTTCTGAGGTATTGTAATTAGTTACATTATTTAAATTCTTCGGAATGTTGTCCTCATCTTTGTTGCTATATTCACGACGTTTCGGCCGTTGTTTGCTCCGGCCTCCCTCAGGTGACTGCAATATCAAACTGAACCCGTTATTTCGTCCAACGGAGTAGAATGTTCTAGTTCCAACTGCCATGTCTCAGTTACCTCCCTGTTAATTCAACTCTCCAAGGTTTTGTTAACCACTACAGTAGCCAGTATTGAACTCACAACTCTTGATCACTGGATCCAAACAATGCTTTTATCCACTGTTTCATTTTCCTTTTTTTTTCTATCTAATGCTTTCTAGATTTTTATTTTGTTGATTGATAGACTTTCTTTTTATTAGGTTTTTCTATAGTTATGTGGGAGTCTTTCTGTTGGTTTTAGCAACACTTTGGATTCACACACACAGACACACACACAGACACACACACACACATATATATATAGATACATATATATATATATATATATATATATATATATATATATATATATATATATATATACATACATCCGGGCTTGAGGCATCAGGTTGTCTAGTCGCACCGAGGAGCTGTGATACAGCGAATCCGTACTGTCTGCGAATGACATAATGTAGCCCTTGAAAATATATTTTCAATTGAGCACTGTCAATTGACAAGCTAAGTCTAAAAATAACGGTCACCTGTGTAAATGCGAAACTCTTCAGTAAAATGAATGGAGCACTTTGGCTGCTTGGCTTTTGTTCACACACACACACACACACACACGCACACACACACACACACACACACACACACACATATATATATATATATATATATATATATATATATATATATATATATATATATATATACGAAACCAGACAATTACGCTACCTTGGTTTCAACCTTTCGGCATCCTCAGGCGGTTTAGACCAAAGTAGCGTGATGAGATGATCTCCTATTTTTCTTATATGTAAAAGCTCTGCATGTTAAATTTTTATTTTATTTATACGTGTGTTGTGCACTTTTTTATACGATTGTTTCCTGGTATAATTTAACTCTGACCAATAACTATTTCATAACATATATATATATATATATATATATAAATGACAATAAGTAAACAGTGACTGCTGACGCGTTTCGTCCAGTGCGGATTTTTTCAAAGCAAGAAACGAAATGAATTTAATCAAACAAAGAAAATTAATAAAAACAAAAAACAACAGAGTGTTCTTAGCAACTGGAATGTAGGAAACGCTATTTTCATATTGTTAACTGAAAATGACGTCAGTTAATGTCACGCGTGGAAAATATTTTATTAATCTGTGTTGATGGATTCAACCATATATATATATATATATATATATATATATATATATATATCGATATATAATTTTGTATAATTTTATTTATCAACAATGAGTATTTACAAAATTATGACAAACTGGAAATACTAATGGATGAAACGCGTTACAAAAACTTATTTGCAGTTTGTGATATTTTATATATTATGTATATGAAGCAAAGTGAAAAGAAGGGCATGTATATAATTAAATATAGATTACTCCCCGTAAAATATAATAAAAATATAATTATAATATATAATAAATTATAACCGGATAGCGCTACTCGCATTTACAGACAACAAAGATAAATAAGCCCCCCCCCCACCAAAAGGGCAAAGGAAAATACTTCCAGTGAATCCACAATACAAACCACAGACCGATAAATTTCTAGCTCAACAACCATTTCTTCTGCTTACAGAGGGAAGGCTGCTTAGACTTAATATAAATGGCCATAAAATGTTAGTCCAAATGCGTTCTAATTTTTGTAATGCATTCTAATTTTTTTCTAATCAGTGTGAGCCAGCATGCCTAAATAGAGACGCAAATTAACACCGAAAATAAATAAAGAAATGTTTATGAAATAAAGTAATGTTTAAGTTAGTGTGGTGGGCGTGGCTGTTTACTTCGACACAGAAGCATCGATTGTATTTTAGTATTTTCAGTGTTGTTCTGAAAGCAATTTCAGTTTTTTAAAACTTAGGCCAGGGTTTGTATTAATTGCCATCAATCTTGAAAATGAGTATGCTTTGGAAATAAATGGTAAAAATTAAAAAAAAAAACATTGCTGTAATTGCTGGCGCTGACAAAAAGGGCGTTCCTGTTTGATACCAAGTCAAATCCAATTAAAGATTTTTTTTTCAACGTAAAGGCAAGCTTGTGATTTGGATCGTAAAAATATTTTGCAAATTTATCAAGTGCTCTTAACGCGAAATGTTCCATTTCAATAATTAATGGTTTTTAAATCCAATCTAATTTATTATTTTCTGATTCCACTATGGAATCATCACAGGAATGGTTCTCTAAGCATAAAAAAATATTACTCCCTCTGTTCCGAAATAGTTGTTCCATAGCCGGAAATCTCATGTGGAATATACTAATTATTAGTCGAATTGTTTGTCGTTTACATTAACAGGTTAGCATTGATGTTCCTCAAGTATTTATATTAGCTTATTCAGGTAGATTAATTTGAAGCGCAAATTATATCACTTTTTCACCACATTAAAATTGTATTTTTTTTTCAGACCACTCGCTGGCAAGAGATTATCATGGGAGAAGAGAAGCCAATTGGCAGAAATGTTAAAAAAAATTGCAAGAAGCACGAATTGACAAATAATGAACGTAGTGCTGTGTTGCAAGCACTGCTGGAAAGATCCACAGATAACTGTCCTGAAGCGAGGTGCAATAAAACAGGTTGCAGATGAATTAAACGTAGCTGCAGAACGTCTGGGTTTTCAAATTGAATTAGTTTGCCAGCCTTCAAATAGTCCTGATCTCAATGTCCTTGATCTGGGTTATTTTAATGCAATTCAATCAATTCAGCACCTGCAAGCTCCAAATAATATTGACCAGCTCATTGAAGCAGTGGAAGAAAGCTTCAATAAACTTCAGAAGTCGAAGCGTAACAATACTTTTCTAAGTTTGCAGTTAGCAATGGAACAAGTTATTTTAGTTGACGGCGATAACAACTATAAACTCCGGCACATGTCTAAAGAGAAGCTTGAAAGAGAAGGAAAACTTGAAGTATCCATTTCTATTTCTGACGAGTTGCAACAAAAACTGCTTTTGTTAAAGTAAACCTTCCCCAGTTATTTTTGTTATTAATTTAACTGTTTATGTATATCAGTTTCGATATATTTCACACTTATTTATATGACAATTCACTAATATTACTCATTTACTGTTGAGTATGGGAATAAATGATATTTTTTGTTCTTTTTGGTGTTTTTTTTTATCTACTGGAACAATTATTTTGGAACAACATGAAAATTTTTTTGGGACAATTATTTCGGAACGGAGGGAGTATCAATTTTTATCGTATTTATTTGATGGCATCAAAACTCAACTTATTTTCAATAATTAAATGGACAGGCCCCAAAACGGGTAACGGGTATTTTTAAGAGGAGACGATTTTAGCGCAATGGTAAGTGGTATCGAGAGAGGATTACAAATTAATCATTTGTCATCAATTTCGCACAAGTATCTTTGGGAAAGTTACGATTCCGTTTTTTTTTCTCTCGTGTGAAATAAGGTAAGTTGAGCTCTCTAGCCCTGTTTGTCGACTAGTCTAAGAGAAGGAATTCCAAAACGTAAAAGAAGCAGTGTTAACGCACTACAATATCTTTTATAGGAGGGTACGAGTAATAAAAAAAGAATTTGTAGAAAGTTATGATAACCTCAGTTCTCTTTAATCTCCAAGGAAAAGAAGAAAATTCGTTATTAAAAATTCAGAAGACGTTTAAATGTCTAAATATACTTCTCCGTCCGAGAAATCTATGGTAAATGTTCTTCTGTAAAAGAAGATGTCGCGTTAGTTCGATAAACTTTAAGTATCTTCTGGGGGTATAGGGCAAATAATTATTTTAGAAGGCAGAGAACAAAAGAATTCATTATTTCCACCCGCGAATTTCTTAGAGAAAATTCTATACCCAAAAGATATCGAGTGATTAAAAGGGCATTAAAAAAAATAAAACTTCCGCTCTAATATTTAAAACAACTTCAGATTCCAACCACCTGAAGAAGGCCGGAGCGTACAACGGCCGAAACGTTGTAATAAATATAGCAACAAACAACAGACAATAGTCCCAATAATGTAAATAATGTACATAACACCTCATCTCAGAAATATGGACAGATACTGAAAGGCCAAACGTTGTAATAAATATAGCAACAAACATGAGACAATAGTCCGAATAATGTAAATAGTGTACATAATACCTCATCTCAGAAATATAGACAGATACTGAAAGTGCCGAAACATTGTAATAAATATGTCAACAAAGATGAGAACAATAGTCCGAATAATGTAAATAGTGTAAATAATACCTCATCTCAGAAATATAGACAGATACTGAAAGGCGGAAACATTGTAATAAATATGTCAACAAAGATGAGGAAAATAGTCCGAATAATGTAAATAGGTTACATAATACCTCATCTCAGAAATATAGACAGATAGTAAAAGGCCGAAACATTGTAATAAATATGGCAACAAAGATGAGGACAATATTCCGAATAATGTAAATAGTGTACATAATACCTCATCTCAGAAATATAGTCAGATACTTAAAGGCCGAAACGTTGTAATAAATATGGCGACAAAGATGAGGACAATAGTCCGAATAATGTAAATAGTGTACATAATACCTCATCTCAGAAATATAGACAGATACTGAAAAATAAGAAGTTCGCCAAAAATTAAGACAATAATTTTTTTATTATCTTTTTTAAATAATTATCCATCCAGAGTTGCGAAGGTCTTAACTGACTGAACCGAGGAACGTAGTTCACTCAAACATGATAATAATGATAGGCTAACGAAGTAGGCTAGCAACATTTCGTCTGTGCGAAAGTGTTTGTAGTACAGGAAACTGTTCATCACCCACGATCCCGAACACACGCTTTCCAACTCTGTCGCGGTTTACAAAATCAGAATATGCGCCATGTCATCGTTCTCCACTACTTCATGATTTTTGCTGAGTTAAATAACTTTTTGAATCTTTCCATCCTATTTTGTTTCTGTTCTGCCATCCGTTCCTACGAATTTGACAGGTAGTTTCTTCACAATTTAAGCTGGTTTCTCTTCAGTTCACTATGTCCGAATATTGTTTTAATCTCTAGGCGCACTTTTCTCTTTATGTGCCTCAACGATTTCAACAGAAAACTATCCACAGGGTGTTTCAAAATTGCCGAAACAAAGCAGCGCCCTCTCAGATGGGAGGAGTTCGAGGAGCGTGTGGACGTTGATGAGGTTCCAACAGGATGGTGGTCCTCCTCACACTGCTCATGTTACCATGGCATAGCCCCGTGAAAAGTTTGCTGGGCGTCTCATCAGCCGCCAACCTGAAGTGGAATGGGCAACTCACTCGCCTGTCCTGAACCCCCTGATTTCTTCCTCTGGAAGTTCCTCAAGGACAACAACTACCAGGGTAACCCTCACCCCATTGCAGCCATCACTGAGAAGATCCAAGCGATCAAAATGTGCACGCGTTAGCAAAAACGTTCAATTCAGCAGTGCCTTCAAAAGAACGGTGTGCATCTGGAGCATGCACTCTAAGGATACTCTTGGCATTTTTGGTTCACGTTTGAGACTAAATGGTTGCAGGTCCTAAAATGTTATCCTTTTACCTTTCAATAAATGTAATTTCGATCTTTCTATTATTTGTGGTTCTTGATTTGTGTAAGATTTAATGAAAACAAATATCACAATTTGATTTATCGCCAAATTATAGCTAGTTTCCGTGTTTCCTTGAGGTAAGATCCGTTTTTAGGTCAGGTGAAAATTCAAAATGAATGATTAATTTTAATCAATACATTTTCTGTTTAGCCTTCCTTAGCAGCCGTTTTGGATTTAATTAATGTTTCTTTTGTTAAGAGGTATCTCACAACGAAGCCTGCCGTTTCATTTAATTATGGAGTTCATCGTCTGATGAATTTGTAGTGACAGCAATAAATGAATTATTAAATAACCTTCACCCATACTACAAGCCTATGTCGTAGTCTAGAACCAAAATAATTAATAATAAAAGAAACATTAAAATTTAGGAAATACTAATGCTTTAAAGTCCATGATAAGAATGGTTTACATTATTTACATTGATCGGACTGTTGTCTTCACCTTTATCGTAATATTCACGACGTTTCGGCCGTTGTACGCCCCAGCGTTTTTCAGGTGTTTGTAATTTCGAACAGAACCCTTTATTTTGTTCACCGGGGTAGATTTCTTCTAGTTCCACGTGCCATGGCTCTTCCTGATGTCTCAGTTATTTTCCTTCAACTTGTTTTGTTCACCACAGCGTTGGTTGGATCAAGTGACTTGATCCAAAGAGTTGCTGGTTCAATACTTGGCTAAATCAAAACTTACTCTCTCTTCTGACTTCGAATATGGTGCCAGCCATAGATAAGCAATCATTTCTGTGCATAACAAAATTATATATATATATATATATATATATATATATATATATATATATATATATATACAAAGAAATAATCACGCATAGAATCAATCAGCAATATTAATGCGATTATTGGCGCTATCACATCGCTAGTAGAATATAACGTATGCATTAAAATACTGTTAATGCATAGAATGATGTGATCCTCATCCATAAAACTGTTGTCAGTTGTTTCCAGTTTATATTTTTTAAAGGGATAATACTTTCGAATAAAAAAATATAAACTGGAAACAACTGACAACAGTTTTATGAATGAGGATACCATCATTCTATGGATTAACAGTATTTTAATGCATACGTTATATTCTACTAGCGATGTGATAGCGCCAATAATCGCATTAATATTGCTGATTTTGTTTGTTTGGTGTTTTATGGCATATCAACCACTATGGTTTATTTAATGCCAGATCCAGTATTTACTAGATATATCAAAAACGTATAGTTGGCAACATCATTGTTTCAAAAACGTATAGCTGGCAACATCATTGTTTCAAAAACGTATAGCTGGCAACTGTTTCAAAAACGTATAGCTGGCAACTGTTTCAAAAATGTATAGCTGGCAACATCATTGTTTAAAAAAAATGTATCCGTGGCAACATCATTGTTTCAAAAACGTATAGTTGGCAACATCATTGTTTCAAAAACGTATAGCTGGCAACATCATTGTTTCAAAAACGTATAGCTGGCAACTGTTTCAAAAACGTATAGCTGGAAACATCATTGTTTCAAAAAAATGTATCCCTGGCAACATCATTGTTTCAAAAACGTATAGTTGGCAACATCATTGTTTCAAAAACGTATAGCTGGCAACATCATTGTTTCAAAAACGTATAGCTGGCAACATCATTGTTTAAAAAAAATGTATCCCTGGCAACATCATTGTTTCAAAAACGTATAGTTGGCAACATCATTGTTTCAAAAACGTATAGCTGTCAACATCATTGCTTCAAAAACGTATAGCTGGTAACTATTTCAAAAACGTATAGCTGGCAACATCATTGTTTCAAAAAAATGTATCCCTGGCTACATCATTGTTTCAAAAAAATGTATCCCTGGCAACATCATTGTTTCAAAAGCCTATAGCTGGCAACATCATTGTTTCCCATCACATTTTAGGGGTAAGCTGTTAGTATATTTAGTGTAGGGTTTGGGAGGGAAAGTTAATTGTAAGTTGTAGTTGTTTTGGGATGGGTTAGATGTGATGGGGCATGACATGGCCAGCCAATTGATCGGATCGACGGCCTTTTGGTTGGACGTAGTTTATCGTCATACCCAGGACGCGGATGTAGTTTATCGTCATACCCAGGACGCTTAATATTGCTGATTGATTCTATCCGTGATTATTTCTTTGTATATAAAATACATGCTGCCTAATGTTTTATGTTTATAAATAACTATTGATCCGCAGTACAAAATTTCCTAAAACAAAAGCAACTGAGACATTAGACTAAATTAATTGAACTCTATACTTAGTTCATGACATATTAACTGAAAACACTTGTAAAAATAGAATACGTGGATTTACCACATCACAGATAAATTCAAATAAAAAATTCTCACTTAAAATTTGAAAAACCTAGCGTTGCGACTTTGCACGTTCCGATATTGTATACACCCGTCAATAATAGCACATGCATAAAAAAACATCTTTCGGTCTACAAACAATTATTTCGTCTCCAAGTCTTAATTTTAATGGAAAAAATATGGCTGACGATGAATAAAGGATTATTCGAAAGTACTAGCATTTTAAAAAAATATAAACTGAAAACAACTGACAACAGTTTTATGAACGAGGATCACATCATTCTATGGATTAACAGTATTTTAATGCATACGTTATATTCTACTAGCGATGTGATAGCGCCAATAATCGCATTAATATTTCTGATTGATTCTATCCGTGATTATTTCTTTGTATATAAAATACATGCTGCCTAATGTTTTATGTTTATAAATATATATATATATATATATATATATATATATATATATATATATATATATATATATATATATATTTATATATATATATATATGTATGTGTGTGTGTGTGTGTGTGTGTGTGTTCTATGAATAATTTCTTTGAAACGTTTTACTAATATATAAAGAAAGTTCCTTATTTAATATATTCTCAAAGAGAGAAGGAATTACTAATGAAACACTTATTTCTCTGCTTTAATGTTAATTACTGTATATTACTTGACACGCTGAAACCTCTCTATATAAAACAGAGTATGTCTTTCTGTCTCTGTGATACCTTTCCATTCGAGATCCATCCAACCGATTTTGACCAAACATGCCACATACATGTTACAAGGTAAGAGATAGGTTCTTCGCGCATAAAAATCGATAATTTAAAAAATCAATAACCGATAAAGCCGATCAAAAATCGATAAATTCAACTTTTTTTTAAACTCGGTATGTAGGTTACTTACATCTTGACGAACTCAACGATACCTCATTTTCTTCTACGCCATTTCGTTTAGCGAAAAAACCGGAAAAATCGATTTCAACACATCGATTTCAACACAAATTTTAAACTAAAAGCTTCCTCAATTTTCAAGCAATCTAATACAAACTTCACTCAATTGTAGCCAACAACAATTTGATTGTTTAGCAGTCATTTAACTTTATAATTGAGTCCACCCATATAGTGAAAACCCGTGTAAGTAGCGAAATATGGCGATTTTTATTAGTTTTTATCGTATTTTTCGTTGATCTTTCAACCAATTTTAATCCAACTTAACAATTGCTTTAAAAATGTATACGCTTTTACATCCCTGGTAGCACACTGACAAATTGAATTTCAAATACTGCAAAATAATTGTGGTCTGAAGTGGGTTTTCATGTTGCCTGTTTTACCCCTTCATATCCTCGGCTAACTTCGATTGAATAAATACAGACTACTTCTGTTATATCGGTAACTGCATTAATTCAAAATGTTTTTAATGAAAGTATTTTAAAGTAATTAAAGAATGTAGACTCTGTTACATCTAAACATGATGCTGTTTTTGCTCCATTTTAATTGAACGCTTTTTTTCATCGATCAGCTGGGCATAGCTGCTTGTATATAACAAATCAATTTATTGTTTTTCCTATCCTATAAAACACAAACTATTACTGAATTGTATTTCACTGAACAACATGTATAATTGTGCTTATAATATAACAATGTTTTTCTGCTCTGGTGATGCCTTTTTCAACAATAAATAATATAAAAATAATATTCAGACAAGGCCATCGCATCACCGGGTCTCACAATACATCTGATTAGTCACATAATTACGAACAGCGTTGCAGATAAACAGTGGAATCCTCAGTAATCGATGTTTCGTACATGTCATCAGTTTTTACTCTCAGATAGATTGGATACAAGTTTCCGTATGTTGTCCAAATGCGTTAAACATTTGAGATTCGTTATTTTCCTCCACAGAAATATCATGGCGATATTTTTTCTTTTCCTTTGAAAGTGCCCCTACAATGCAGTGTAACAAAAAGATGAATAAATAAATAATTTTATTTACTCATAGTTCTCCCAATACAAGGCCCAAGGGCCACTCAAAGTTGAGGGTTACTCAGTGAGATTATTGTAAGGGTGTGGAAGGAGGAACGCGTATGATAACGACGTTATTGACCTAGATTTGAGTTGTGATACACCATATCAGAATTGTAGAAAAAAAAAATCCATAGCTTGCTGAAACTTTTTGTACACGCACCGAATTCAAAAAATTGATTTTCATATATATATATATATATATATATATATATATATATATATATATATATATATATATATATATATATTAACTAATCAGCGACGTCATATGAGACAGGCAGCTTTCTTTGAATTTGCAGACGACTGAGATTTGAGTTAGCTACGAAAATTTGCCGGATCATTTCAGATTAAGATCAACAATATTTTCCCACCTGAGAATGGATATTTCAAAATTGGGAAAGTATTTATTTGCCAATAAACTTCAAATTAATAAATCTAACTTTTGTTTTTTTCCTGGGGCTGATGTTTTGTTATATGGCTAGTTAGTTTTTGCAATTAAACCTTAACTAGGGGTGTCGTTCGTTTGTTAAACAAAAACTGGAATTCTCACAATTAATTACTCACATGGTCGCATATTTATTCGTTTATAAAATATTACAAAAATGCTTAGTGATATTGACACATAAAAAAACATGCAGACTAAGCTTGTTTAGGAGTGTCAACAGTAAGACAGTTTCGCTGCATATTCATGTGGCCGACTGCTAGCATTTATAGGCACAAATAAAACAATGTACTTCCGTGTCACATACATTCTCAGATGTAGATTTATTCTGTTTCCTCTGTACTAACACAATTCATTCGGTTGAACTGTAAAAAAGATACATAACGTATTATGTGTAAAGTTGTTTCGCAAAGAATCTTTGTAATTAATTTCTTTCAATTTGAAAGAAAAATAATACAGAAATAATAAAACAATTATCTAAATTTGTAGAGGCGTGTTGGAGATTCATTTATTTCTTCGTTTTATATTCGCCTATTCCGCTATCTAGTTGTCAGGGATCCATGCATTCGCTTGGTAGACTGTTCCACAATGCAACAGTTCCGGTAAAGAAGTCTGAGTAGAACTTGTTTTTTATCAAAGGATAACGAAGAGAACTGGGTGATTTGCCAACGTAAACACGGCATGAATCAGCCATATTAATAGCGATAGAGGATAGTTTCATCTGTGGGATAAGGGTTGAAAAGAATCAAATCACCCACAAGGCCGCTCAAGTAATTTTGAACACTGTCAAGTCTACATTGATCAGCGTCAACCCAGATATCCTATCAATACTCCATTCTTGGCCTAATCCGACTCTTGTAAAGATAATGACACACGCTTAGGCAATCATGTATCTTTCAATACATGACTGGCCAGGGAGTAGGTTGCCATTTCTTTCTGCGGTAGACTAGCTGCCACCCAAAACTAGAGAACCCGTTCTGGGGGGAGAAGAACAGGATTCATACCTTTCTCACGGGTATTAGCACCTCAGTGAATCTAATGAATTCGACTGAAAAGTCAATCAGTCAGTTATGTGCCATGCTTGATAGATGCTTAGGCAATCATGTATTTTTCGATACATGACTGACGAGGTAGATTTTTTCCGCAGTAGGTTGCCATTTCTTTCTGCGGTAGACCAGTTGCCATCCAAGACTACAGAACCCGGCTTGTCCTGCTATTTACCCATAGCTAGTAGAGAAGAAGAGGATTCATCATTTCCTAAGGGTATTAGCACGTAAGTGAATGTAATGGATTCGACTGGAATTCGAACTCGGCTCTCTGATTCCTCTCTGATTCCTCAATCCGAGCCGCTATCTACCGTACCTCCGCAGTACGATAGAAAAACCATTTGTAATGCATTCTCATTTTCAGTGCATTACGATAGTAAAATCATTTCCAATGCATTCTCATTGTAAATCATTTCCAATGGCGTTTTATAATAAAATCATTTACAATACATTCCTATAGTAAAATCATTTCCAATGCATTCTTATAGTAAACTCATTTCCAATGCATTCTTATAGTAAAATCATTTCCAATGCATTCTTATAGCAAAATCATTTCCAATGCATTCTTATAGTAAAATAATTTACAATGCATTCTTATAGTAAAATCATTTACAATGCATTCTTATAGTAAAATCATTTGCAATGCACTCTTATAGTAAAATCATTTACAATGCATTCTCATAGTAAAATCATTTGGAATGCCTTCTTATAGTAAAATCATTTCCAATGCATTCTTATAGTAAAATCATTTCCAATGCATTCTTATAGTAAAATCATTTCCAATGCATTCTTATAGTAAAATCATTTACAATGCATTCTCATAGTAAAATCATTGCTATATGAATTTATCTGTTAAAGTGACATGGATTTAAGTATAATCTAATTAGCAGAGTAAGAATGTCTTAGTACTTTTCCACACAATTTAAGATTCTGATTATTACTGTGCTGCGGATTTGATGTCGTAAATATATTAGAGGGTACAGTTTATATTCTATATTATAAAGAGATAATTTATACAAAGAATTAAATAGCAATGCTAATGTGATTAATGGAAAAATTGATAGTAAGTTAATGTCTCATTAAGTCCTGTTAGTGAAGTGATTTCGCCTTTAATCACATTAACATTACTATTTAATTCTTTGGATAAATTGTATCTTTATATACATATATATATATATATATATATATATATATATATATATATATATATATATATATATATATATATATATTATAAATTAATAGATTTAAAATATGGTTTTACCGCTACACAGTGATGACCATGTTTCAGAAATGGAAGCTAAAGCCCCTGAATTTAATTTTGTTATTAAACCAAAGACATTAGTTCCATTTCCTCATCAAGCGAATTTTGGAGTAACTTACTTTTTAAAATTTACGGTTGTTAACGGCACAGGAAAGATTCATAGTTTGAGGGTTTCCAAGGTTACCGATAAATCCATTCATCTAGACAAGGGGTGGTAGAGGGTTCAATTTTTAATTTTCGTTGTCTCAGTTAATAGTTACATTTGAAAGCGGGGTTATGTTTAGGGATGGGTAGGGATGTATCTTTTAACAAATTCTGACATCCGCTAAATTCATGTCATCTGGGTTTATTTCTAACGGCAAAAATTCTTATGGTATTATTTCTATTTGTATATTTAAAGATTTTGAGGGACTGTTTAGGTTAGAATATGTTTTATCCACCTTTCTAAAAAGTTATTTTTAATATTTAATATACTATACTCCTAGTTAAAAACCAAGTAAATGTATTAGAATTACTTACAGTATTGAAAATTATTTATTCTTATCGAGTATAAGTAAATATTATTTTATTTTATTTTATTTTATGTAAACTTTATGACAATGACGGCAAAGGTGGTTAAATTATTTCACTAATTCAATAAACTTAGTATTATAAATGTATATATGTATGTATAAAGGACATTTAATGTTCAATATTATATTCTAACTTATTAATTTCACATGACTTTCGGTGTTCACTTGGATTCTTTCCAGTGTTTGAATTGCTTTGAGAGAGGTGTTATGGTTAGAGTACGTTTTATTTAATTACAATTTTAAAAGATATTTAGGTTAGAATCTGTTTTATTTAATTTCAATTTTAAAACATTTTTAAAAATTCTACTTTCAAATTTAACTTTTAAATTTTAATCGGCTATATTTCTTTATCAACCAAGTAAATGTAATATAATTATCTACATTATTTAAAATTATTTATACCCATCAAATATGAGTATGTATAATAATCAGATAATTTTTTTTTTTTTTTTTTTTTTTTATAGATTATTTAAAGATTATTTAAAGAAAACTTTTGGCAATGACGACAAAAAATAGCTATTTCATTTCTCTGATTCAGTAAATTTTTATTTTTTATAAACTTAGTAATATATAGTTTCTCATGTATGCATAAAGGACATGGGTCATTTAATGACCTACATATTCTAGCTCTTCTTATTAACTTCCATTTCACTGTAGGTGTTTTATTGGATTCTTTTAGGTGCCAAAAGTACTTCGAAAGAGATGTTTGACTTTTATACTTATTTATCCTAAACGAGGATTGATGTTGGTAGAACCTCTTTTTGAACTCATGGCTAGTGCAACCTATATAAATTTTTATGTTTTCAGGGTTTTCAACAGAAGATACATTACATTGGTATACTACTGATTCTATGCAACATTTATTTTGTAAAGGACAGTTTTGAGGGTTTCTACAATTACATAATTTTTGTTCACCCTCATTCGTTGTTGTTTGTATTTTTCCCTTGTCTACAATTTTTTGGTTTTGGTATAAGTGTTTATTTAAGATATTAGTATTATGTTTCTTAATTATCTTTTCTAGGTTATCAGTACAGCTATAACTTAATTTTCTTGTATTTCTATTGAAAATGGTACTAAGTTTACTTCCACCGGGAAAATGCTTGAGTATTAATTCAAGGAATTTTTGTCCCAATTTGTTTTTTACCATTTGGTTGTATGGGGGTGTATACCAAATTATTTTCCTGCTTCTGTTTTTCCTATGTTTACCGTTTTCATTTTTAATATAAGTTAGTTTTAGGTTTTTGTAGCCACTATCTTTTAGAGCTTTATTATAGAAATTAATATGTTCGTGGAAATCTTGTCATTTGCTGAATTTGTACTAATTCTTTTTCGGATAGATAAAGGTATATGTTTAATTATAGATGAGGGGTGATTTGATTTAGGGTGTATATATACAGGATTCGTATTGAGTTTTTTATAAGGTGTGTATGTATTGTTCTTTAAATCTAATGTTATATCAAGGAAGTTAACTTTTTTAATTTTAGTGCTAACGGTAATTTTTAAACCCATGCTTTTAAATTCTTTATATAATGCCTTTCTAATTTTGTCTATTCTGAAGTTAGTAGAATTCCTAATAACCATGAGACCATCGTCCCTGTATAGACCAATGTCAGTTGAATCAATATCACGATGCGCTGTTAGGTTGTATAAAATAAAAAGACCAATAAGATCAGAAGACTCAGCTGAGTCTAGTGATCCCATTGTGATGTCAAAGTGGTCATATGAATTTTTTACCCATTGCTCACCATTATGGATCAGTACCGATTTCTTCGCATTTAATATAATGTTCTTTTCATCCTCAGTAATATCCGTGTACTGGGTGGCAAAGTCCAACGCATTCAATAACAGTTCTTTAGATATTGATGGGTAATAATTTTCAATATCGAACTGCATTAGTGTACAGTTGTTTTTTGCTTTTATACAGGTGAACCAGTTTATCACGTCTTCGGTATTTATCCAAAGTTTGAGGCTTATTTTATCTTTGATTTGTTTATTTATCCTTTCAAGGATCATTTTACTAATTTTTCCTATATCTGGTCTTGTAGGATTAATTATCCTTGTAGTTGGATTAGCCTCGAAATCTGGTTTGTGGTCTTTTAAGGTTATGTAGCTCTCTTTTTCAGATAATTTACCTACTCTGTCACTGATCTTCAGTTTATCAGTGATTTTTTTACTACTATTATTGATATTCTGGACCATATTTAGGTTACTATTATTTGCTTTTTTGTAGTTCTTATGTAAGTCCTTATTGAATAGATCATTATAGTCTTTCGTGGTTGCCTTATAAAAGTTTCCAGTTTTGTCTGACTTTATTAAAATTTTATCAGAAGTGTTTATTACTTTCACTATTCTATCTAGGTGTTTCTGGAAGTGGCATTTTTTCTCCCTGAAGTTTATGCTGTTTATCATATCCAAAAGGTCATTTTCAAAAGCCGACAAACTATGAACAAATGGTGCTGCTTTCTTGCTTTTAAAACCGTAAACCTCCTTGTTTTTATTTTGTAAATCATTCCGTTGAAGGAAGAAGTAGGCCTTCCATCTCATCCTTCGTATGAGTTCCTCCGTCTTTTGCATTAATGCAACGAAATATTCCTTTTTGTTTGTATTAGGAATGTTTTTCAGAGAAATTCCGAAATTTATTTTCTCCATATTTTCCTGATAAAAATAAAGATTTAAAGTGCTCGACTTTGATTAGGAGCCAATGTATGTATATATAAATAAAAAGGAAAGAACAGTAAGATATAAAATCCGGTGTTCTTATAGATATTTTTATTTTTACACAATAGTGCTCTATGTAAATTTAAATTTACAGAGCATTAATATTATAAATTAATAGATTTAAAATATGGTTTTACCGCTACACAGTGATGACCATGTTTCAGAAATGGAAGCTAAAGCCCCTGAATTTAATTTTGTTATTAAACCAAAGACATTAGTTCCATTTCCTCATCAAGCGAATTTTGGAGTAACTTACTTTTTAAAATTTACGGTTGTTAACGGCACAGGAAAGATTCATAGTTTGAGGGTTTCCAAGGTTACCGATAAATCCATTCATCTAGACAAGGGGTGGTAGAAGGTTCAATTTTTAATTTTCGTTGTCTCAGTTAATAGTTACATTTGAAAGCGGGGTTATGTTTAGGGATGGGTAGGGATGTATCTTTTAACAAATTCTGACATCCGCTAAATTCATGTCATCTGGGTTTATTTCTAACGGCAAAAATTCTTATGGTATTATTTCTATTTGTATATTTAAAGATTTTGAGGGACTGTTTAGGTTAGAATATGTTTTATCCACCTTTCTAAAAAGTTATTTTTAATATTTAATATACTATACTCCTAGTTAAAAACCAAATAAATGTATTAGAATTACTTACAGTATTTAAAATTATTTATTCTTATCGAGTATAAGTAAATATTATTTTATTTTATTTTATTTTATGTAAACTTTATGACAATGACGGCAAAGGTGGTTAAATTATTTCACTAATTCAATAAACTTAGTATTATAAATGTATATATGTATGTATAAAGGACATTTAATGTTCAATATTATATTCTAACTTATTAATTTCACATGACTTTCGGTGTTCACTTGGATTCTTTCCAGTGTTTGAATTGCTTTGAGAGAGGTGTTATGGTTAGAGTACGTTTTATTTAATTACAATTTTAAAAGATATTTAGGTTAGAATCTGTTTTATTTAATTTCAATTTTAAAACATTTTTAAAAATTCTACTTTCAAATTTAACTTTTTAATTTTAATCGGCTATATTTCTTTATAAACCAAGTAAATGTAATATAATTATCTACATTATTTAAAATTATTTATACCCATCAAATATGAGTATGTATAATAATCAGGTAATTTTTTTTTTTTTTTTTTTTTTTTTTTATAGATTATTTAAAGATTATTTAAAGAAAACTTTTGGCAATGACGACAAAAAATAGCTATTTCATTTCTCTGATTCAGTGAATTTTTATTTTTTATAAACTTAGTAATATATAGTTTCTCATGTATGCATAAAGGACATGGGTCATTTAATGACCTACATATTCTAGCTCTTCTTATTAACTTCCAGTTCACTGTAGGTGTTTTATTGGATTCTTTTAGGTGCCAAAAGTACTTCGAAAGAGATGTTTGACTTTTATACTTATTTATCCTAAACGAGGATTGATGTTGGTAGAACCTCTTTTTGAACTCATGGCTAGTGCAACCTATATAAATTTTTATGTTTTCAGGGTTTTCAACAGAAGATATATTACATTGGTATACTACTGATTCTATGCAACATTTATTTTGTAAAGGACAGTTTTGAGGGTTTCTACAATTACATAATTTTTGTTCACCCTCATTCGTTGTTGTTTGTATTTTTCCCTTGTCTACAATTTTTTGGTTCTGGTATAAGTGTTTATTCAAGATATTAGTATTATGTTTCTTAATTATCTTTTCTAGGTTATCAGTACAGCTATAACTTAATTTTAGTGTATTTCTATTGAAAATGGTACTAAGTTTACTTCCACCGGGAAAATGCTTGAGTATTAATTCAAGGAATTTTTGTCCCAATTTGTTTTTACCATTTGGTTGTATGGGGGTGTATACCAAATTATTTTCCTGCTTCTGTTTTTCCTATGTTTACCGTTTTCATTTTTAATATAAGTTAGTTTTAGGTTTTTGTAGCCACTATCTTTTAGAGCTTTATTATAGAAATTAATATGTTCGTCGAAAATCTTGTCATTTGCTGAATTTGTACTAATTCTTTTTCGGATAGATAAAGGTATATGTTTAATTATAGATGAGGGGTGATTTGATTTAGGGTGTATATATACAGGATTCGTATTGAGTTTTTTATAAGGTGTGTATGTATTGTTCTTTAAATCTAATGTTATATCAAGGAAGTTAACTTTTTTAATTTTAGTGCTAACGGTAATTTTTAAACCCATGCTTTTAAATTCTTTATATAATGCCTTTCTAATTTTGTCTATTCTGAAGTTAGTAGAATTCCTAATAACCATGAGACCATCGTCCCTGTATAGACCAATGTCAGTTGAATCAATATCACGATGCGCTGTTAGGTTGTATAAAATAAAAAGATTTTTCCTATATCTGGTCTTGTAGGATTGTAGGAAACTTTTATAAGGCAACCACGAAAGACTATAATGATCTATTCAATAAGGACTTACATAAGAACTACAAAAAAGCAAATAATAGTAACCTAAATATGGTCCAGAATATCAATAATAGTAGTAAAAAAATCACTGATAAACTGAAGATCAGTGACAGAGTAGGTAAATTATCTGAAAAAGAGAGCTACATAACCTTAAAAGACCACAAACCAGATTTCGAGGCTAATCCAACTACAAGGATAATTAATCCTACAAGACCAGATATAGGAAAAATTAGTAAAATGATCCTTGAAAGGATAAATAAACAAATCAAAGATAAAATAAGCCTCAAACTTTGGATAAATACCGAAGACGTGATAAACTGGTTCACCTGTATAAAAGCAAAAAACAACTGTACACTAATGCAGTTCGATATTGAAAATTATTACCCATCAATATCTAAAGAACTGTTATTGAATGCGTTGGACTTTGCCACCCAGTACACGGATATTACTGAGGATGAAAAGAACATTATATTAAATGCGAAGAAATCGGTACTGATCCATAATGGTGAGCAATGGGTAAAAAATTCATATGACCACTTTGACATCACAATGGGATCACTAGACTCAGCTGAGTCTTCTGATCTTATTGGTCTTTTTATTTTATACAACCTAACAGCGCATCGTGATATTGATTCAACTGACATTGGTCTATACAGGGACGATGGTCTCATGGTTATTAGGAATTCTACTAACTTCAGAATAGACAAAATTAGAAAGGCATTATATAAAGAATTTAAAAGCATGGGTTTAAAAATTACCGTTAGCACTAAAATTAAAAAAGTTAACTTCCTTGATATAACATTAGATTTAAAGAACAATACATACACACCTTATAAAAAACTCAATACGAATCCTGTATATATACACCCTAAATCAAATCACCCCTCATCTATAATTAAACATATACCTTTATCTATCCGAAAAAGAATTAGTACAAATTCAGCAAATGACAAGATTTTCGACGAACATATTAATTTCTATAATAAAGCTCTAAAAGATAGTGGCTACAAAAACCTAAAACTAACTTATATTAAAAATGAAAACGGTAAACATAGGAAAAACAGAAGCAGGAAAATAATTTGGTATACACCCCCATACAACCAAATGGTAAAAACAAATTGGGACAAAAATTCCTTGAATTAATACTCAAGCATTTTCCCGGTGGAAGTAAACTTAGTACCATTTTCAATAGAAATACACTAAAATTAAGTTATAGCTGTACTGATAACCTAGAAAAGATAATTAAGAAACATAATACTAATATCTTGAATAAACACTTATACCAGAACCAAAAAATTGTAGACAAGGGAAAAATACAAACAACAACGAATGAGGGTGAACAAAAATTATGTAATTGTAGAAACCCTCAAAACTGTCCTTTACAAAATAAATGTTGCATAGAATCAGTAGTATACCAATGTAATATATCTTCTGTTGAAAACCCTGAAAACATAAAAATTTATATAGGTTGCACTAGCCATGAGTTCAAAAAGAGGTTCTACCAACATCAATCCTCGTTTAGGATAAATAAGTATAAAAGTCAAACATCTCTTTCGAAGTACTTTTGGCACCTAAAAGAATCCAATAAAACACCTACAGTGAAATGGAAGTTAATAAGAAGAGCTAGAATATGTAGGTCATTAAATGACCCATGTCCTTTATGCATACATGAGAAACTATATATTACTAAGTTTATAAAAAATAAAAATTCACTGAATCAGAGAAATGAAATAGCTATTTTTTGTCGTCATTGCCAAAAGTTTTCTTTAAATAATCTTTAAATAATCTATAAAAAAAAAAAAAAAAAAAAAAAAAAATTACCTGATTATTATACATACTCATATTTGATGGGTATAAATAATTTTAAATAATGTAGATAATTATATTACATTTACTTGGTTTATAAAGAAATATAGCCGATTAAAATTAAAAAGTTAAATTTGAAAGTAGAATTTTTAAAAATGTTTTAAAATTGAAATTAAATAAAACAGATTCTAACCTAAATATCTTTTAAAATTGTAATTAAATAAAACGTACTCTAACCATAACACCTCTCTCAAAGCAATTCAAACACTGGAAAGAATCCAAGTGAACACCGAAAGTCATGTGAAATTAATAAGTTAGAATATAATATTGAACATTAAATGTCCTTTATACATACATATATACATTTATAATACTAAGTTTATTGAATTAGTGAAATAATTTAACCACCTTTGCCGTCATTGTCATAAAGTTTACATAAAATAAAATAAAATAAAATAATATTTACTTATACTCGATAAGAATAAATAATTTTAAATACTGTAAGTAATTCTAATACATTTACTTGGTTTTTAACTAGGAGTATAGTATATTAAATATTAAAAATAACTTTTTAGAAAGGTGGATAAAACATATTCTAACCTAAACAGTCCCTCAAAATCTTTAAATATACAAATAGAAATAATACCATAAGAATTTTTGCCGTTAGAAATAAACCCAGATGACATGAATTTAGCGGATGTCAGAATTTGTTAAAAGATACATCCCTACCCATCCCTAAACATAACCCCGCTTTCAAATGTAACTATTAACTGAGACAAAGAAAATTAAAAATTGAACCCTCTACCACCCCTTGTCTAGATGAATGGATTTATCGGTAACCTTGGAAACCCTCAAACTATGAATCTTTCCTGTGCCGTTAACAACCGTAAATTTTAAAAAGTAAGTTACTCCAAAATTCGCTTGATGAGGAAATGGAACTAATGTCTTTGGTTAAATAACAAAATTAAATTCAGGGGCTTTAGCTTCCATTTCTGAAACATGGTCATCACTGTGTAGCGGTAAAACCATATTTTAAATCTATTAATTTATAATATTAATGCTCTGTAAATTTAAATTTACATAGAGCACTATTGTGTAAAAATAAAAATATCTATAAGAACACCGGATTTTATATCTTACTGTTCTTTCCTTTTTATTTATATATACATATATATATATATATATATATATATATATATATATATATATATATATATATATATATATATATATATATATATATATATATATATATATATTCATTCCTTGGTTTGAGGAATCGGAGAGCCGAGTTCGAATTCCAGTCGAATCCATTACATTCACATAGGTGCTAATACCCTTGGGAAAGGTGTGAATCCTCTTCTTCTTCCTCCAGCTATGGGTAAATAGTAGGACAGACTGGGTTCTATAGCCTTGGATGGCAACTGGTCTAGGAGTTCTGAATTCAAAACCTGCGGAGGGTTGTTTGGGGACCTTGTGGCACTTAGTGCACCAGGTCTCTGTATTCAGCCCTTCAAAAACTGTGGATGGTCCTGCACGAAACCTTCACCACTATAATCAAATCTCATGTGTTGTTGTTGTGCTGTCGGTTTCCTAGGAACTGATCTGCTTGACCTTCATACGTCGAATTCGACGGAGGAGACGAGTATATATATATATATATATATATATATATATATATATATATATATATATATATATATATATATATATATATATATATATATATATATATATATATGTAAAGAGCTATGATTGACTGCCTTCTGAGAGTACACGAAACAAAAAAGAGTTATCCACCCGGCTATGACTTACCATATATCTGAAATCGCAGGTGCCATCGAAGCGTACGTCTACCCTATGTTTCATTTGTTTATTTTGTTTTAGGAGAAACATAGTTTATGATAAATCTTAATGTCTATATTTGGGAGAATATGGGATTAAGAACAATCATTAATAATAAAACGGAACAATTTTATTTAATACTGAAATAAAGATTATATGAAGCGCAGAAGATTCGTTCTTATCGTCGATCGGATTAAACACAATAGAATACAATAACTAACCATAAAATATATCAATTATTACAATAGAAAAATTAGTCCGACGAATGCCTTTTAAAGGAGAAAAAAGATTTCTTTTATCGATTTTGTCATTCAATTACTCATGTTGTAAGATTATGTACTGCCAGCTTTTCAGACCTGGAAATCAGAAATCCGGTCTTTTTAATTCGACTCAAATACAGGCTATTAAGGCCAATCGGATATATTTAACTTCCAGAAGGCAGGCTAAAATTCTGTTTCATTAGTTTATTTTTCGTTTGTTTATTAACAGTGCTTATACTAAGCCGTCTTTATGGAATCTGATGTCTTTTTATTTTAAGAAAACGTCGGAAAGTTTGCTATTCTAACAGAGACGAAAATAATTGGATGGCATTTGTCTTCTAATAATCTTCAACACAGTAAGAATTTTCCATTTAGGATTTTTCGTTTTTTTTTTTTTAAATATTTTTCTTCTTTGCAATATTCGACAGTGTCGGGCATTTCTTCAAGAAATAATGGTGTTCGTAACGTTCCTAAAGAAACGCACGGAAAGGAGCAGGTGTTATTTTTGCCCTAAAAAAAATAATTCCAAAGCAGCCATTAGTTTTTGTCGATAGAACACGACATATTCGAAAATATTTTGACACAAACATCTGATAGATTCGAGGAAGTTCACTTGTCTGCGTACGTCCGAAAAGTAGGAATTATTTGACTCCACTTATAAATGTTTGTGCATATTCTCCTATCTATCTGTTATGACATGCACGCATTGGCCCAATTCCATTTCCAGCAAATTATTCTTACGCGCTAATAGCCATTAGCCATATTGGTAATATTTAAAAAAAAAAAAATGAGGGAAACAAAAGTAAAAAAATAGCATGATTTTAAACGAAGCTAAAAGATGACTTATTTAGGAAGAACTTATTTTAAAACAGAAGAAAAAGCCATTCGATTTCACATAATCCGATATTTATCATTTAAATATTAATGTAAAAATATCCCACATTTAATTCATATTGCCCAATATCTATCTATCTATCTATCTATCTATCTATCTATCTATATATATATATATATATATATATATATATATATATGAAGAGATATAGTTTTAAAAACAAATCGTTACCTCTTTTTGCACCCCCACCTACAGTTCGTAAATTGGCAACGATTTGTTTTTAAATTTCCCTAATAAATAATTTTTATCATAAGTTATCTATCATCGCCTGACGAAGTACAATTTTAGTACTGAAACATGAACGTTTTTGTGTAGTGATGTAAAATGTTTTTATTGCAATTTATTATAATATATATATATATATATATATATATATATATATATATATATATATGTATGTATGTGTGTGCAATAAATAAGCAATAAACAAATTAACAAACCGCTCCCGCCAAAATAACCGTTAGAATAGACTGCAAAGAATGAATAAAAATAAAAAAATAAATAGTCAAAAACAGCGAAAATTTTTGTGTAGCAATATAAAATGTTTTTATTGTACTTTATTATATTAAAATTATTATAATAATATTTTGCTATACTTTGTATTGAGCACTTTTTAAAAGTAAATGTTACAAACTGTGGACTTTTATTCTATCTGTTCTTTCTCTCATTTGCGTATATATATATATATATATATATATATATATATATATATATATATATATATTAACCACAATAACCCGATCCTATCTAACAGTGGCTAATATAGTGTACCAATTCCAATACCCTGTACACTGTGTTACTTGTCAAAAACCAATGACCTATATCGGACACACCCCTACCTCATTGAGTAGACGTCTCACATGCCACCTGTCGCAGCACAGTGCGGTTAACAAACATTTATTAACTCATAACGTCCAAGAACCTTTAAGAAAAATTCTAGTTGATAATACAGAGATCATTTTCAGGTCACTTAGACGTACAGAACTCGTTATTAGGGAGGCTCAGCTTATTAAACTTTATCCTCCCATTATCGATCTCACACTGTTTAGCAGAGGAGAGTTTGGCGTGTTAAAAGTCTTGCACGGTCAAGTGGCCCCACACAGCACGTGACCACCAAGAAGGACACAGACCGCTGTAAAACTACTATGTAGCAGTCCATCCGATATTATAACCATCTAATTTCAGTAAATGGTCTATTTTTAATTAAACACTTTTAATTACATTTACTGGAAAATTCAGGAACGTAAATGTAATTAATACTGTTTAATTCATAATTTAAAAGCATAAACTTGAATTAAATAACTTGTATCTATAAAAATAAGGTATAAACAGAAAATTTTTTCTTTGGGCCTTGAACCTGTATCTGTGTGATTATTTTCGACAGACTTCCATGTTCCTGGCTCTTTCTTTTTTTAAAAACCTTTTTTCCCTTCGTGATTGATTTGGCTATTGTTAAATCAAGAGTTCGAAGGTTTTTCGACACGAGTATAGTTACCTATATATATATATATATATATATATATATATATATATATATATATATATATATATATATATATATAAATTAAAAATATATCATTTGAAATATAACTGATACGCCTACGCAATATCCGTTACGATAATACAATAAACCTTTTTAGCCATAATGCAACATTGACTAGCATCTATAAATTATCGGGCGAAAACAACACACATGGCCTGAATATTGCGTATAAGCATGAAACGAATGAATTCACCTCATCTAGCTTAGCTATACGTTAATTAATAAAACTTCTACCACTAAATCATTAATATCTAAAAAAAAAATCTCTTACAATCTAAAAATATCTTCTGGCTTTAAATAACCAGGAAAGGGTTGATAAGCCGTAGAAAATGAATCATTTAATCAATCGTCATCTTACATTGAGGTCATCATTCTGGATACAGTGAGCAAGCTGTTATATTCTGAAATTTTTCGGTTTAAAATCACCCGAGATCTCTTCACAATGTCGTATGTAGCACAAGCCCGGTTTTAGCGCGGGGCTTTCCGAGTGAGGACGCTCGGGCAAAGACCTCGCATACACGGGGTCGGGTAGCTGTCTACCTCCCCTGACGAAACTCTGTCCGTAAGCATAATCTCGTGTGAGTTCCTCTCCGCACGAAGGAGAGTATTCGAAAACTCAGACGTTTGGCGAACTCGGTATTTACCCAAGAATTCCCTACATGGTTGGATGTAGCGCAAGTCCAGATTTAACGTGTAGCTTTCTTGACGCTATGCTCCGGCAAAAATTAGCCTGAGACCCCGTATACACGGGTTTGGGTAGCTGTCTATCTCCCCAGACGAAACTCTGCCCGCTGGCTTAGCCTCGTCTGAGTTCTCCGCCCGAAGGCAGAGAAGTCGACAAGCAGAGTATTCGCAAACTCAGAGTTCAAAATAAAACTCAAAGAGTAGATAAACAATGAAAAATAATTAACGGCACTTCGAATTGAGGAATTTAAGTACTGTACTAGATTGGTAGCTTGGAAACACATTTTCATTGTTGTTTGATGTAACCGTGTTATATTCCGTGATCATTGGAATATGGAATGGACAAACATGGTGGATAAATAGTAACAGGTTTATTGTAGAAACTAGTAGAACAAGTAAGGAAGTAATAGTTATGTGCAAGTTTATTTCTTTCATATTCTTTGACACAGATCACCAACCTGTCTACAGTTTCAAGGTATCTTTGAAGACTGTTATATTCCGTGCTAATAGGAATATGGAATGGACAAACATGGTGGATAAATAGTAACAGGTTTATTGTAGAAACTAGTAGAACAAGCAAGGATGTAATAGTTATGTGCAAGTTTATTTCTTTCATATTCTTTGACACAGATCATCACCCTGTCTACAGTTTCAAGGTATCTTTGAAGACTGTTATATTTCGTGCTAATAGGAATATGAAATGGACAAACATGGTGGATAAATAGTAATAGGTTTATTGTAGAAACTAGTAGAACAAGCAAGGAAGTAATAGTTATGCGCAGGGTCGTCGCAAGTCAGTACAGTTGTTTGCGTGCTGCTGTCGGAAGGCCGCTAGTTCTAGCAGATCCCAGCTCGACTCTCCCGTACGCTGTCCTCAAAGATACTTATAGGCGGTTACCAACTATAGTGGTGCCACTCATGCTGGTGGCAGGTTATTCCATCACATCAAACCGTAAGTTCAATGCTAATAGGTTCTTCTCTTGCGTTTCTCACTTGTGGAACTCTCTTCCGGCTTCGGAGCCAAATAAATACCTAGATCGCTTAACGTTTGGGCGCTGTAAATTGGGTGTGTGGATAGTATAATGGATTCTTATGGAATCTATAATGGATCGAACTCCGGATCGTTAATCGAACTCTGGATTGTTAATCGGACAGCCGAGTTTTAATACATTATTTACGCACAAATATCCTTGGAAAAGGTTTCTTCTCCAGCTATAGTTTAATAAGTAGAACTTGTCCCACTGAATCGTTTTTTCAAATATAAATACAGTGTCTTTTTTCAAATATAAATACAATGTCTTTTTGTGTCCTTTTGCTTAGGGTAAAATGATTTAAAAAAAGACTATGGATTTATGTGAAGAAAAATAATGGAAAATTTTCCCGATAATTAAAAGAATCAAGAAACGTTAATTTTTTTTTCTTGTTATAAAGAATACAGGAAAAAAACATTTATGAAAAGATCCATAACAAAATAACTACTCAAAAGAACTGAAAATGACAAGGGGAAAAATGAAACAATTCCAATTTAAATTTCCAATAAAGCTTGGCAATTTAGAAAAATTACATACATACAGGATGAAAACAACGGCATTATAAGCAATCAGTATCGATCATTCTGTGAAACTGAGAGTTCCGTCCTTTGCGCTCTTACATAGGTACACATATTTCTGCAAAGAGCGTATATGCCGGAATATACATATGCCTAAATCTAATGGAGTATTTATATGTGTGTGGGTATAACTCCGTGTGCGCGCTTTGGTATATATATATATATATATATATATATATATATATATATATATATATATATATATATATATTTATGAATAAAAAGAAAGAACAGTAAGATATAAATTCCGGTGTTCTTATAGAAAGAATGTGTGTAGCGAAAAACCCATATTTTAAATCAATTAATCTATAATCTATATATATATATATATATATATATATATATATATAGACTGTCTCCTTGGACTTCATGTTATTGCACTCTAGTGTTCGTTAATCTATTCCGCCTCTTCTTCCTCCCCTACCTTCCTGCTATTATTATTATTTTTTTTCTTATCGCTGCGGGAATTTGCGATATTCGTTTTTTTTTGTTTTTTTTTTCTTCCCTCATACAAATTATTCATTTCATTTTTTAATGTTTTAATTGTATGTAGGATGTTTGTTGTGAGTAAAAGTAATTTTAAAATAAATTATTATGTTTCCCGTTGACCTTGATAAGCTAGGGAACGAAACCGGTTGGTCTGTCTTGTTAGTGTTTTCATCTCTTATTTTGTATTTTTCATAATGCCTATAAGGAATAAATTTTCTGTTTTCCTATCTATCTATCTATCTATATATATATATATATATATATATATATATATATATATATATATATATATATATATATATATATATATATATATATATATATATGTTGTGTGTGTGTATTTAGGCAGCAATTTTTCATTGATGCATGTTTCATTAAATAATATAGACAAGTTGTGTCTATTTAATTTAAGTAAGTTCCTTTCATATTGTCTGATAAGCTTAATAACATTATCATTGAAAGACGAATGGAAATCACCATATTGATACATGTTTAAATCCTATCAAACTTTCGGCTTACATTAACCATTATCAAAGACGATAATTACATTTCAATATATCAAACAATGCACGAACGAAACATAAATAAAGTCTGTTTTTGTTTCGTCCGTGTATTGTTTGATATATTGAAATGTAATTGTCATCTTTGACAATGGCTTATGTAAGCCGAAAGCTTAGATTGGATTAAAAAATATGTATCAATATGGGGATTTCCTTATCACACAATATGAAAGGCACTTACTTAAAATAGATACAACTTGTCTATATTATTTAATGAAACATGCATCAATATATATATATATATATATATATATATATATATATATATATATATATATATATATATATATATATATTAAAGAGAAGAGAGAAGCCGAACATTTTTGGGGTTATAATGTGGATTCTTTATATATTATATTTTATTTTCCATGGAAAAAATCCACATTGTAAGCAAAAATGTTTGCGGCTTCTCTTTAATATATAAACATTTCTCGTTTGAAGAACTATAATTTCTTCCTTATGCACACACACACATACATACATACATACATACATACATATGTAAATATATATATATATATTATAAATTAACTGATTTAAAATATGTTTTTTTCGATACACAGTAATAACCATGTTTCAAAAATTGAAGCTAAAAGCTTCGAATTTAATTTTGTAATTAAATTAAAAACATTAGTTCCATTTCATCCTCAAGCGAATTTTGGAGTAACTTAGTTTTTGAATTTACTAAGTTTTAAAGGCACGACAAAGATTCATAATTCACTGTTTCCAAGGATGTGAGAAATCAACTCATCCAGAGAAGGGGTGGTAGCGTGTTCATTTTCATTAACTTTTGTTGTATCAGTTATTAGTTACGTTCGAAAAAGGGGTTATGTTTAGGTAGCGTAGGGATGTATTTTTCAACGAATTCTGACATCCTTTAAATGCATCTCGTCTGTTTTGTTTTTTTAATTTTATTATTAACGGAAAAAAATTCTTACGGCATTTTTTCTCTTTGTATACTTAAAGTTTTTTGTGAGATGTTTAGGTTAGAATACGTTTTATTTAACTACAATTTAAAAATATTTTCACTTTTAATTTTTAATTGACTATATTTCTTTTTAAAACAATTAAATGTATTAGAATTACTTACATTATGTAAAATTATTTTTTCATATCAAGTATAAGTATGTATATTACCAGGTCACATTTTTTTAAATATTATATTTAAATATTATTTAAGTAAAATTTATGACAATGACGGCAAAAAATAGCTAATTTATTTTTAAATATTATTTAAGGAAAATTTTTGACAATGGCGACACAAAAGAGTTATTTCATTTCTCTGATTCAGTAAATTTTTATTTTTTATAAACCTAGTAATATATAGTTTCTCATGTATGCACAAAGGACATGGGTCATTTAATGACTTACATATTCTATCTTTTCTTATTAACTTCCATTTTACTGTAGGTGTTTTATTGGATTCTTTTAGGTGCCAGAAGTACTTTGAGAGAGATGTTTGATTTTTATATTTATCCTAAATGAACTTTGATGTTGATTGAAACTTTTTTTGAACTCATGGCTTGTGCAACCTATATATATATTTATGTTTTCAGGATTTTCAATAGAAGATATATTGCATTTGTATACTAATGATTCCGTGCGATATTTATTTTGTAGAGGATAGTTATGAGGGTTTCTACAGTTACATAATTTTTGTTTATTCTCATCAGTTTTATTTTTATTTTTCCATTGTTAAAATTTTTTGGTTCTTGTATAAGTGTTTATTTAAGGTATTAACATTATGTTTCTTAATAATTTTTTCTAAGTTTTCAGTACAGCTGTAACTTAATTTTTGTGTATTTTTATTAAAAATAGTACTTTGTTTACTTTACTGGGAAAATGCTTGACTATTAATGCGAGGAATCTTTGTCCTAATTTGTTCTTTACGCTTTGGTTGTATGGGGGTGTATACCAAATTATTTTTCTACTTCTGTTTTTTCTATGCTTTCCATTTTCATTTTTAATGTAAGTTAGTTTTGGGTTTTGTAGCCACTATCTTTTAGAGATTTATAATAGAAATTAATATGTTCATCGAAAATCTTCTCATTTGCTGAATTTGTACTTATTCTTTTTCGGTTACATAAAGGTATATGCTTAATTATAGATGGGGGTGATTTGATTTAGTGTGTATATATAAAGGATTGGTATTGTTTTTTTTATAAGGTGTGTATGTATTTTTCTTTAAATCTAATGTTATATCAAGGAAGTTAACTTTTTTTAAATTTAGTGCTAACCGTAATTTTTAAGCTCATGCTTTTAAGTTCTTTATATAATACCTTTCTAATTTTATCTATTTTGAAGTTAGTAGAGTTTCTAATAACCATAAGACCATCGTCTCTGTATAAAACAATGTCAGTTATATTAATATATTAATATCTCGGTGCGCTGAAAGATTGTACAAGCGTATTCTCCCGAAATTGCCATAGTGTAACAATATAATCAATTCTCGTTCAAATTATTTCAAATTTTAACAAAATGTGTATACCCTAGCTAAGTTTACTGTGCGCACACTTGGATCTGGTGTGTCAGTGATAATGACAATGTACTGACGAAATGGTCACAATGTTCACCTGACTTGATATCTTGTGATTTTTTTTCTATGGTGATATGTGAAAGGATAGGTCTGTATCCACCACTTCCTAAATGCCTAGAAGAATTTAAAGGTTAAAATTACAGAGGCGTGGGGTATGTTACGTAAGACATGCTACAGCGTGTTTGCCAGGAGCTGGACTACGAATGTGTCAAAGGTGGGGTGTATATTGGACATTTCTGAAGCTTTATTAAATCGGTTATAAAATCGACATCCCTTTGAATATAGGGACGCATGCAATAGGCTATGAGGAGGTGATGAAGAATGAGAGCCTACTATCAGCATTTCTTTCGGCCAAGCACCACGTTTTCTGTTCTTTGTCGCCAGTGTGTTTGATTCTCATTGTATGTAACTGTTCATTTTGTAATCTGTTTTCTTCCTGTTGATTTTATTTATTTACGATTGCTGTTAATAATTCTTTTAGTTTGAAAATTGTTCTTTGAAAATGAAGCGAGTTTTTGTCTACCTCTTGGTCATTCTTCTAATTTTATCTTGAGTTCTCTGTTTGAATATGAAATCTTTGGAATAATCATACTAGCACCGGACATTTGACTGTCGTGAGTGGCGGCCATGGGGTGGTTTTGTCTTTCTACTCTCCCGCCGAAATGCATGTTGGCACTTTGAAAATTTATATATAGGCATTTTTTTCCTCTGTGAGTACGTGTGTGTGCGTGCAATAGGAGTAGATAGGCTTTTCTATCGCCCAGTCAATAGTCCTCCCTGTTTTCTTGGTATAGAGGCTCATTTCCTGTTTAGGAAGGGGTTCCTGGATCTTGTCCTTTTCTCAGGCGTCCGTATTAGTTCTGCCGTGAATCCTATGTGATGTGTGCAGTCTGTGGCATCGTCTCTTCATACTGAGGGTACTTGGTTGACAGGTTTCTGGTTGCTGTTCCCGACTGGTAGATAGGATCCCGAACTATTGCGTGGCGTCTTGAGCGGCTGCTCTGATCAACAGTTGCATAATATCGGGGTGCCTGTAGTGCCCTGTCTTGCATGGAAGGGTATCCTGTGGGCAACCCCAAGGCCACATTATGTAGCAGGCTGCTCCAGCTCCTTTCTGTCCATATCACATACAATGACCGTCAGCTACTATTACTTTAGGCCTTTTACTTCCATTATCAACATGCTCTCAAACAATAAAAAATGTAAAACTAAACCAGCTCTTAAAAATCACCTAAACCCTTCAACATTTGCTTTTTCAACATCCGTGGCATTCGCGCCAACTTCTCCAGTGTGAAATCGTTCATCTTTGAGAAAATCTCCTGATATACTAGCTCTCTGCGAGACCAACCTTGATTCGTCAATCCCCTCCTCTCAATTCTCGATTCCCGGTTACCTTCCTCTCCTTAGAAAGGACTCCATAACCCACATGCATGACCTGTGAGTTTACGCACGGGATTATTTCCCACTGGCTAGGGAACTCTCTCTTGAATCTCCAGGCCATTCATATATGTGTCTCCGTCTATCTCTCCTCAATTCTATAAGCTATCTCTTCTTTCTCTATTTCTCTCCGAATTCCCAAGACTGTGGGATACTCGATAGCATTTCCGATAATATAGACAAGGCTGTCTCTCTTACATCGATCTGCACACATATTTGTGTTCGATGACTTTAATGCCCACCATACCAAATGCCTTAAACATTCTGTAACTGAAATTCCTATCATGCAGACCATTAAATTTTCAATCCCAAAATCGATCACATAAGAGGTTGACTTTTCCTACGCGTCTCTACCATGAGAGTAAGGCTTCCCTTCTCTGTCTGTTTTACCTTCATTCCAATGTCTTGTCAGGTCAGGCAGCCCTGTCCTCTTGGCAACTTTGGTCATGCCGTCGTGTCTGTTAAAATCTTCTACTCCTCCGACCCAGTAAAGAGCCTCCCACCAAAAGAACATCTTTCTGTTATCAACGAGCAGGCTCCGTGATTTCTTTCGCGATGCCCCCTGGAATGTTGTTTTTAATCACCCCGTCCAAAAATGTGCGTCTGGGGTCTCCTCCTGGGCAAAAGCTGGATCCAAGGCTTTCATCCCCGCAAAAAATATAAAGTAAAATCGCGTTCCTCCCCTTGGTTCTCAACCCGCTTTCTCAGCTGTTAGTGCCCACAGGAATCACTACTTCCATCTATACCGTAGCGACGTCTCTATGCCACTGCCCATAATGAGTGCATAGTATCCTCAATGAAGTAAAGTTACTCTTTGCTGACAGAATGAAACAACGTATTGCTTCCCACAAGTTTCGTTCTAAAGAGCGTGCTGAACAACAACAAACCCACAATACCTCCATTATTCAACCAATTTGAGGTCCTGACTGCCTCAGCTGACAAGGCTAAATGCTTTCCTCGGAAATTCTCATCCAATTCAACGTTAGACCCATCTGGTGTATCCACACCCAATTTTCCGCCCAAAACTGTGGCTCTGCTGAGTGAGATGCACATAACCCCAACGATGGTATCGGACATAATTTCTAAAATAGACTCCAATAAGGCTAGTGCTAGGGACGGGATACCGGCCATTGTCCTGAACAATTGTGCTCCTGAGCTGGCTCCAGTCCTCTTCAAACTTTATCAACTACTGCCTCAACAACTCTTGATTTCCAGCCTGTTGAACGTCCTTATCAGTTGTGCCTGTCTTTAAGAACTCTGTAGACTCTTTTAACCCATCTAACTACCGTCCTATCAGTCTCTTACCACTCTTCAGTGAAGTCTTCGAGGCTTTAATCAACGCCGAAGTGGTTAAGCACCTTACTTCCTATAATCTGCTCTCCGACAAGCAATATGCTTTCCGCTTAGCCTGATCTACTGCTGACGTGCTCACGGCCATAACTGAATTTGTATACCAAGCATTTCACAATAATGGAGAAGCTCGAGCCGTGGCTCTAGATATCTGTAAAGCATTTGATAAGGTTAGGCAAGCTTCAGGGATAACGCATTACAGGACGATTATTTGACTTACGACAATCATTCCTCTTAAACTGTGAAATGAACGTCGTTCTAAACGGGTCCTTCTCCAGCTACTTAATCACAAATGCCGGTGTACCCCAGGGCTCTATCTTGGGTCCTACATTGTTCTTGATCTTAATTAAGGACATTTTCGATGTCATCAGTTCCTAAGTAGGCATCTACGTGGACGCCACTACTACTTACTCCTGCCTCGATAGTAAATGTGGTATCGTTGACAAAACTAACCTGGCCGACGGTCTCAAAAAGAATTTCCAATCTATGGTTGACTGGGGCAGGAAATGGCTTGTAAACTTCAATGCCTAAATAACGAAACAGCTCTCTTTTACGCCCCATAGAGAATTCTCCCTGCTTCCCATCAGAATGGCTGATGCCCAACTCAACGAGAGCCCCTCGTTGCGCCTGCTTGGTCTCACGCTGTCCGCTGATATGAGGTGGAACAAATACATAGACACAATGGCGTCTAGCATGAAACAGACTGTCGTCTCTAAGTGTTGACTTCTATGTTCACTTTTACATATATATATATATATATATATATATATATATATATATATATATATATATAATTAATAATATTATTTGATAATCCGTATGGATAATTCCAAGAGGATATAAATCCAAAGAGAGCTCAATTTCAGAACAGAGCAAATGATACTTATGAAAGGGGAGATTTTAGAAACCTTTATATACGTTGTGTTTTGTGTGTGTGTGTGTCAGTGTGTGTGTTTCCGCGCGCACGCGTACCGTTAGGTTGTTATAGACAGACTGGATTGAGATCTGTTGATTTATATGAACAGATAGATTGATAGATAGATAGATAGATAGATAGATAGATAGGGAATAACAAGTGTTGTAAGTTTTGACGTGCGGTCCTATAATGGATAATGGCCCGAAATTGTTAATCGGATATTTGAGTTCCGATTCCTGTTGGGGTCATCATATTCCCTTACGAGAAAATACCCTTGGGAAAGGTATGAACCCACTTATTTTCCCCCAGCTGTGGATTAATCAGTAAGATTTGTATCACGTAAACCAACATCATATCAAAAAAATTCTTGGAATCTAAATGTTTTTTTTTTTATTCTGCCTTAGATAACCTGTAACATGTTGATAAGCCGTAGAAAACAAAACCGTAAAAGAAGGGGGAAGACTTCACTATTTCTGATGGTAATTCATAGATAATAAAATCACTAGATAGCTAAAAATCTTTTGCAAGTTTATTCAGCTGAATCGTAATTTCATATATCAAGTGTGCGCTATGGTTGAGGCCATGTTGCAAGCTAACTTCTGCTTATTAAATAAAATGTATGCCGATCTATAGAGATGATTAGTAAATTTAACAGAACATTATGGAAAGTTCCGTGAGTGATTCTCACGGGTGCGATATTATATTATCCGAGAAACGTTACCAAACATATTCTGGGTCTGATCTTAACCGCCAGGGACAGCGAAGAATATACGAAAACTGCCTGTGAGTAATAATCTGAAAAAGGGGAGGGCTATAATTTTTCATATCATCAAGAAAAAAATTGTGAAAAGACTGATTATAGGTAATGTCAGATCTTTTTTCATCTGCCGATCGATGAGTGATTCCTTCAGAATCAATTGGGCTTTTTTCATATCTTGTCGCATTGATCGATTTTTTTTTTTTTTTTTGCATTTGTCTTTGATGCCGTTTTTCATTCATTCAACTTTCTTCCAATTGATGTGTTTTCGGCTTCTTGTACTCATGTAGGGAAAGCAGAGGTGCACGAAATCAATCGAGAATCATCCAATCTATCTATCTATCTATCTATCTATCTATCTATCTATCTATCACAATATGTTCATCTATCTATCTATCTATCTATCTATCTATCTATCTATCTATCTATCTATCTATCTATCTATCACAATATGTTCATCTATCTATCTATCTATCTATCTATCTATCTATCTATCACAATATGTTCATCTATATATCTATCTATCTATCTATCTATCTATCACAATATGTTCATCTATCTATCTATCTATCTATCTATCTATCTATCTATCTATCACAATATGTTCATCTATCTATCTATCTATCTATCTATCTATCTATCTATCTATCTATCTATCTATGACAATATGTTCATCTATCTATCTATCTATCTATCTATCTATCTATCACAATATGTTCATCTATCTATCTATCTATCTATCACAATATGTTCATCTATCTATCTATCTATCTATCTATCTATCTATCTATCTATCACAATATGTTCATCTATCTATCTATCTATCTATCTATCTATCTATCTATCTATCTATCACAATATGTTCATCTATCTATCTATCTATCTATCTATCTATCTATCTATCACAATATGTTCATCTATCTATCTATCTATCTATCTATCTATCACAATATGTTCATCTATCTATCTATCTATCTATCTATCTATCTATCACAATATGTTCATCTATCTATCTATCTATCTATCTATCTATCTATCTATCTATCACAATATGTTCATCTATCTATCTATCTATCTATCTATCTATCTATCTATCTATCTATCTATCTATCTATCACAATATGTTCATCTATCTATCTATCTATCTATCTATCACAATATGTTCATCTATCTATCTATCTATCTATCTATCTATCTATCTATCTATCTATCTATCTATCTATCACAATATGTTCATCTATCTATCTATCTATCTATCTATCTATCTATCTATCTATCTATCACAATATGTTCATCTATCTATCTATCTATCTATCTATCTATCTATCTATCTATCACAATATGTTCATCTATCTATCTATCTATCTATCTATCTATCACAATATGTTCATCTATCTATCTATCTATCTATCTATCTATCACAATATGTTCATCTATCTATCTATCTATCACAATATGTTCATCTATCTATCTATCTATCTATCTATCTCTCTATCTATCTATCTATCACAATATGTTCATCTATCTATCTATCTATCTATCTATCTATCACAATATGTTCATCTATCTATCTATCTATCTATCTATCTATCTATCTATCTATCTATCTATCTATCACAATATGTTCATCTATCTATCTATCTATCTATCTATCTATCTATCACAATATGTTCATCTATCTATCTATCTATCTATCTATCTATCTATCTATCTATCTATCTATCTATCTAATTATGTTCATCTTACATATCTCTCATTCCGGTCTGTTTATATCTATCTATAGATACATGCACATATCTCCTTCACTCTGTTCATATCTCTGTAGCTAATTATGTTCATATCTATCTATCTAGTAGTCGATCACATGCCAGTCTTTCGACCGAGGGTGCATCCACGTGGTCTTACGACAGCTTGGTTGCTGGTAGAAGGTATTAGTAATACTAAGGTCAAATTCCTTTCAGATATTGAGAAGGCGTAATCCATTCGAATTCACACGACCAATACCATGGTGACATAAAATGCTCTTCCAAGAATGATAATCATTGCCAATACAAGCATTGAAGTCACCTGTAAGGATTAATTTATCCTTATGTTGGACTTTATAGATGACATCCCGAAGGAGATCGTAAAAATCATCTTTTTCTTGATGTGAACTATCTAAGGTGGGAGCTTAGCAACTAACCATCGTCACACGGGTGTTGCACTCCAGATTGAGGGTTAGTGTAATTATACGATCTGATACACCTTTAGGTAAGGAAGGAAGTGAGCTAGCAAGGTCTGACTTGATGGCGAAGCCAACACCAGATTAGCGTGGCTCTTTCTCATTCTTGGCAACCCATAAAAACACGTATACATCTTTTTCTTCCCTAAGCTGAGAATTGCCAGCCAGACGTGTTTCACTAATGGCCGCTATATCGATGTTATATTTCTTTAACTCGAGAGAAACAAGAGCTGTTTTACGCTCTGGTGCAGAATCATTGTCTTGGAGAGTGCGAACATTCTAGGATCCAAAATGGAAATTCTTCTTATATTTCTTTTGATCTTTCTTGCTGTTTCGACTGCGTTATGGAATAACCAGACAGCTGCAGTGGGCTGCCAAGACTCTGTGTGAGCAAGCAATGTTTAGAGCTCCGTTTATCGCCCTCTCCCCATAATAGGGAAAGCAGTACAGATCCCAAAATGGGCTGCTTTGTCAACGATGGAGGACACGGACAACACAATTGTTCATGGATTTGTGAAAGAAAGGCAATCACCTATCGGTTTGTCACTGTGTAGAACTCCAGCTGGAGCCTTCCAGTAATATCCTGTATCTTACACCGTCGCCTTCACTCTCTCGTCAGCAAACCTTGCAAGTGAACTGTGTGGATAAGAACGAACGAATCAGGGTAAACTGCCAGAAAACACACACAAGCGATTTGATTAAAGTGGTGAGGGCTTGTGCAGAACCATACACACTTTTCGGAACTATTGGTGCAAATAAGTGCCACAGACGAAACAGATAATATACCTCAGGCATTTCGTGTAAGAATTTTCCATCTCTTAGACCAGTCGTGTTCTATAATGCTAAAGAGCCTGGTCAGACCTGGTAGGCATTATTTGCCCATAGCGGAGACCCTAACAGGTGCTACCATCCTTGGTCAGCGCGGACCTGGGAACAACAGCAATTAAAATGTGGTTCAAAGATCCTCAAATCCTCCAGTCTCCCGATCAGAAGACTTTCTGCCGGATGTAGTTTATCTACATACCCATCGTCTTCAAATTGTCTTTGTCTATCAAAGTCAGCGAAACAATTTTGAAAGAAAACTTGCCAGACACACACACACACACACACACACACACACACACACACACACACATATATATATATATATATATATTTATGTATATTGTTTACATTATTCTCTTCAGGTGGTTGGAATGTCGAACTGAACTCTTTATTTTGCTCTCTGGGGTAGACTGTTCTAGTTCCACGTGCCATGCTTAATGGATGTCAGATATCAGTTATCTCCTGTTAAATTCCCTCTAAAAGTTCTCCACTGCCTTAACCGGTTATTGAACTCACACTCTTTTGGGTCCTGTCACTGGATCTGAAGAAGGCAGGAGCGTACAACGGCCGAATCGTTGTAATAAATATGGCGACAAAGATGAGGACAATAGTCCGAATAATGTAAACAACGTACATAATACCTATCTCAAAAATATAGACATATATATATATATATATGTGTGTGTGTGTGTGTGTGTGCGTGTATATATATATATATATATATATATATATATATATATATATATATATATATATATATTTTGAAATCGACAAAGTTCGACAATTATTTTTTAAGACAAGCTTTTAAGTTTATACGTTCTTTTTATAGATACAAATATTTAAGTAAATGCTCTGTTTTATAATAAACAGTATTAACAACATTTACCGGCCTGAATGTTCGAGCAATTTTCATGGAAATATAGACCTCAGGCTTTTGGAAAATTCTGTCAGAGGACGCATACTTCGGGGCGGTAAATGTCGTTAATTATAAACAGAGCATTTACTTAAATATTTGTATCTATAAAAAGAACGTATAAACATAAAAAATGTCTTAATCTCTCTATCTATCTATCTATCTATCTATCTATCTATCTATCTATCTATATTCGTTAGAAATGCAGAAAAAATATTTCTGTTCCTTGTAGCGGTCCACACTCAGTACCTGACTCCTCCTTCTATCATCTACCTTTACATGTCCCAGATCAGGCCGAAAAGGCTGTCATCTCATCATTGTGGGTGACCAATTACTTTCCATCCTGCAAACCCTCTCTCGTAGACGAAAGCCTCTCACTGCTCCATCGCAAAGTGCTCGGACGAACTTCCTTTACTTCGTTCCACAAGTTCTAACCTCAAACGACTCAGAAAACTGCTATGATACGCGAATTGCAGCGAACTACCCTCCGTAGTAAGTTCCACTCGAGCAGTTTCCCGCGAACCACTGCTCTGCTGAACCGACTCTCAAGTGGATGTTTCCTCCCACCCCCGATAAGTACAACCATAACATCTTCATGTCTAGGGTTAACCGTTATCTTCCCTACCCCCGTGGGTATAAGGATAAACTACATCCGGGCCACTGATTGAAGGTTTTAAGGAGCATTGAACCACCTCATAATTGAGGTTGTTCCCATATCCAGCCTGGATGGTAGCACCTGTTAGGTTCCCAGCTATGAATAAATACGCGGCTAATAACTAACAATGAAGCTGCTTTCAGGGCGGAATTTAGACTAATACTGCGGAAGGCTTTTGAGCCTTCAGACTTTTACCTTCATCAAACTATGTACATAAAAGTTATACGAATTTAGAAATAATAAAATTAATTTATCTTTATTCGACACCTTAATTCGGCATAATCTTTCTTCGTATACGCAACTGATCTCCGTAGTTTGTTTACATTTATTTGGCGCGCAATTTTTATTTTCTTTTAAAATCACAATTCTTTATGATGCCCTCATGTAAAGTCATTCTTAAAATGCCTTAGGGAAACTGAACTATGTATGAATTTGGTTATGTCACAGTACGCGTTCTAGAGAAAAAAATAGCAACGTACCGTACCCCGCTTAAGTTTAAACAATATCAAATGCAATTGTGACGAAAAGCGAAACGTTAAACCTTTAAAAAATGATTGATTTTAAAACCTTTCATTCTGTTCGATATTTATATTTAACTTTAAATGAGTTATTTATTTAATTTTGAATCGCGTGTAACTACAGAAGTTACTACCTGTTGTGTTATTTAAGAGTATTAAATTACAGGAATTGGAAAGAAGAGAAGAAAAAGTCTTTAACTGTTTGTCTTGACGTCCAAAATCGTTAACGCGTTGAATTTAAATATATTTATTTAAAGTTATAAGAATTTAGAAATCATAAAATTATTCTATCTTTATTCGACACCTTAATTCGGCATAATCTTTCTTCGTATACGCAACCAATCTCAGTAGTTTGTTAACATTTATTTTGCACGTATTTTTATTTTCTTTTAAAATCACCATTCTTTATGATCCCTTCACATAAAGTCATTCTTAAAAGACATTAGGGAACCCGAATTATCTAATTTTTCGAATACGTCACTGTTCTCGTGTTAGAAAATATATTAAAAAAAACAAAACAAAACATATGAGCAACATACCGTGCCCCACTCAAGTTTTAATTACGATTTTAAAATTAGACGTTAACGATTGCAATTACAACGAAAAAGAAAATTAAAGTGAAACCTTTGATAAAGAATTGTGTTTAAACCTTTCACTCTGTTCGATATTTAAATTTAACTTTAAATGAGTTATTTATTTAATTTTTAACCGCGTCTAACTACAGTAATTACTACTTGTTACTGCAAGTTGTTTATGATTCGCCTAGATCGAAAAACGGATGGACGGACTCACGTACACTGCGCTTTATTTATATAGATACGCCTTGCCAGTTTCTTTTTATTTTTTATTATTATTATTTTTATTTCCTTTGATTTCTGGCGTTTACACATTTCTTTCCGGGTCCCGCCCAGGGACCTAAGGTTAGAAATGGCATCATGACACTTTCCACTGAAAAAAAAATAATTACATAGATAAAGCCCTTCGTAAAGTGTGGGCTGTACCTGTCAGAACAATTTTTTGTATCTCTTTGAGGCATGGACTTCCAGGGATACCTTCAATCAGCCTACTGGAATCTTTTCCAACCAGTCCAAGGGCTCCAACTACAACAGGGATTGTTGATGTTCTCATGTGCCACATTTTTGAGATTTCTATTTCAAGGTCCTTGTATTTTTACAGTTTTTCGAATATCTTCAAAGATACATTGCAGTCTGCACGGACTGCCATATCAATAAGGAGGCACTTATTTTGTTTGTGGTCTTTAATAACAATGTCTGGGTGGTTGGCTTTGATTGTTCTGTCAGGGTGTATTGTGTAGTCCCATAGAATTGTAACAGGTCCTATCTCGGTAACCGGGTCAGGGTGGTGTTCGTACCAGTTTTTTTTCAGTTTGCTTCCCATAGGAGTTGCAAATGTTCCAGTGCAGATATTATTATTATTATTATTATTATTATTATTATTATTATTATTATTATTATTATTATTATTATTATTATTATTATTATTCTCTGTTGAAGAGGGCGTTATCTCTTTATATGTTGTTATTTTCGCTACTTTGGAATCCAATAATTATCTGCGAATTCTCTCTGATGCGACTTCGTTAGTATCTGTCGTTTGCTTGATTATTCCAAAATAACATTCTTCTATTTCTCATAACCAGACTGTTCCCTTGTCAACTCGACTCAATCAGATATGCCCGCGTAGACATCACTTAAGCAGATGTCTGCGTATTGTCGTGCAAAGTGAGATTGGCGTGTCGAGTTCAAATTTCGGCCGAGGCCCGCTCGTTCCATTTCACAAAAATGAACTTCGAAAGACATGAATCCGTCTCTACTTTCTCCAGTGAGGTGTTAATAGCAGACTACCTCGAGCGGCCCCGGGCCTTGTACTGAGCGAACGTTATTGTTAAAAGAAAGGAAAATTTTAAATTCAAAACTGGTTAGGTGTAGGGCCAGCAATCCCATCTCATTAAAACTGACTTGCTACGGAAATAAGTGTGTTGTTGCTGGCTCTGGTTAGCATATGGCACTATACTCTACAGGGGAGTCGACAGGTTTGGTTTACTTTTTTACGACATATCAACCTCAGTAGGTTATTAATGTCGAAAAGTTTTTAGGATAGGTTCGTATGAATACAATATGTATTTTTTGGAAGAAATCAGTTTGTAAATCAAATTTTATTGACGTATTTTTGTAAAGAACGTTTTTGTCAAGAGTCGAATGTATATTTTTTTCCAAATATGTATTGTTGGTAATATTTTTTTTAAAAATGTGTTGCTGGACATAATTTTTTCAAAAATGTATTGTTGGTAATATTTTTTTCAAAAATGTATTGATAGAAATATCTTTTTAAAAAAATGTATTGTATTTTCAAAAATCAATTTAAAAAAAAAGATGTTGCTGGTATTTCTAATATAAAAATCTATTTTTATACTTTCATTCATTGTTTTTGGCCCCAGTTTGGGGTCAGATATTTGCCGGGACAGTAACAGGTGCTACCACTTCGGGACAGGCTGGACTTGGGAACAACGGCAATTATTAGGTAGTTCCAAGCTCTTCAAAACCTCCAGGTCAGTGGCCTTGCTGCCGGGTGTCGTTTGTCGTCATATCCAGGGTTAGTCGGCACGGTTAATATACAACATAATGTGATTTATAATTAAAGTAGTGGCGTAATTTCCAGTCTTTCTCTTAATTCTAGTTCAGGAAACCACAGTATATCAAAGGTTCATTGTTAACGACAGTTTCTTCACAGATGAAGTGATCTGAGCCAACAGAACTGTGGATCTACAGAAGGATGCTTAGAATACTAGAGACTGAAAATATGGCCAACTATTAGTTTTTTAGGAAAATGGTGGAGGAACTTTCCATGCTTAATACAACAGTTATATGAAGCAGAATATAGTTGGAACTTCGCAAAATACATATGAATATTTGTTTTGAATTAAAAGCTGATTAAATTTAATATTTTCTAATAATACTAAGCACGCTTTTTGCACGAATTGCGATGCCTTCTTGAGAAAAACAGTGTTTTGGTTTCCTGTTGCATTTGCAGAAGGTGTGAATAGCTAGGATTTGTTTCGTCGTAGAAACGTCTTTAAGTATAGAAAAATGAATAAGCGCAAACATGTATTTATAAAATATTAACAACTACTTATAAGGCGGGAGAATGGCAGTGTAAAAAAGAAAAAGTGTGAGTCTCTGTCAGAGTAATTAGTCCCTCGGGAGAACGGAAAGCACCGCTCATAAATTACACGTGTAAAATCTTTGTTTAAGCATAGAAAAAATAAAAAAGATTAAGAATTCAAACCAGATGAAGTGAGCTGAGCCAACAGAAATGTGGATCTACAGAAGGATGCTTAGAATACTAGAGACTGAAAATATGGCCAACTATATTTTTTAGTAAAATGGTGGGGGAACTTTCTATGTTTAATACGACAGTTATATGAAGCAGAATATAGCTTAAACCTCGCACAGAACATATGAATATTTGTTTTGAATTAAAAGCTGATTAAATTTAATATTTTCTAATAATACTAAGCACGCTTTTGTTCATGAATAAACTAGAATATAGATGAAAATAACTCAGAACCATACTATAAGAATGGAGATAAACATCGTTCAATACAAGGCTCCAGGGCCACACAAGCTAGAGAGAGGTGTTTGATGTGAATGCAAAACGATCAAATAGGAAATAGAATAGATATAAATTTAAGAAAGATTGACAAGGATTGATCCTTGACATGAAGTGTTTAATCTTGTAGTATTTAGTGAAGTAGCCACACGAGAGTGTGCCCCACAAAGTAGCTGGGGGGACAGCTGAGTGAAACTTGATCCTTATAAACTGAATACGAATGGACTGCAGAGTGGTAGCCGTAATGTTCGAAACTAGGGGTCGGCAACCTTTTGCTAACTATGTGCCGACTTAAGGTTTTAAAATCATTCAGTGTGACAACAGAATACGTATTTTTATACAAGTCAAGGTCAATATACCTGTTCTACAATATATTTTATATAGTAACATATAGTATATATGTGAGGAACGAGAAGATTTACCTCCCGCAAAGCGAGTTTGCTTGGGGTGTCAGGTCCTGTTGAAAGATCGCGACCGGCATTAAAAGAGAAATGGACTATTCCGAAATTCCCATATCGCGGGCAGATGTACAAAAAAAAAAAAAAAAAGACTAAGAATTTAAACCAGCTTGAATTTATAAAACCGGAAGTCTCGGGCGAACGAGAAGTAAGTCTCGTATGCAAATTTTAGTAGCCCCCGACGCGGGAATAAATAGCGAGTCTGGGAGGAAGACAAGGAAAGACGCATTGTTGGTGTGACGGCGCACGTACTAACGAGACTGAGAGAATAAGACATCACTAGCAACAGCTCAGTTGGTAGACCCGAGGACTGGACAAAAGCAAGCACATTAATCTATTTCAGTCATCGCAAACGACGGGCGAACTGAATTACCCACAATTTATATACTTTAGTATATATTAAAATATCTTCTTTGCGTTTTAGTAGTTATTGGTTCGGACTTCGTGATGTCATTTGTGGCTTCGTGCCATTGGTTATTGCTTCGCGTGCCACATATGGAAATAACGATATATAGTAATGTCTTGAGATACAAGCATACCGAGTTTTTTTATTTTAGAAACGAGCCTGAGTTCGACCGATTTTTGAGCCTTGAGATGGACACTGAATTTTGAGATACGAGCGAGTTTCAGTGAAGCATCCGCTGGTTGGCGTAGAGAGCGCCAATCTTCAAAAGTATTTCCACTGGCAATAGACGTGTTTAACGTGCTCTGGAGGGATCTCTGTCTTTTTTTAAAAATCCCTTTAGTAACACTATGGGCCAGAAGAAATTAAGTGTAAAGTGTAGTGGTGAAACGCATCATTTCGCTTGAGGTAGGGCGGGGAATTAAAAGAAAAAAAACATGAGGAAGACGTACGAGCAACTGATTTGTTGGGACAGTATGTGTGCTTTATATCGACGGCAAATAAAAACAAAAATTTAAAATTTAAAAAAAGTAGTTACAGTAATGTCTTAAAAAAAAAAGTAGTTACAGTACTGTCTTTTTTACAAATACTTTCACGGTAATTGCTCCGATGAGCTGCTTTCACTGGTTCCTAGGCCTCATGAATTTAAACGTCCTACGAGGCTGGCATCTCGTTCCCACCCCTTCACCGTTTAAACTGTTAGATGTAGTCGTCTCTTCTACTCCAATAGCTTCATGTCTCGCACATCTTGCCTGTGGAACTCCCTTCCTTGTTCCTGTTTCCCTGACAAATACAATCTCCAACTATTTAAGTGTAACGTCAATCGACATCTCCAGTTGCCTTGATCTATCCACTTCCCTTCTCCACATCCTTTCACCTTTCATTCCTATCTGCTCTCGCTCCAAATCTTCTGTAACCCCCTTGCCTTGATCAATCCACTATCTTTCTCCACGTCCTCTCCTTTACCACTCCTATCTGCTCTTCCTCCAAACCTTCTGTAACCCCTTGCGTTATAGTGGCTTCCAGCCTTGCTTAAAAAAAATGTAAATGTTTTACAAAATTTTTAAATTAAGTGATAAAGTTAATCTCGGTAACGTAGACGAGGCAAGCCGTTACTAGGCCAGGTTAGATGTTGCTAGGCTAGCTGCCACGTGATCCTCGTGACTTTATTTCAACGAAAATGAAACAGTCGCCTTTTGTATCCCCACAAATCAAATGTGGAAATCCGAAAACCGATTTGTTTGCTGTAAAAACATCTCCCATACAATCTCTGCTTCATATGTGTTATGAAATATACCAAAGGCATTAGCAAATTCTTCATTTTGGAATATGAATGATTTCAAAGGAACCAAAAGGCTCATAAAGAAAATGAATCTATACAGAGTCAAGATCGGCTACGCCCTGAAAGGATAAAGTCAGCTCTGAATTTAATACTATGGAGAATGTAACAATATACACTTCATCGTTCCTAAAAAGGTTTGGGAGTTGAAAGATAACGAGGAAAAGTAATCTGTAGAGACACCTGGTCGCCACTGAAAGCAGAAAGACAGGTAAATTCAAAACTGTGTAGAAGACGTTGCACTTCCCAAACCCTAAAAGATCATTTCCCGCGCACGGATGAATGTAATAAGTATTAGAACATCAATTAACTTAGACATTTAGAGGTTGTAACGAAAACAACGCGCGGTCGTATTTTCAGTAAAATTAACAAAGCCAGCAAATTAGAACAAAGGATACAGCTTTGAAAAACCAAAACGGAAGACCGAGAAATGAAAATTGTGATCAAGTTCAGACTATCTCTACCTATATAAGCAGAGGGTCATCAGCATTTAAACATAGTGACAGAGGAAAAACACGCGCGTCGTTGGATCAGGAACGGCCCATCTGAACGACAGACCGGATCTGTAAAATTCCACGCATTACCCCGGACGAGGAATTTGGCAAGAGAACTAATGCTAATCTTATAGATAATTAGATTTATGTGTAAGACTTTATTTTTATACTTAAACTAAAATTTTACACGTTTAATTTATGAGCGGTGCTTTCCGTTCTCTCGACGAACTAATTACCCTGACAGAGACTCATACTTTTTCTTTTTTACACCGCCAGTCTCCCGCCTTATAAATAGTTGTTAATATTTTATAAATACATGTTTGTGCTTATTCATTTTTCTATACTTGAAGACGTTTCTACGACGAAACAAATCCTAGCTATTCACACCTTCTGCAAATGCAACAGGAAACCAAAAGACTGTTTTTCTCAAGAAGGCGTCGCAATTCGGAGAAAGTAAATAGACGGAAACTGTGGAGAGTCATGATCGCCTAGCTTCTGAGAATTACAAATTTGAATTCAAAACTATAGAGACGGCAACAGGAAACTACGTCAGTATCTTTCAGAGAAAAGGCTTGATAATTCGCAAATAATCAAGATAAGTTATCTGAGGAGAATGATGACCGTCTACGTTTTCTGAATTCAAAACCACCTTACTCTCTTTTCTGCGTATGTATGGTAATTCTCAGGCAATAAAGGGAAGTAATTTCTGGAGAGTTAACTTCGCCTGCCTACTGAAGGAACATGACATTCAAAAAGACAGATTTTATATTTCGAGCACGCATTTGTATAGTTTCCCTCACTTGCATTAAGATATGTTCCCAGACATTTTAATCAAATTACTATTTAATCTTATGAACATTATTAATACAACAAACAGATAATATGTCCAACTCCTACAACATGTACAAGTTATTTCTTTAAAGCCATAAAAATTTACGAGACTTTATTTTTTAGTATATGCAACGGTTTGGTTATGTACGACATTATTTTCGGCTTTAAATAGACATATCTTTGCTTGATGTTTGCTTATTGAGTTTTACGGGCGACGACGCACATTTAAGTCGAAGAAATATGATCTTCGACTGTTTGCAAGCTACGTCGTAATTGATTCCGCAGTTATTACTCACAAAAACGTACTTATATGTCGGCTTTCTTTCTCTTTACTTTGCATATTGTTGCCACATCTTGATGCCTCTGATGTATATTTACAGATTCTTGATAAAATGCAAAGAAGAATCTGCAATATTACTGGTTCTGACCTGGAATATCGGCTTCAGTCACTTTCCCACTACTGTAACATAGCTTCCTTACGTATGTAAAAAAATCCAGATAGATTATATCTGGAAAAGGACAATATGAATAAAGACAAAAGGAATGCATAACTCAGGCTTCGCGTTTTGTCCTCTGACGGAATTTATCAAGGCAAATGTAAGGATTTCATTTTGTGGCATGTATTTATAAACAAGAGCAAGCATTTTAAGGAAAAATCGATAAAATTTGTCTTGATAAAGTCCCTTAGAGGACGAAAGTCTTTGGTTAAAATAAGTTTTGTCTCTATTCGCATGTGCGTCTGTATATATGTATATATATATATATATATATATATATATATATATATATATATATATATATATATATATATGTGTGTGTGTATCTAAAACAAAACTACTCTCTATTAACTACCACAGGGATCCATCCCTGCATCCCATTATAATGTCTGAAGCCCAACTTCTCGAGAGCTCCTCTCTGCGGCTGCTCGGTGTCCCACTGACCTGAGATGGAACAAATAAATCGAGTCAATTGCTTCATCCACCGCAAGGAAAATTGGCTCCCTGTGCCGGGCCAGGAAATTTTTCTCCCCGGAATCGATCCTCCAAATCTATAAATCAACCATTCGCCCTTGCATGGAGTATTGCTGCCATATATGGTCTGGAGCCCCTGCTGTTTGCCTTAGGATACTTGATAAGATCCAGAGACGGATATGTAATGTAATTGGCCCTGATCTGTCATCTCGTCTGCAGTCGCTCTCTCACAGACGCGCCATTGCCTCGCTCTGTCTTTTTTTACAAAATACTTTCACGGTAATTGTTCCGATGAGCTGCTTTCGCTGGTTCCTAGGCCTCACGAATTTAAGCGTACTACGAGGCTGGCATCCCGTTCTCACCCCTTCACTGTTGAAACTGTTAGATGTAGACGTCTCTTCTACTCCAATAGCTTCATGTCTCACACCTCTCGCCTGTGGAACTCCCTTCCTTATTCCTGGCAAATACAATCTCCAACTATTTAAGTGTAACGTCAATCGACATCTTCAGTTGCCTTGATCTATCCACTTCCCTTCTCCACATCCTTTCCCCTTTCATTCCTATCTGCTCTCGCTCCAAATCTTCTATAACCCCCTTACCTTGATCGATCCACTATCTTTCTCCACATCCTTTCCTCTACCACTCCTATCTGCTCTTCCTCCAAATCTTCTGTAACCCCTTGCGTGCTAGTCGCTTCCAGCCTTGCTTGGGGTGAAAAGCTTAAAAGCTTAAATATATATATATATATATATATATATATATATATATATATATATATATATATATGTATGTATATATATATGTGTAAATAAATGACAATAAGAAAACAGTAATTGCTGACGCGTTTCGTCCTAATGCGGACTTTTTCAAAGCAAGTAACGAAATGAAATGATTTTAATCAAACAAAGAAAATTAATAAAAACAAAAAACAGAGTGTTCTTAGCAACGGGAATGTAGGAAACGCTATTTTCGTATTGTTAACTGAAAATGACGTCAGTTAATGTCACGTGTGGAGAATATTTCATTAATCTTTGTTGATGGATTCAACCATTTCCTTTTGATTTTAATATGTTTTTGTGTACATTTGTTTGTGAGAGCAGTAATTTTGTTAGAAAAGATGAAATAGGGAAAAAACCTGGGCGTAGATTAATATTTGGGTATTGTTTGATTAAATTCATTTCATTTCGTTACTTGCTTTGAAAAAGTCCGCATTAGGACGAAACGCGTCAGCAATTACTGTTTTCTTATTGTATTTATTTACAAATATTGTCTTCTCTAAACGTTAAATTTGAGAAATTTTCACATATATATATATATATATATATATATATATATATATATATATATATATATATATATATATATATATATACACAATTAATATCAGATTTATAATCCAAAGTTCTTTAGTATTTTGTTTTTTGCTTTTATTTTTAAAAACAGTGCTTGATACAAAGTGAGAATTTACTCATTTAGTCATTCGGTTTCGAAACCTAGTAATTTCTGTGTCGTGATGGAGATATATATATATATATCCAAATATGTTCGAATGTTTTTTATATGATATATACAACATTCAGACAATTTTATGCACAGAAAAGTGATCACTTGTTCGGACACAATAAAAATTAAATAAATAAATGAATCGCAGTATATTGTCAGTCGTCATTAATAAAACTTGCTTGATAATCAGGGAAAGAGCGTATGTAAATATGCAAGTGTATATATATATATATATATATATATATATATATATATATATATATATATATATATATATATATATGTCAGTGGCGACTCCGAAATCGGGCATGTCGGGCTTAGCCCGAGTGAGTCAGCATTCAAGTATAGCTATTTCAAAGCAAAAAAATATCTTTCGTAGTACGTAGATTTAATTCTTGAATTCAGTTGGATCCAAAATTAATTGTTTTAACTCAGTGCCTCAAAATATTGAGTGAAATAAGTTTCGTTGCTATTGTTCGTTATAAAGAAAAAGAAGGAAGAAAAAAACAAAGTAAGTAAAAAACAAAGTAAGTAAAAAACAAAGAAATAAAATTAACGTGGCTAGTCGGGTTACGTGGATCTGAGCCCTATCTGAGCTGGCGACATACTCTGTAGGCAATGTATTCTTGCATTAATTTTAAAAATATCTTTTAAAAATCTCTAATGGCTTGTATGCCCTGTTTTTCAAAGAACATATTTTTATTTCAATTTATTGTTTTCAAATTTCCAATTTAAATATTTTATTCCATAATATAAGTGGAATGTATCTTTTGAGAAAGGGCAAATTAAAATTAACCCAACTTCAACTTGGCGAAAAGCAAAGAAAGCGGCAGCCTTAACTCGTCGACTGGAGTGTAAGGGTAAGGAATGTGACAAGGCTAGTGTTGATGCAATACGATATCAGTCAGCAGTACTACTCATAAACGTACACGTGCAATGGGTAAATTGTCGCCATTTTATTTTTTTAATTTCCCGCATGCGTGTTGCTTGGTTTTGTCGTCTGTACATTATTATAGGGTCAGTTGGGCACCATCTGTGAGAAAAAGACGACCATGACGCATTACACTCCGCCATAAATTTGGAAACGACATGCTGTACTGCTTGGAATTTGCGACGGAAGCTCAAGCTGTTTGGGTGTCCATCTGAGGGCAGTGCAGAGGATTCGGAAAGAGATGAATCTATTGGTGATGACGAAGGCACGACAGTTCGGAAAACTCCCTCTAATCGTTGTGAAGAAAATAATTCCCGAATCTGTTGATGAGGGCCTCAGACTCAACACGGAGGCCGACATCTAGTTCTTTGAAGAAGTAGTGCTGCCCTGGGTCAAGATGGTGGCTGCTGGAAGACACTGTGTCTGGCAAAAGGACTCTGCACCATGCCACACAAACACGAGAATCCGGTCATGGCTGTCAGACAATTTCCGCTACCACACCACCCCTTACATCTGGTCACCTAACTACCCAGACTGCAACCCCCTTGATAATTATATGTGTGCGCAGTTAAATGGGGTACCAACAAAAGTCTTTGTAACACCAAAGATGAACTGAATGCAAGGATTATGGCAGCAGTCGCCAACTTAAACAAGGAGACCGTGCACAAGAGTTGCAGGAGATTCAGAAGTCGTTGGGTATCGTGGTTGAAGCAAATGACGATTTTATTGAATTAATGTACTTTTTAATAATTCAAGATATTTTTGTGCAATTTTGGTAAATTTATCTGTTAAAATTAGATGTCAGCGTTATTTTAATTTTTGCGTAATTTAGACGACAATTTATATATCGTACCCTGTGTGTGTTAAGAAAGTATTATGCGGTTGGCACATTTACTATTTGTAAAGTATGTTTTGTTTGGGTATTTTCTCTGTTTCCAGGTTCTTCACTTACTCCTATCTTTATTTTTTCTTCTTTATCTGCTGATCTTACAGTGGGTTTGTATATTACATATTTCTGCAAGCATTCATTCTTTGTTTGTTGGTTGTTTTCTGATGTGACTTTTTATTAATTGTGTCATGTTCTTGGTACAACTGTCGCTGATTTTTACTGTGTTTTTGATTATATCTTGTGGAAAGTGCTAGATTGTGTATGAATTTAATAAATATTTTTCCTACGTTTGTTTTTACGTTTTTGTACGGTTGATTGAATCATTTGATGTTTCTTTTCATGTTGGCATTTTTTGTGCTGTGTCGTGCGTATGTGAGTGCTGCCGAAAATCTTTTAGTGCTGTTTGATTATCTTTCTCGGCTTCGTTGAAGATGCTTTCACTGAAAGAATAGTTATTCTTTCCTTCATTCTTACAAACTTTGTCACATCTGCTTTTTCATTTGTCTTTTCATTTCTTTTCTTTCTTTCTGACACATTAGATGTTCTTTTTTATTTATTTCTTTACAAACTATGTACATGGCCCTTCTTTCTTTTCCTTTCTTTCTTTCTTTTTTTTTCTTTCTTTCTTTCATACCCCTTCTTTTTCAGATGTTTTCCTTCTCGTAATTTATTAATCATACCACCTATATGTAAAACATTCTGATATCCTGTTTGGTGCCTTACAGTCTTTCTAATTTATCTCTCTTTGTTTGTCTCAAGCTGTCTGCCTCTCTCTCTCTCTCTCTCTCAATCTCTCTGTCTCTGTCTTCCTCTCTATCAAACTCACTCATTATCAATCTGTCTGTCTCTCACTTTCTCTTTCTTTCTCTCACACTCTCTCTGTCCCCGTCTCTCTCTCGCTCTCTCTCTCTGTTTCTCTCTCACCCGTCACTCTTTCTCTCTCTTTAGATTTCATTTCTACCCATGATTTCAGAGTTGGCCGTAGATTCAGTTAAACGTTGACTGATATTCATCTACAAATTCGGAAAATTAAAAAAAATATAGGATATTTTTGATAAAAAATCTTCCAAAAATATTTCAAAGAAATCCTTGGGGTAATTAATTTGCTTGATGCTTAATTCTTGATGCTTAATGCTTAATGCTTGATGCTTAATACTTAATGCTTGATGAATAATTTTTAATGCTTGAAGCTTAATACTTGATGCTTGATGGTTAATGCTTACTGGTTAATGCTTAATGTTTAGTGCTTGATGCATAATACTTAATGCTTGATGCTTAATGTTTAATGTTTAAAACTTGATCCTGGATGCTTAATGCTTAATTCTTGAAGCTTTATGTTTAATGCTTAATGCTTGATGCTAGATGCTTGAGGCTTAATGCTTGATACTTAATGTTTAATGCTGGAAGCTTAATACTTAATTCTTGATGCCTAATGTTTAATAATTGATGCTGAATATTTAATACTTAATGTTTGATGCTTAATGTTTAATGATTGATGCTTAATAATTAATGCTTAATGGTTAATGTTTAATGCTTGATGGTAGATTCTTGAGTTTTAATACTTAACGCTTTACGCATAATGTTTATTGCTTAATGAATGATGCTGGATACTTAATACTTGATGCTTAATTTTTAATGTTTGATGCTTAATACTTAATGTTTGATGCTTAATGGTTAATGATTAATGTTTAATGCATGATGCATGATACTTCATTCTTGATGCTAGATGCTTGAGGTGTAATACTTAATGCTTGATGCATAATGTTTAATGCTTGATGTTTAACAATTAATGCTTGATCCTTAATGCTTGATGCTTAATGCTTAATACATATTGCTTGACGGTAAATGTTTAATGCTTAATGCTTGATGGTTAATGCTTTATGCTTAATTTTGAATGCTTTATACTTGAGGCTTAATACTTAATGCTTGATGCTCAATGTTTAATGCTAGATGCTTGAGGCCTAATGCTTGATGCTTAATGCTTAATTCTTGAGGCATAATACTTCATTTTTGATGCTAGATGCTTGAGGTTTAATACTTAATGCATGATGCATAATGCTTAATGCTTGATGCTTACCAATTAATGTTTGATGCTTAATACATAATACTTATTGCATGACGCTAAATATTTAATGCTTAATGCTTGATACTTAATGTTTAATGTTTGATGCTAGATGCTTGAGGCCTAATGCTTGATGCTTAATGGTTAAGGCTTAATGTTTAATGCTTGATGGTAGATTCTTGAGTTTTAATACTTTACGCTTGAGGCTTAATATTTATTGCTTAATGATTGATGCTAGATGCTTAATGCTTAATACTTGATGATTAAGTTTTAATGCTTGATGCTTAAAATTTAATGATTGATGCTTAATGCTTAATGCTTGATGCTGGATGCTTAATGCTTAATTCTTGAGGCATAATACTTCATTTTTGATGCTAGATGCTTGATGCTTAATACTTAATGATTGATGCTTAATGGTTAATGATTAATGTTTAATGCATGATGCATGATACTTCATTCTTGATGCTAGATGCTTGAGGTGAAATACTTAATGTTTGATGCATAATGTTTAATGCTTGATGTTTAACAATTAATGCTTGATCCTTAATGCTTGATGCTTAATACTTAATACATATTGCTTGACGGTAAATGTTTAATGCTTAATGCTTGATGGTTAATGCTTTATGCTTAATTTTGAATGCTTTATACTTGAGGCTTAATACTTAATGCTTGATGCTCAATGTTTAATGCTTGATGCTAGATGCTTGAGGCCTAATGCTTGATGCTTAATGGTTAATGCTTAATGTTTAATGCTTGATGGTAGATTCTTGAGTTTTAATACTTTACGCTTGAGGCTTAATATTTATTGCTTAATGATTGATGCTAGATGCTTAATGCTTAATACTTGATGATTAAGTTTTAATGCTTGATGCTTAAAACTTAATGATTGATGCTTAATGCTTAATGCTTGATGCTTGATGCTTAATTCTTGAGGCATAATACTTCATTTTTGATGCTAAATGCTTGAGGTTTAATACTTAATGCTTGATGCATAATGCTTAATGCTTGATGCTTACCAATTAATGTTTGATGCTTAATACATAATACTTATTGCTTGACGCTAAATATTTAATGCTTAATGCTTGATACTTAATGTTTAATGCTTAATGCTTAATAGTTAACGATTGATGCTTAATGCTTGATGCTTAATTTTTATTCCTTGATGCAAGATCCCTAATACTTAATTCTTGATGCTTAATGTTTAATAATTGATGCTTAATATTTAATGGTTAATGCTTGATGCTCAAGGCTTGATGCTTAATGTTTGGGGTAACATTAATTTATGGGTAAACAACAAGACAAATGGCCAGAGCCGATTTTAAAAACATACGAACAATATATTCTTCACACTCAAAAAATCAATCTTTTTTTAAGCATTTCATGGGTTGAAAATCAATGGCTTACAGAAAGTGGGAGCAAGAGTAAAGAGGCGTGATAGAGGAAAGGATGAAGAGAAGGACGAGGAATTAGATCAAGGCATCTGGAGATGTCGATTGACATTGCCTTTGAATAATTGGAGTAGAAGAGAGGGCTACATTTAACAGTTTCGACAGTGAAAGGTGGGGGACTGAGATGCCAACCTAGTAGCACGTTTAAATTCATGCAGTCTGGGAACTAGCGAAAGTAGCTCGTCGGAGCACTTACCGTGAAAGTATTTGTCGAAAAGACAGAGGGAAGCTATCCACAACACTAACCCAAGCATACAAACAATATTCCTAACACCAAAACAACACATTCTTACTAACCTTTCTTACTACATTCACCATAATACCTCATGTCTCCATAAAAAGAAACCCCAAATAGTCCCCATATGTACAAATCGTCGTATGTGGTGGGGAGAGAATAAAACAACAAATTAAAAAGATCCCCAATGAGTACATACAATATGAATAACCATTACTTACCATTACACCACGTAGAGGTGCCCTGATTTGTATTTATATAAGTCGATAACGACTACTTTGAAATTTGTTAGAGTTAATTTTTGTTTTATTAGACATACTCAAAAAGACTATATGTTGTGGTAGGATCCACCTAATCTGCATAGGTGACTACCAACTATATAAATAGTGGTTGGTACCGGAAGACGAGGGAGGGAATCACGAGATTCAACTAGAGACTCTGATCGACTGCGACTAGTCAACACATTCTCCAGGAACGTCTTCCCAGAAATATACAGAAATACTATATGTACTTATTGTGTACACTTTCTTGTTATAATACATTCTTGTTCTAAGTACATTTTGTGTTGCATTATTATTCCATGTATTAGGCGAGATTCAACATTGAGTCAAGGCTCAACACTATAAAAACGTGGCACTTCCTAAAGATGGATATATTTTAACATTCTTCATTTATGTTATAGGTACAAGATTATAAAAAAAAATGTCTTTTTCTGAGAACAGATATATTGTCATATTTTCATTAACGTTATAGTTTTAATATTATCACTTTCTAAGAATTTATGTATTCTTACATTATTTTTATTCGGTTTATATATTCAAGATTATAAAAATGTAACTTTTTAAGAACAGATATATTCACATATTTTTTATAAAGTTTATAGAATCAAGATTATAAAAAAAATGCCACTTTCTAAGACGGATATAGACTCATATTTTTCCTTAGGTTTATGAATTAAAAATTATCTCAAAAAATTGTTTCATAGTAGGAACGTAATATTCTCACATCTTCCCATTAAGGCTATAGATTTAACATTATCGTAAATAAATTATTTCTTAATAAGAACGGCTATATATCACTTTTACCTTAAGATTATAGTTTTAAGATTATAAAATGTGCCATTTCTAAAGGCGGCTATAGTTTTACATTTTTCATTAAGGCTATAAATTTAAGATTATCACAAATTCTTTTTCATTATATGAACGGATATATTCTCAAATTTTTCCATTAATGTTAAAGATTTAAGATTATCACATAATTTTTCACTTTCTAAGAACAGACATACATTCGATTTTTTTTCATTAACTTTATAGATTCAAGATTATAAAAAATATCACTTTAGAAGAACGGATATATTCTCCCGTTATGTTTATTAAGAACTAGCAGCATGACCCGGCGTTGCCCGTGCTTGATTAAAAAATCGTACGACTCATACAGCAATCGCTATCACTTGACTTAAAACATTTTTGCCCTTCCTTGCCTTTAAAGGAGTGCCCTAAACCGTGCCGATGTTGCTACATGCCTTACTTCTTGCCTATCTCACACTGCGAATTTCTTCTAAGCTCTATACTAAACATTAAATCTGTTACGAAAAAAGAACTAAACAAAATGAACACAAAACGATCAGCTTTAAAAAGGACTCGTAACTGGAAAAAGCACTTTACCCCATAAATATAGCACACTTTAAGACTATATATATATATATATATATATATATATATATATATATATATATATATAACTGGAAAAACCGAATGAAAAAAGAATGTTAATAAAAAATACTTTTTCACACCCAACCCAGTTCTGCGGAATCAGAATCAACGTTGAGTTTAAGCAAGCGAATGAGCCAATTGGAGTAAAGTGCCATGCAGATTTAAATTTTTCCCACTTCTGACGAATGCAGCTATCGATGTTTTTGCATGCTAGTTAACATTCGTGTCAGTCAGCTGTTAGCTCTCACGCTGGCCAATAGAATCTTCCGGCCTATTCGTGGCAGCCATCTATAGGCTCTCACTCTGGCCAGTAGCAAATGGCCGCAAACTACATGAAAATTGGCGTGGAAGCATGAAAAAATCGATTATTTCCACTATCGATGGGAGTTGGAGAATGCAACGTCGGTCTTGGCCTTTTCACTAACTTGGAGCATGTGCATGTAAATTTTGGTGCGTGCAAATCAGTCGAAAATTGCGGCCGTGCGTTCCTCACACACACACACACACACACACACACACACACACACACACACATACACACACACACATCCTGCCTTTTATAGATAGAGATATAGATTCAATAAAAAATAAAATATAAATAATAATAAAAAATGTGAATTCAACAATATTGTTCACAAATTGTTTACTACAGCCAAAGAAATAAATACATTTAGAAAAGTTCGAACCAGAAGAAAAGACTTATGAAATAACTGAGTGACTACGATAAGATATATCCGAAAAATGTTAACAATTCCTTATCTAATAAAGATTCGCGATAGTATTACATCTGATACAGTCTGTTCTCCATTGTAATTTATAAATGTGAATCTTTGCATATTATCTCTAGGTATCGACTACTAGAAACATGTAATGAGAAAGCTGATTTTTATCGTACAAAACACACACCAAGAATCTTGAGCAGAGATTTTCTTTAGATCAATAATTGCTGGCTAGAAACGAATAAGTCGGTAATCAAGAACGTCATATATGACGAGAAAAATCCCGCAATTCAATACGAAGTCGACGCGAACAAGCAGTAAACAATAAAACTGATAAAAACATTCAGCGACTTCCACAGTTAGAGAAAACACACCTGAGGAATAAAAGAATGATTTCCTTATTACTATTACAAATAGAAAAAAAAATATTCTCAGACGACATCCAACACAATTTCCGGGAAGAGAGACTAGAAAAATATTATAAATAAAACTGTGAAATTTACTAAGCTACTGCGATATATATATATATATATATATATATATATATATATATATATATATATATATATATATATATATATATATATAAATAAATACCATTTTGCGTATTTGGTATATAAAAAAATCCAAACACATCAAAGTTTGCGAAAAGGATACGGACAAAAACAAAAAACGTTAAATAGGGTGGGCGATGAGATTAGAAATTAAAAGCAATTAGATACAGAAAAGTAATTATTTCATTTAGAATAAGGGAACAGAATAGCAGCCACAGGATCGTGTTTCTCCACAATTTTCTATTCTGTGTTGCTCTAGGTAAAAATATCTTTTGTCATCACTTCTAATCACTGTCCTGTTAACCATTTACACAAGCTCCTTAGATAGGTTAAGCGCTGACTTCCTCTGTCCCTCTTGACTTTTGTATGTCCTGCGAGTGTCAAATTTTCTAGGCCTACTTTCCTAAATATAAGTGTCCATTTGTTTTCATTTTCGCTAAAAACTTCGTCGTTACTCACATGTTCATCCCTTGACATCCTTTTGTAGAATCACAATTCTGTTTTCTCATGTCTCTTCTTCGTCGGTAAGGAGATTGTCCAGCATTCACTGTCATATAGGAGGATCGATATTGAATAACGATTCAGTACTCATTTCTCAGTTTCTAACGAACTTTTCCCTGTATCTTAATATTTTGTTTAGCTTTTAGAAGGCATCTTTCGATATCCTTCGGATTTCGGTGTCGTATTTCAATTGTCTGTTAAAACAATTCCTAGATATTTCAATTTTTGTACTTGCCTGATTTAAGTGTCTCCAATTGACATCTTACTTTTTTCCTATACTTAAAAAACATATAGTCATACAATTATGAAAAACGGATAAGCGTACAGCAAGCTACAAATTAAAAAAGTGACTTTCAAATTTACAATAGAGCAGGGTTAGGTTAGGTTTTAAGATATTGTTGATTAATTAATATCAAAATATATTTCTGTTATACTTGAATTTATAGGGAAAACACTAGTCCAAATAATACTTATTGTTTTAGAGAGATTGTTTTTTACGGTTTATCAACACTTTGTGGGTTATTTAAAGCCAAAAACATTTTTATATTGTACGAATAATTCTTTCTTTTTTTTTGCAAGTAATAATGATTTTCATATCCAAGTTCTACTAATTAACCCATTGCTGGGGGAAAGAGTTGGATTCATGCCGTTCCCAAGGGGATTTACGCGTAACTGAATGTAACGAATCCGACAGAAATTCAAATTCTACAATATCTCATTATTATTAAAACAAATAGACATAATATGTTTATATTATTCAATGAAGCATATTTAAATGAAGATATGCGCCGACATATATATATATATATATATTGAACCTGTATCTGTGCGATTATTTTCGTCAGACTTTCATGTTCCTGGTTCTTTCTTTTTTAAAACCTTTTTTCCCTTCGATATTGATTTGGCTATTGTTAAATCAAGAATTCGAAGGTTTTTCGACACGAGTATAGTCACCTATATATATATATATATATATATATATATATATATATATATATATATATATGTAAATATAAAAGTGAACATAGAAGTCAACACTTAGAGGCGACAGTCTGTTTCATGCTAGTGCAATCGTCAGGCAATCCGTATGGGTAGACCCAAGGAGGATAAAATCTAGAGAGCTCAACGTAAATCAGTAAAGATATATATAGGTGGAATCTTATTCACCCTCGTACTTAAACTCTTCAATATAATACCACTCCAAGGTAATTTCTATGTTTCTGAACATAGAATTTGTTCCAATTTTCAAGCGATATTCAGTAACTCCAGAAGAAAATGATTTACTTTTGAAAGCGGAGTGGTATTATATTGAAGGGTTTAAGTAGGAGGGTGAGTAAGATTTCAAAATTTTATGGATGTTGTCTTATTTGACGAATTCAAATGCTAACGTAAGCTAAAGTAGAAAAGTGAAAAAATATAGCTTAGGGATTAGTTGTGGGTATGTAATACATACTTTTCTAGATGAGCCGTCACATTTAAATAATTTTAAATAATATATTATGTTCTACATTGTATCAAGCACTTTTAAAAAATGTAAATGCTAAAGAACTAGGGATTATTAATCTAATTGTTCTCTTTTTCTTTTTATATATATATATATATATATATATATATATATATATATATATATATATATATATATATATATATATTTTAAATAAAAATAAAAACAGACCACTTTTACTTTTTATTTAAATTATTAGTTCTGATTTACATTGAGCTCTCTGGATTTTACCCATACGGATTACCTAGTTTTTCGTAAACAATATATATATATATATATTTTTTTTTCCGGTGAGTTGACCTATTAAATAGGTCAATGTCTGATCATTACTCCCTTCCTGTCTATTAAGTATTGTAATAAAAATAAATTGAAAAGCATCACTATTTCTCCCTTCCCTCTCTAATTTTGACCATGTCTGTTTATACTATCTCTCACACCTCTCTATATCACCTTACATCGGCTGAATACTACCCTCCAAATGTGTAAATTTAAATTCATTGTTTCATACTTGGAAGTGAGATCTGATGATCCAGTGAACAAGAAGATCGGTGGGGAAAGAAATTGTAACCTTTATGGAACCTTAAATTTTTCTGGTCTTCTTTAAATTATATATATATATATATATATATATATATATATATATATATATATATATATATATATATAATTTTCTTTAACAATTTCTTAATAATTTCTTAGTCAATAGTTCAGTTGTACTTTCGTTCTTTTTTTCTTTTTCATAGATATGTTTTTTTAGAAGCTTGTTTTGAAAATTGACTGGACTTTCCGCCCACGTGAACAAGAGTTCAGTTTTTTCAAAAACAAGATATTTTTATATGTCACGGGGCGGTGGGGAGTATCATGATTTGATTCACCTGATATCTCTCCTACTGATTATCACTTATTTAAGCATTTTCAGCTTTTTATATGAAATAATACATTTTCCAATAAGGAAGAGATAATCGAATCATTTGAACTGTTTATCACATCAAAGAATGAGAATTCTTTGAAAGATGGGATCAAGAATTTGGAGTTAGATTGGAGAACAGTTAAATTTACACAATTTTGGAAAGTGTCTGAAAATCACAGATTGACCCAAGTCTTGACAGTGAAATTGGGTCGTCGATAGCTGCGATAGCACGAAGCCACAAGTCATCGTTACCGAGAACTTGTTCAAATTGGTGACCATGCTAGATAAGACGCTCTTTCCCAGACACTGTAACTAAAGTTTGCTCAGCATAGTTGCAGTATAACCCAGAAGTGTGGGTTGAATAAACGCAAATGCGCCTGATCAAGCGTCTGCAATAGGGATTGTCTAGCCGCACTAGTAGACAGATATCCTCGAATAAGAGTGGCCAGCTATATACTTAAATAAAATGTGTATTTATTATGAAGACAAGGTGGGGAAACAAGGCTATTCAAAGCTGTACAATTTGAACTAGGATTTGCAGACGGGGTTACAGAATCCGCTGCAAATATCACTTTAATTTTTTCTTGTCTGAAAACAAGTTACTCTTGTCATTCAGAAGGTATCACGTATCCGCGTAAGTCATTTCTTCCACCTATAATGCTTTTTTTATTACCAATATTTCAAATTTCTATGAAAGTGCATTTGTTGAGATTTAAAATTATTTCCATCATTCAAGATTAATAGCATCTGCTTATTTCATCCTGATGGTTTTACGATGGAACTTTAATTTTTCAAGGGGATAACCAAAATGTTTCGCGATCGATTTCGATCATTTCACGTGATTCGTCTGCCATTTTGTTTGCGATTGCATATAAATTGCCCTAGAATGGCAGACATGTTGAAGTCAAAATGGACGAAAACTTTCATTTTTTTCCCCCTTTTCCTTGTTTCCATTTGTTTTTATTTTGTGCATAGCTTTATATATTTTTTCTTTTCATATATTTGCTGAGAATAATGTTTCTTTTTCCCATTACACCATTTTCCATCATTCGCTTTATATCACTTGTCTTTTCTTTTGCTTTCTTTATTTCCTTGTAACTTTCTTTATTTCCTTCTTTCTTTCTTTCTTTCTAACATACATTTTTCACTTTCTTTATTTCACGTTTTTTACGTATGTGAATATTTCCTTAAATCTTACATATTTTGATTCCCGTTTTTCTTTCTTTCTTTCTCTCCTTCTCCATTACGTTAAACGTGGTCTCTTTCCTTTTCTTCCCAGTTTTTTCTTTCTTTTATTCATTACATAGTTTTTATTAATGTTTTTCTTTCTTTCTGTTATCATGTAGGTTGCCATTTCTTTCTGCTATAGACAAGTTGCCATCCAAGGCTATAGAACCCGATCTATTTGCCCATAGATGGGAGGGAGAAGAAGAGGATTCATACTTTTCCCAAGGGTATTAGCACGTAAGTGAAAGTAATAGATTCGATTGGAATTCGCACTCGGCTCTCCGATTCCTCAATCCGAGATGCTATCTATTACTCCACCGTGCTTCCATTTCAAACGAATGAGTTAAAAAATTCTATAATGAAGAATATCTGTAATTAGTTACGAAGTTTGTTTTAGTCTGACAAAAGACCACGAGTATGGATCATCAAATAAGAATCATTTTCATTACAGTAGAAATAGTGTGTGAGATGAACTTGTTAATTAGTATCTTGTCTGACACAAGGCTACAATAGTCAGATGAGTTCCATTACAGTTATTATATAGTGTTACAGTGATTAGTATCCATTCACATTCATTGATGTTGTTGAACATTTTGGTCTATGTTCTCATCACAGTAACTATTATTCTGTGATTTCTGTCCATTATTTCGATCTTTCCGTGTTTTGTTAACAAAGAGTTTGTTGAGATTGGGGGGGAAACACCTAACCGATTGAGATTGGGGGGGGGAACACCTAACCGATTGAGATTGGGGGGGGGGAAACACCTAACCGATTGCTCTCGAACCAACGATGGGGGGTGGTGGTTAATAGGCAGAGAGGGGAAAGAGAATCAACAAAAAGGACACTGCCACGAAAGCAACAATAACTTTAAGAAGAAAATGCCCGCGGGGCCGACTTCACAAGACATCGTGTCTTGCTGTCTACTGGTATTCCAGTTGCTTTTATTAGCATGCGGCATCTTACAAAGACCCGTATCTTGGCCAAGTTCAGAGAGGTCCGTATAAAAACATGCCAAGCTGTTTCTCAGCTAACTGGGAAAACGTGCGATCCAGGGCCTCTTTTTCATCTGTATCGACGCGCGTTCGCCACACTTTCATTCTAACTTCCGTTTAACGCCTTTTCTTTCTTTTCTTCTTTTTCTTTTTTTTTCCAGTTTTTTTCTTCCGTTTTTAACTATTAGTATTCATGTTTTTCACTCTTTGTTTCATTCTAATGCGTTCAGCTTAACACACTTTTTTCTTTCTTTTCTTTTTGTATACATTGTTTCAATCTTTTCATTTTTACATTTGAACATATTTTGTCTAACGTTCTTTCTTTCTTTCATTCTTTCTTTTTTCTTTCTTTCGTTCATTCTTACTTGTACAGTTTCTTTCAGCTTTTCTATCTTTCTTACATATTTTCGTTCATGATTTTCATTCTTTATTTCATTCTAACACGTCCCATTTGACATTCTCTCTCTCTTGTGGAGTTCGTTTCAATTTTCTCATTTACGTTTACATATTAAAATATTCTTGTAAACATGTTTTTTTCGTTTTTTTTATTATTCTTTCTTTATGTCTTTTTCTTTCATTTTTCTTGTATCATTTGTTTCCATTTTTCTTTCTTTCTTACATATTGTTCTTCATGTTTTCTCATTCTGATGTTTAATGTCTGTTTATTTGCTTTCTTTCATACTTTCGTTGTGTTTTACATTCTAACATATCCCATTCAATGTGCTTGTTTCTCTTTTTTTCCTCTCTTTCTTTATTTCTTGTACAATTTGGCCCAGTTTTCTCTCTATTTCTTGCGTATCTTGATTCACGTTTATTTTCCTCTCTTTCTTTATTTCTTGTACAATTTGGCCCAGTTTTCTCTCTATTTCTTGCGTATCTTGATTCACGTTTATTTTCCTCTCTTTCTTTATTTCTTGTACAATTTGGCCCAGTTTTCTCTCTATTTCTTGCGTATCTTGATTCACGTTTATTTTCCTCTCTTTCTTTATTTCTTGTACAAGTTGGCCCAGTTTTCTGTCTATTTCTTGCGTATCTTGATTCACGTTTATTTTCCTCTCCTTCTTTATTTCTTGTACAATTTGGCCCAGTTTTCTCTCTATTTCTTGCGTATCTTGATTCACGTTTATTTTCCTCTCTTTCTTTATTTCTTGTACAAGTTGGCCCAGTTTTCTCTCTATTTCTTGCGTATCTTGATTCACCTTTTTTCTTTTTCCTCTCTTTCTTTATTTCTTGTACAAGTTGGCCCAGTTTTCTCTCTATTTCTTGCGTATCTTGATTCACGTTTATTTTCCTCTCTTTCTTTATTTCTTGTACAAGTTGGCCCAGTTTTCTCTCTATTTCTTGCGTATCTTGATTCACCTTTTTTCTTTTTCCTCTCTTTCTTTCTTTCTTTCTTGTACAATTTAACGTGCTTTACTTTTTTACTTCTTTCTTTCTTTCTTTCTTACATATTCCGTTTGACGTGCTTTCTTTCTTTGCTAGTTCTTTCTTTCCCCTCTTTCTTTCTTTCTTTCTTTCTTTCCTTCTTTCCTTCTTTCTTTCTTTCTTTCTTTCTTTCTTACATATTCCGTATAAACGTACTTTCTTTTCTCCTTATTTCTTTCTCCTCTTTCTTTCTTTTCTTCTCTCTTTCCTTCTTTCCTCTTTCTTTCCTTCTTTTCACCCTTCATCCTTTTTCTTTCTTTCTTTCTTTCTTTCTTTCTTTCTTTCTTTCTTTCTTTCTTTCTTTCTTATCCAGTTTCGCTGATTTTGTCTTTTTTACATAGAGTGATTCTCGTTTTTATTCAGTTCCTTCATTATGACACAATCCCTTTATCATGTTTTCTTTCTCTTATGGTTTGTTTCGGATTTGTCTCCCTTTCTTACATATTTGAATTCATCTCTCATAACGATTTTAATAGTAACCATGTACATTGGTTATCTATCGAGTCGAATTTCCGCGCTAAACCAGAAGAAAGAGGTCACATATAAACCCATGACAGTGGAAAGAATTTTCGACTGAAAGATTTACATCAAAGGCAGAACATATCTACGGCTTGAATGAACTATAAAATCTAAGCAAGCAAGTTATACTTAAACTTTTAGAGAAACATTAATCTTTGAAATAAGTCAAAGTACCTATGTTGGGAATAGAATACTCCCCCGCCTCTCTTTATCTCGCTCTTTTATCTCCTCATATATATATATATATATATATATATATATATATATATATATATATATATATATATATATATATATATATATATATATGCAGGGTTCGTGTGCACTTTAAAAAAATTATAACTTTATTTGTATTTGCGATAGAAATAATCTGTAAAAAATGTTATAAAGTTTAATGTACCTAGTTTTAAGTATAGCTAAAATAACTAATTTCCGTGAACTGCAAAATCGTATTACCCTTTGTATTGCTAATGATGGAGGACATGTGGAAACTTAAATAAAATTTCAATAAAACCTTAAAAAATATAGATTTACTTCTTTCTAATCCGTTTTACAAATTATTTCTATCGCAAATACAAATAAATTTATAATTTTTTTAAAATTAACACGAACTTTATGGACACCCTATATATATATATATATATATATATATATATATATATATATATATATATAATTCGTAGACAGTACTGTTTCGCAGTATCACAGATCCTCAGTGCGATTATAAAACCGAATGCCTCAAGCCCGAATCGAAACATAACCGATTTGGTGTCAGTCAGAGCTTCTACAAATGTGTTCGCCAAATCTATCGTATTGTTTTTACATACGTAAACAAACGCCAAGCAGCCATAGTGCTCCATTCATTTTACTGAAGAGCTTCGCCTTTACGCAGCTATATATATATATATATATATATATATATATATATATATATATATAACGATAACGATCAGCATATCATCTAAATTTTTGAAAATAAAAGTTGACTGTGAAGCAAGAAATTCGAAGAAAAATCCACAAGCGAGAAGTACCATTGAAGAAATTGGTAGCATAGAACTTTCAACCAATAAACAATATAATACATAAATTGGGGAAAGAAAAGTCTGATAAATAGTGTTTATTTTTTTGGGTGTCAATTGTAAAGAACAAAGAAAATGTATTAATTCCCTTTCATACCGTTAGTTTTTATTACTAAAGTATTAGAGAAAATTAGAAGGAAAAAGACACTCTTAAAGGGAGACAATAATAAAAGAACAAGAAATAAGAAAACGGAAGATAAAAATTAATGTATAAGATGGAGAAAACGCTGATGCAACTATTGAGACTGTTAAGCAGGGAAACAATGCAGATACTGACACTGCAAGGTCGATATATAGCAGATGCAACAAGTTTATTAGTCGATATATAGCAGATGCAACGGTTTATTAGTTCGTAATAATAAACTAGGATATAGTTACTGCGCAAAATTTGATTCTATAAACATGAAGGGATGTCATGTTTCATTAGAATGGATAATGTGCAATATTGCTGCATCAGGAAGAGATAAATCAAACCAACAAGCATCTCTCCGGAAAAAAATGAATGAGCACTTTTCATCAAAGGCCCACAGTATTTGTTTAAAGCAACTGCAAGATCGTGCAGATGATGCTATTACGAAATTGAATCAGAAACAAATTGCATCTACGTGCAGAATTTTCAATACGGTCTATATTTTGGCAAAGCGAAACCGGTCATTTTCTGATATTGAAGATGAGATTGGGCTTGATAAGGGGTCTCCCCTTTTTACCCAAATGGACTCAACCGAGGTATACATATATTACTACCAGTGAATACCCTGAGAGTCGGCAGCACGTTAAGTGCTGTGACGGTCGAACTCTCTGCCTTTGAGCAGAGAGGAACCCGGACGAGGCTCCGCCGAAGGGCAGAACCTCGTTCGGGGAGGTTGACCAACCCGATCACGTTTATACGGGATCTACGGGCATTTTTTGGTCGAGCCTACGGGCTCGGAATTACCCCACTTTAAACCCGGCCTTGTGCCACATCTATCCTTCGTGGGTGGGACAGTAAATACTATCGGCAGTACGTGAAGACAGTCGAGAAGTCTGTATCAGAGTAGTATTAGAGGAGGGTAACACAAGAGTCACCGTCACAGCACCTAGACTCAGTAAGGAGTCATACCGCGATACTTCAATACCAAGACTGTACATATATTATTGCTACTAACCCGCATTCCTGGATCTACTAACCCGTATTACCAGTTTGTATTATTACGTTAATACATTTATTTTCCTTATATATTCCTGGCGTTTGTTATTTATTGATATCGGATTTCATCTCGGAATACACAACAGGGCTACAAATTAAAAATGGGTTTTAATATGTGTGTTTGTCTACATTTTCGTAAAACTGCTGTGAAAATAGTTGATCATATTGTAAAGGAAATTAAAAGTGAAATATTTACAAAATTTGTTGCACAAAATAAAAAAAAGTCTGTTTTATGATAGATGAAGCCTCAACGATATCTAGTAAGTCAGTGGTTATAATTTTTTTGAAAATTGAAAATTGTGATTCATCGTCAACAATTTTCTTGGATTTGGTGGAATCAGATAGTCAAAGATCAGAATAAATGTATAATAACATGTAAAAATTTGAACTCTGCTCGATTTGATAATGAATACTAGAGAAATAATTTGATGGTTTTTGTTCTGATGGTTCAAGTGTAATGCTTAGTCGCAATTCTGGGGTAGGCACTAGACGTAAAAATGTTTTCCCTTACATAGTCATCTGGCATTGTTTAAATCATCATTTGCAGCTTATTTTGGATAATTCTCTCAATGATATAAAAAAGTGAATCATTTTAAAATATTCATGGATAAAATCTACACAATATTTCATCAGTAAAACAAAAATCAAATGGAACTCTTCAAGATATCTGAAGAATTCGGGCAATAAATTTTGAAGATAGGTAGGATTTTGGGACCAAGATGTGCTTCTTGCAGTTTAAGATCTGCACTTGCTGTGTGGCGTGCTTATCTAGAATTATACACACATTTCTTCACTAACACAAAACATTCAGGGCTAACAGCCTTTCTGTGCAACAAAAATTTCTTGAACGACCTGGCTTTAATAATTGATATTTTGCATGAAATGTCATTGTTTAGCAATGACCCCCAAGCAGGAAGCACATTGTTTGACGCAGGAAAGCTCATTAAAAGGTACATTAAGGCAGTGGAATTGCTGAAGGACGATATAGGTACGTATGAAAAGGAAATTTGCGACAGAGTTGCTTCTGATATCTTCAAGGAGATTCAAGTTCATTGAAAACCACAGCTTTGGTAGTCTTCCTCGACAAAAACTATTGAATAATTGAAATATGAAGATTAATTACCGAGGTGCAAGTGAAAGCAACAAACAATGAGCAAGGAAACTTCTTTGAGCTGCTTAACTTGCTTGATGAAAAAATTTGGAATGTGGAAGAAATATTTGTACCATGTGTGACAGCAGAAAAAAAACTTGATAAACTAAATCAAATATTGAAACATGGTGTTCATGTGAATGAATTCAGGGATTGTGTGGAAAATGTTCTAAGTAACTTTTGTGCGAGTAGTACACAGCATATGTCTGCATTTCTACAATGTGTACAAAGAGCCAAGAACATTACTAACACCATAGCAATTAGGTCTACTGTAACAGAGCGGGAATTCTCGCTAATGAACATAATATATACAGACAACAGAGGTAGCCGCGTTGTTAAAAATGTATGAGACTTAATGACAATTAATCTAATTAGACTCCCATTAGATTTGTGGGATGCCACACTTTCAGTAAAAAAAATGATACGAAAACAAAACCATAGTGCTGATGACAGCAGATTAAAATGGCGACAGACTAAACACTATGATGAAAATCAAGTGGCTATATAGAAATATTTAAAGTGAAACTGAAAGAATATCTTTAATAAAAAATCGAAAGGTAAAACATTTTGTTGTTATATTTCTTTATTCGTCCAAACAGCAGCATGCAACATAAATAAACCATTAAAAATAGTAAACTAATAAATTATTATATGAAAATATTCTAAATATGTCTAAATTAAATTTATTTATTTATTTGGGTTCTGGGTCACACCGTGCTAGACGCCTTTATTCTTGTCCCTCTACGTGGCTGGCATTTGACCGATTTTAATATTTGGCTTCCAGTTTCTAAAGTTCAAAGAACTTGTTATTAATTTTTAAAAATTCCACCACTATATATATATATATATATATATATGTATATATATATATATATATATATATATATATATATATATATATATATATATATATATGTGTGTATTTAGGCAGCATTTTTTCATTCATACATGTTTCATTTAATAATATAGATAAGTGTTGTCTATATATTTTATGTAAGTTCTTTTCATATTGTCTGATAAGCATACATAAAATATATAGACAAGACTTATCTATATTATTTAATGAAACATGTATGAATATATATATATATATATCAGAGAGAGGGAGAGAGAGAGAGAGCGATAGGGATATTATTTACATTATTCGGACTATTGTCCTCATCTTTGTCGCCATATTTATTACAACGTTTCAACCGTTGTACGCTCCGGCCTTCTTCAGGTGGTTGGAATGTCGAACTGAACCCTTTATTTCGCTCACTGGGGTAGACAGTTCTAGTTCCACGTGCCATGTTTAATGGATATCAGTTATCAGTTATCTCCTGTTAATTCCTCTCGGAAATCCACTGTGCCTTTATCCACTGTGCCATGTGTCCTCAAGGACAAAGGATAAAGGCGTTAGTTAGATCCAGTGACAGGGCCCAAACAGTGTGAGTTCGATACCCGCTTAAGGCAGTGGAGAACTGTCAGTGGAGCACTGACTACAGTGTTCTTGATTATTATTCTTCGATTTTTCTATCTTAATAATTTTTTTTTCTTTTTTTTCTTACTCTTTGACACTCAGTAATCCCTTTTGTCTTAATAGCTTTATTGCCTTGCTTGGGGATAAATGATTATATATATATATATATATATATATATATATATATATATATATATATATATATATATATATAGATAGATAGATAGATAGATAGAGAGAGAGAGACACACACACACACACACACACACACACACACACACACACACACACACACACACAGCGACTTTGTGATGAGAACTCACATCAAATGTCTCTGGAATCCATGTCAGCTGCCACCAGATTTCCTGATGCCAAGAACTTTGAACCCAGGTCCTCCAGAAGTTTAGACAAGGCCTAGTGTCATCATCGAGATTGATGCGGGAAGGTTTCATTTTGTCTTGACCAAAAGCTATATGAACTTATTGAAGATTAAGCCCATGAATCGCGTTTTATTTTGTGTCGTGAAGTTACTTTTTTTCCCTTAAAATAGCACCCGTCACAGCTTGAACCCGCATGCCATTACGACGACATTCGAATTTCCACCTCTATGAGATCAAGAACACGGCGTGGGTAGAGTTTGTGTGGATCAAAGCGGCCAGCGGCCAACAAACAGCTTGGACCAGCGTCATCATTGACCAGCGGAGAGTTAGCCCTGTGGTTAAAACGTCGTCCTAAGACCCTGAGGACAGGACCACTAAACGTTACACCACAGGGTGTAGGCGGTGCCAAAAGGCGTTATATGAATAGATTACCGTGACCCTGTTGGCAAAAAGGTGAATCTTTCTTCTGGCTCTAAGCTTTCCAGCCAACTTTGAATTTAAAAAAATTAAATGCAATGTCAATTATTATCTACCGTATTTTTTTTTATTGCTCTTCCGTTGTTCTCGCACATTAGTTATGATTCTCTTTTTTCTTATTCTTTCACAGTTTGTAACCCCTTGTGTCTTAGTGACTTTACTGTCCACAAGCGAACAGTGCGAGAGAAGAGACTGTTATCATAGAACTTACGGTTCACTTCAACTGTAAAATCATGAAAACTTGACGCCAATCGTATCTTCTATATAATAAATGCAAATATCCGTGTGTCACACTTTTCAATTAAAAGGACACAACTCTCTAACTTCCAATAGCTCATCTTCTATATAATAAATGCAAATGTCGTTGTGTCAATGTGTCACAAATTTTGAACTTTACTCCTAGAGGCCGTAGACCAACATATTATACCATTTTGGAATCAGGACAACTCTGTGAGAAAATTAAAAACAATTTAAAACATCGGATCCGGGCCCAGAATCCTGAAATTTAGGATTCCCAAGTTTTTATTACTGCAATTGTTTTCGGTGATTTTTGTTCGTGATTTACATTTTTTTTAAATATTTTTAAAACTTGTAAATAAATTTGGTAATAATCGAAATTAATTGCGAAATAAAAATAATTGTTTTTTTTTAGTGAAGTAAGGATCTACATGCATCAAATTGTCTTTAAATTAAGTGGCAACAGAAGAATAATCGTTGAACTTTCAAAAGGTAAGCTTAAATGTTAATGCAATACATGCGACTGGTATTTCGACAAGTATCTTAAGGTACACGTTCTGAAAAATATTCAATATCTGTCGATCTTTCGAATAGGATAGTTACGTATGGAAATGACTGGAGAGTTCCATAAGATTTATAGTAAGCTGTTTGATTAATTCTTCTTATTAACTAATCAGCTAACGGAAAATTCCGATATGAACAAAGATCGCTATCACATTAAGCATATTCTAGTTGCATGCTTTCACACTGGAGACGTTTCATTCGTTTTCACACCTTCATTAACAGTTCAGCCATTTTTTCGTCATTACAAGACAAGCAACATTTATATAAAGAATTATTATTTTTATACATTTATATATTTTTATACTTAAAATATTGTTTAACATTGTGTTTTTCTTTTCTTCAATCGCACCTTTCTCTTAACTGTTGTGTAATAATAATAATAATAATAATAATAATAATAATAATAATGTATTTCATCGTCATACTCATCGTTTGGGTATCACTGGGATAGAAGGTCATCATTAACGTCAATCCGATGACATAGTCTATTGTGGCATGGTCTAAGTTGAGACCAGTACATACCAGGGTTTTCGCATATCAGCCTCAACCAGAACAAAAGTTCCCGGTTGGCATTAAATTCGATTTTTCTATTTCCCGGACTAAATCACTTATTTCACGAATATTGACCAACGGCACTGCGGAAAATAAGCGATAATTCCATGCACGATGGAAGACATGAACATAATAATATGACATAGTTCTTATCGAGAGAGAAAGAGTGAGAAAGAAAGAAAGAGAGTGAGAGAGAGAGAGAGAGAGAGAAAGAAAGAAAGAGAGTGAGAGAGAGAGAGAAAGAAAGAAAGAGAGTGAGAGAGAGAGAAAGAGTGAGAAAGAAAGAAAGAGAGTGAGAGAGAGAGAGTGAGAAAGAAAGAAAGAGAGAGAGAGAGTGAGAAAGAAAGAGAGAGAGAGAGAGAGTGTGGGGGGGGGAAGGTTTTACTTGATTTCCATAGGCCATTAATTGTAAGTTTATCTGTTCAAACAAGAGTCGGCCACGGTAGAGGGGCGAAGAGTGATCGTAGACCAGAAATCGCACGGTCATTCATTTATAAAGCCTGCGAGACTCGTATTGAAATGAACGTATCACTGGGGTTGCACATTAATTTAAGAACGGGTTTTAAATTCATTACATCGAATGTATGCGGAAGAAAGAATCCGATATGAGAATTCAGTGTTGTAATCGAAAGGTTATTATTATTAGTTGAATGCGATCTGATGGCGGAAAAGCGGGAATGCGTGGCTACCATAAGTAGGAAACACCTATTTATGTTTCGAAATTACAAAAATAAAGAAGAAAAAAAATTCTTATTTATTGGTTATCTAACATTTCCCAAAATTTCCAAATGTCATAACCTTTAACAACGTATTTCATTATGGTATAGGATAAAGAATCGTTTCTTCTATGAAATGTTAAATGCTAAGGAAACACTAATATGAAAAGCTAACCAATGTCAAATGCTATAAAATAGCGAAAGCTTCAAAATGGCGCAGACTGTAAAAACATGTGAGCAGTGGGGAGAAAATTCTACAGACTACGAAATGTCAAAAGCAACGAAAAGTCTAGATTGACATATTTGCCATTATTTACATTATTCGGATTATTGTCCTCATCTTTGTCGACATATTTATTACAAAGTTTCGGCCGTTCAGTATCTCTCTATATTTCTGAGATGAGGTAATATGTACACTATTTCCATTATTTGGACTATTGTCCTCATCTTTGTCGCCATATTTATTACAACGTTTCGGCTGTTCAGTATCTCTCTATATTTCTGAGATGAGGTAATATGTACACTATTTCCATTATTTGGACTATTGTCCTCATCTTTGTCGCCATATTTATTACAACGTTTCGGCCGTTCAGTATCTGTCTATATTTTCGAGCTGAGCTATTATGTAAACCATTTACATTATTCGGACTATTGTCCTCATCTTTGTTGCCATATTTGTTACAACCTTCGGCTGTTGTACGCTCTGGCCTTCTTCAGGTGGTTGGAATGTCGAACTGAACCTTTTATTTCAAGGACACATGGTACAGTGGATAAAGGCGTTAGTTAGATTCAGTGACAGGACCCAAAGAGTGTGAGTTCAATACCCAGTTAAGGCAGTGGAGAACTAACAGGGGAATTAACAGGAGATAACTGATAACTGACATCCATTAAACATGGCACGTGGAACTAGAACAGTCTACCCCAGTGAGTGAAATAAAGGGTTCAGTTCGACATTCCAAATTATAATAAACTGACCCCTCAAGAATTACTACTTCTTATAATAGGAAATATACCGTATATACTCGTGTCACAGGCAATGTTTGTTTGAAATACAGCTGTACTTTTTGACTACAGTAAATGGATATATAGTTTGGTCAACGTTACATATGCTAATTTTATATCTCGTCTATGATGCGACCCGCTTAAAATTAACTTCAAATTTAGGCCTTCAAAAGTCGCATGATACGCGGGTATATATAATTAAAATTTATATTGGACATAAAGTGGGTGACCGGTTTTCTATTGTTGTGAATTAGTAAACTGATCCCCCATGAATTATTACATAATAATTGGAAACTATTAGTTTCTGTTGGAGATAAAGTGTGGAGAGTCGTTTGTCTGTTGTTACTAATAAACTGACCCCTCAAGAATTACTACTTCTTATAATAGGAAATATACCGTATATACTCGTATAACAGGCGATGTTTGTTTTAAATACAGCTGTACTTTTTGACTACAGTAAATGGATATATAGTTTGGTCAAAAATGTAGCCAGCGTCAACAGTATATATGCTGATTTTATATCTCGTGTATTATAAAACAAGCTTCAAAATTAGGTCTTCAAAAGTCGCATGATACGTAAGAATATACGGTAAATAGAATAGTTGATTCATTCTATTTGTAGTGGAAATTCACTCAGAAATACATAAAAGGAAGAAAACGAAGGGATAACGAAACAGCCGGCAGAGGATTCCATAAGCGATAAGTGTGACAGAAGAAAGTGTTAACATAGAACTTACGGTTACATCTATCCGTATCAACTGTAAAATGGTTAGACTTTCACAGTCATTGTAAATGCGACGATTGTTCGCAGAACGGTGTATCGAATATATTTGTGTAACGTACGATGTTTATTTTAAATACAGCTGCACTTTTTGACTACAGTAAATGGATATATATAAGCTTGGTCAACGATGTAGCCATGCCAGCTGTACATACGCTAATTTTATATCTCGTGTATTATGCGCGCCCCCTTAAAATTAGCTTCAAAATTAGGCCTTCAAATGTCGCATGATACGTGAGTATATACAGTAATTTTAACTATGACTAATTTATAACGCTATGAGATATACATTATACACTAGGACATAGTGCAAGTGTATAAGATCCGGGTTTATGTACAGAATATGGGGTTAAAGTCTACACGGGTACATTTTTTGAAGAGGTTAAAAATCCTTCATTTTCAGTGACAGGTTGCACTATAGCCAGGTCTGCTCTCGCTCCAAATCTTCTGTAACCCTCTTGCCTTGATCGATCCACTATCTTTCTCCACATCCTCTCCTTTACCACTCCTATCTGCTCTTCCTCCAAATCTTCTGTAACCCCTTGCGTGCTAGTGGCTTCCAGCCTTGTTTGGGGTGAAAAGCTTAAAAAAAAAAGAAGTTTTCTGTGGGCTTACAATTCCCGCCATAATATTGAGGGTTTTCACTATAAGTCGGGTATACACGGTAATTATTTTTTACATGTGCTTCATTGTGTAGACACGAGACCGAGTGGGTAGAACGTTGGCATTCTGACTATGTTTCGAATCTAGACCATGGTAAATTTGCCAGCAAGGTGACTTGTTAATGGAATCGGTCTGAAGGAGACGATCCCAGTGTGCGGCACCAAAGGAAAGTGCCTGAAAACCATACCACGGCTTGACCCAAGCCTTGTGAGTGAAATTGGAGTGACGGTGGTTGAGACAGCACGAAGTCACAAGGGTTTGAGCGTGATAGCCTTGGTTCAGACTTGACCACGCTAGATAACGCGGTCTCTCCCCAAAACTGTAACTAACATTTGCTCAACATTTGCTCAACATAGTGGCGATGCTGCGAAAAACGCACTTCCAAGAGCAGCTTCGCCCGCGTGACGCCAACGTGACGCCAACGTGATCGAATGCCAAAAAAGGGAACGCTGACTTTAGAATTTCAGTTGTTCTGTTTCTGGTTAGTCTTGTGTCTATCGTCTTTTCATGTTGACTTAAATATCGTCTAATCCTAAGTATGTTTCTAATAACCACGTCCTGAAGATGGTCTACTAGACCGAAACGTCTGACGGCCACAGTAAAACAACATTAAAACAGTAAACTTGCATATTCGGATTTTGTTTTGTCTTATCCATATTTTTCATCATACCGTCGGATCTACATCCACATATTTCCTTACATAGCTTTATATATGGGACTTTTAACGACGTAATCATATTATTTTGATATAGTGTGTGCTTTGTTGCAAAAATAGAAAAGAGAAACTTGTATTCTGATACCTGTTTGTATCGGGGGCGGGTATATTTACGATAAATATTCTGATTTTGTTCAAAATTGGACAGGAATCATACGTGTGACATCTGACAGTAACTGAATCCTGGAATTGTATAAAAGAAACCAGTCCTATATTGCGTAAATGACAATTGCACTCTACGTACAAAGTGGAGTTCTCAGTTCACTTAGGCTCTTTTATGAGGTAATAAATAGGTTCACGTTGTCGCTACACTTTTGTATAGAGGGATGTAATTTAACGTAAATACGTGGTAGCTAGCACCGGTTTACATAGTCGGGCATAGTCTCTCCTACAGATGTGTTTAGATATATGATTGGCCCTGGGGTGGCCGTGAAAAAAAATAATTGAAAGAAAAGAATCACACCGAGAACATAATTTTTCACATTTTTCCTTGATGAGATCTAAAGAAGAATCAGCAATATTATTGGTCCTGATCTGGCGGCTTGGCTTCAGTCACTTTCCCACCATCGTAAGGTTGTCTCTCTGTGGCTTTTCTAACGGTACTTTCATCGTAATTGTTCGGAAGAGCTCTTCGTTATTGTACCTTAGTACTAGGGCAGTTCGCTTTTTGTATTGACCAAATACTGACAGTTTTTCGTCCGCTAGTGGCTAACTCTTTATTTGGATTACGCAATTTTTTGTAAAGTCTTTCACTTTATTATTATTATTATTATTATTATTATTATTATTATTATTATTATTATTATTATTATCTATTTTGCTCTGAGTTGAGATATTTGAGAGGAAAATCGGTAAATGCGTACGGAATTGGTTTGGTGTTGCGTGTATTCTGTCACCGGTTGCTTTGTATGGTGGCAAAGGTGAGATTGCAACCCGGGCTGTGTGAGTCTAAAGATCCTGTAATCCGGGAAAATGCGCCGGAGGTGAAGCCAGGAAGAAGGTGGAAAGTGTCAGACGTAATGTTAGCAGCGGCAGGGATGGTAAAGCAGGCAGAGGTTCAGGGTGTTATAAGGGGGATGGGCGTGCTGGATTTGGTCGAGTTGAGAGGGATGGATTCTGGTAAGAGGCCAGATATTGTATTGTTGGAATATAGCCGGCGCGAACTAATTCCAAAAGGTAATCTTTGGTATCTGTACAATCCTTAATTTGTGTTTATGCACAGTAGTTTTGAACTTTCCTCATCGACTGGAATTTGCAAGTACGCTTCACTTAAATCAGTTTTTGAAAATATTTTTCTGCCATTCAATTTAGTGAATACTTCTTCTGGACTGGGTAGAGGATAGTGGTAGTCCTTTATTGCGTCCCATTTACTGTATTCTACTTTTGTCAATATGCCAGTGTTTTCGAGTCTAGTTAATTCTTGATCAATTTTTTCTATTGACGCAAACGGTACGCTCCTTTTTTACTTGAAAATAGTTTGGTCATTTCCTTAAGTTCGATATTAGCTGCCATTTTCATACATCTTCCTAGACCGGCTGAAAAATACTTCGGGAAAACTCGTTTTTAGTTTCTCTTTTAATTTGTCTGCCTCGGTTGATAATCTTTTTACATTTTGGCAGTACGTACTTATAGGTAGATCCCACAGTTCGAATGTTTGCATCCAGTCCGTTCCGAATAGGTTTTCTATATTTCTTAAGACGTACATTTTTAGTTTTTTTGTCATTCCATTAAATGTTACATTTTTAATTACTTCACCCTCAAATTTTATCTTTCTCCCCGTAACTGATCTAGCAATTTTATAAGTTTTTAACACGGCAGATTTGTTCAGTTTTCTCCATATTTATAGGTTTATAATCGTTAAGTCTGAGCCAGAATCCAGCTGTAGCCTAAACCTTTCTATTTTCATTTCAACTTGTACGTATTTTCTTATGTTAGTCTCATCTGCTTGGTCAGTCCTCGTAATTCTTATTCTGCTTTTGCTTTCTCTTCTATTCCAACAATGATAACTTTTATGGCCTGTTTTTTTTTTACATGATAGACACGTTTTAAAACGATATGTACAGTCTTTAAATCAATGCCAAGTCCCACAGCGATAGCATGGACTGGGTGATAGTTTTTTCTGGTATTGATTTTTGGAGTTAGAAAATTTTATTTTACCTGTTCTTGAGGGGGGAAATTCGGTTTGGTTTGTTTGTGAGGAGGGAAAGTTGGTTTGTCTTCGTACTTTATATATGTGCGCTATGCCAGCTTCTTCTATGTCTTTTGAGTCTTTCTACACACTGATGTATCTCTGTCAGTCTTCGGCTAGTTTTTGAAGTGTCAAATCTTGTTCACTCTCCCATTTAGTAAGGATTCTGCGTCTCATTTCCGCGTCTTTGGTTGAGACCAGGCCTTGGACGTATATTAAGCATTTGAAATTGTCCGCGCTGAGTTTCGATAATTTGAAGTCATCACAATATTTATTAACAATAGACGCCAAAGTGATGTAATCTTCGCTGTCCTTTTTTGTAAGGTTCAGACATTTCCATCTTTTGTGGAATAGTGACGTATTATGGCTGAAAAGTTCTTTTAGCAGTTTAATGGCTTCTTTGAAAGTTAGCTCACTTGTTTTTCTGGGAAGGATATAATCTACGAATTTGGTATATTCGCATGTGCCTAATTTTCTTAGTAATAGACGTACTTTATGTGCGTCTGACCAATCTTTGCAGTCAAATTCATATAGATCTTCGTACCTTCGGAAGTAATTTGAAAAAGTTTTATCTTTGTCGGGTGCGTACGTGAAATCTTCGATAGTATTCTAGATAGCGTTTTGTGAGAGAACTGTTTCGTTCTCGAATTTTTGCTCTCTATTTGACATTACACGTAGCAATAATTCTTGAAATTCCAGATGTTTCTGTTTGTACCTTTGTTGCTGTTCAAATTGGATTTTGATAAGTTCCACAATGGTTGACTTAAAATCTTCCATGTTGTCGTAATTTTGTGTAAGTAATTCCTTTAGTGTACCCTGATATTCTGAAACCTGTGTACGCAAAAAAAATTTCCTTTGTTGCCAGAAAAGTTTATATCCAAAAAGAAAATTCTTTTTTTTATGTGTTCGCGTAGAACTTGTTTTTTTTTTTTTTTAGAAATCTCCACGTAGAACTTGTTTTGTTTTTTTAGAGTTTACTTGTCGACCACTGTTATGTGCGACGGATAGCAAAAGAGTATGTCCTCCGCGTAGAGAGTTCGTATTCCCTTTGGGTTACCTCGTCGCCACTTGTTAAGGTTCACGGTGATGGTACAAGGAAGAACCGATGAAGAATAACTCGAACACAGGTATGGAATAACACAGATATATTACAAACAGAATATGTACAAAAGAAGTAGAAGTATTAGTAAAGAATATCAGATTTGGTTAGAGTGAACTATGTTGTCTCGACAAGTATCACTATTCCAATGTCTTACAGTAATCCTCTGACTGACTCTGACCTGAACTGTCTCTGACTCTGAACCGACGATGTTCATTAACACGCCCACGTGTGTCAAATGTGGCACAAGGCCGGTTTAATGTGGGCTTTCCCAGGCCGTAGGCTCGGGCAAAAATTGCCCGTAGAACCCGTATAAACGGCATCGGGTTGGTCAACCTCCCCGAACGAGGCTCTACCCTTCGGCGGAACCTCGTCCGGGTTCCTCCCTGCCCAGAGACAGAGAGTTTCCCTCTGCCTCAGAGGCACAGAGTTCGACCGTCTAGCCGAGTCGTCCAAAAAGGACTGACAAGAACCGACTGCTGCTTCCTCTTGAGGCGCAGTATTTATGATCTCCGGAATAGTCCATTATTATTATGGGTAAGTCCCATAACACTAATAGAGACCCAAATTAGTGTAAATAAGATTAAAGAAACCACTAATGACAACCAACTTAATAGTGGATGGACAACATGACCAAAATAAGATTAAGGAAACCAGTTAAGACAAACAACTCAATAGTAGACCAAAACGGCTAAAATGAGATTAAATTGACCAATTAAGACAGCCAACGTAATAGAGGCCCAAATTGGTGAAAATAAGATTAAAGAAACCATTAATGACAACCAACGTAATAGTGGCTCAACATGGCCAAAATAAGATTAAGGAAACCAGTTAAGACAACCAACCTAATAGTAGACAAAAACGGCTAAAATGAGATTAAAGAAACCAGTTAAGACAGCCAACGTAATAGAGGCCCAAATTGGTAAAAATAAATTTAAAGAAACTAGTAAAGACAACCAAGCTATGTTGACTCAAAATGGCCAAAATTATATTAAAGAATCCAGTAAAGACAACCAACTCAAGGCTCTTGATATTCTTGTGGGGAGACAAGGCTCCTAATATACTTCGAGAGATCTGTTACTGTTATGATGTTGGTTTGGGGTTTGTAGAGACAAACGACAAATAACATGTAACAATAAAAAGGGTTTTAATAGATTGGTAAAAAGGTACAGAAATCGCCTGAGTAGTCTATAACTAGCTCAGCTAGGAACGTCTCGGACTTCTGTCTCTCGACATGCCACTATTTAAAGTCTTTGTTCACAGGCGCAGACAAGTTCATCTTCAAGAGGGGTGGTAGGTTTCCGACACAACAGTTACCCCCACCCTTCGCATCGCATTCCTTGATCGAATGTATCAGCAATCGGATGGTGAGAGCGAATTCGAGAGGAAGACGCCTGTAAGAACTTCACATCCCTGAGAATGTGTACCTCTGCGAGGAGTAGGCCCCTGTTTACGCCGAGGCGTGTGCTCCTATCGTGAATATCGGATTGCTCTTACGGGCGACGGATAGCCTCTCCGACGACCAGGAGTTGTCCCGTAGGGCATTATATTAATTGTTAGTTAGGGGGTCCGTTCGAGATGATCGGATAGACGATCTCGGTCTTACGATACAGGAGAGCCGCTGAGTATGGCCTTGCAGTTGAAAAGCCTCAATAATGATAAGGTATCACTTACCTGGCTTCGAAGGGCCCTCTAGGTCAGCAAAAGACTTTGTTGGGCGGGCTTGGAAAAATCTCCAAACTACATTCGCTGTGATGGAGCGATGGAGACGCTGGATCACTCCTTCTTTCATTTCAGGTTCGTAGTCCCGTTGGGCAAGTTTATTGAAGATATGTTTCGCATGCTGCCCGGAGGGATTTTCGTTCTCAAAGGCAGATCTGTCTGCATCAATGTGGTACCATCGTTTAGGAATGCTGAACACTGTGTTCTTTTTCTTGATAGGTGTTATGCTAGTTGTGATATGAAGGACACGTCTTAAGAAATTCTATGGGGGTGAGAAGTTCTCCTCTTCCCAACCGATCATGTTCTTTAAGCTTCTGCTTAAAGTCAAGTTTAGGACGAAAAGGCGGCGGCACCCTCTTTTAGAATTTGGTAAAAAATGGGTGAATCTTGCGCGCCTGTGTCGAGTAAGAGGGGCCCATTTAGAGTGGTACTTTGATGCTGGCTAGGTATAAGGAAATTGTTCTGGCTGGATTGAACACTGGTCACCCCGCACGAAATTTGGTTATTTCAGGGTTGTTTTTTTAAATGTATTTTCTTCATTCAAAGTTAACTTAGCTAACGGGTGTTTGCTAATTGCCCCCTTTTATTTCTATCCCCATATTCTTTAGTTTAATTCCCCATCTCTTTTCCCATTAGATGACCAGAGATATTAGTTCTCTGGTGGATGAGGGGCGCTTTTGTATTTCGGGTTATCTTTTTCGTATTTGTTGTCTTTGTATGAATGTGTGTTTGAGTGACTGGCTGGACGAATGAGTGTTTTATATTATATAAGTCCCGCATACATTTCGTCCAGTTAACTGATTTCTCTGCCACAATTAAGGATTGTGTATTTTTGTTACTAACATCATTTTATTCAGTTTCGTTTAAGTTGATTATTTCATATTGTAAATACTCGTTGTGGTTTACATTTTAACATTGTCGTTTTATTCCCCTTTCTACACAGCTAAGAATTGTAGATATGAGGACTAGTTCAGACTTCATGGAGATTCTGAGGTATTATGGTTGCTGTAGTAAGAATAGTAAATAAGAATGTGTTGTTTTGAGGTAAGGAATATTGTGGAATGTTTGGGTCACTAATTGTGGCTAGCTAAGTTTAATTATAAGACCATCCTTTCCGTATTCTCCTTTTTGGATTTGCACCACGTTTTTGTATTTTATTACAAAATAAACATAGCTTTTCGCTATGGTACCTAGATTTTTCTAATGTAAGTATAGTACTAGACTAGCGTCGAGATCTCATAAATATTCAACTGAACTGGCTTGATGAAGTCGTAAGTTCTATGCTAACAGATTCGTTTCCCGGACTTCTCGATTGTGGAACTCCCTTCCGGCTCCAGCCAACTTTAATCAGCAAAAATTTAAATGCAAGTCCAATCGGTGTCTACCTCCTTCTGATTACTCTGTTCTTTTCCCGCTCATTGTTAATGTTTCTGTTCTTAATTCTTCCACACCCCATAATGCCTTGTATCTTAGCGGCTTTACTACTTTGTATGGGGTGAGAATGATTAAAAAAACGAGCAAGGATGAAACGTTGGCTTTCAGTAATGGGCTTTATTGGTGTGAGTGACTGGTACAAAATTAAGAATTTTGAGAGATGAAAAAACGCAATATAGGAGGGGGAAACAGAAAAAAAACAAACGGGAATTGGTTAAAATCCAATGGCACCGGCTGCAGGTTGCACCGCGTGACACCATTGGATAAAGTGACGAGCAAAATCACTAATTATAGACACTGTTTTGGCTGCACGCACTGTTGAGTTCGTTGCTGCTGGATTGCCTTTAGAGTTGTTCATTTTGTCAACATTTTTGAGATTTCAACTCCAAAATGGCAGTAATTAGTATCTGCAAACCGACCGGAAGAAGAAGTTTAAGAACGAAACAGTAATAATAACCAAATCGGAACTAAAATCAAAGGAAAATTCTGTTAATAATAATAATAATGTTGTTTAGTAAAAGAGATTTTTAATATGACTTCTAGACATAGAAATACAGAGTTCAATCCCTGCGCCGGTCAGTGTGTAATTGCATACAATGGAAACAGGACAAGTTATAACTAAAAAAAAGAACGAGACGAGATATCCTGGGACATGTGTAGTGGAACCTAAATAGTCTTTATTTTTATTATTTCACCCAAGCAAGTCAATAAAGCCTCTAAGACGTAAGAATGTGAAAGTGTATGATAAAAAAATAAAAACTTTAAGGATGGGAGAACGATAAATATATAGGACTTAAGAAGATAGAAGGTAACTATTGGCATTACATTTAAATTTTTGAAGATTAAAGTTGGCTGGAATGCAAGAAGCTGCAAGAGAGTTCTACAAATGAGATGTATGAGAGAAAAAACTTTTAGCATAGAATTCACGGTTACATCTATAGACCTTTTAACTGTATAAGGATGAGACGTTGCCGCTAATCGTATAGTGCACTTACGGTCATAACGTCTAAGTAGAATAGAGGAAATTTAATAAGAATAATTACCATGAAGATATTTATAGAAAAGGCACAGGGAACATATGTTAGGACGAGGGCAAGGAAATGAAGCCAAGATGACAGTTGAAGACCAATAATATTGTAGATACTTATCTGTCTATACTTCTGAGATGAGGAATTATGTATATTATTTACATTATTCGGACTATTGTCCTCATCTTTGTCGCCATATTTATTACAACGTTTCGGCCGTTGTACGCTCCGGCCTTCTTCAGGTGGTTGGAATGTCGAACTGAACCCTTTATTTCGTTCACTGGGTTAGACTGTTCTAGTTCCATGTGCTATGTTTAATGGATGTCAGTTATCTCCTGTTCATTCCCCTCTCCACTGCCTTAACCGGGTATCGAACTCACACTGTTTGGGTCCTGTCAGTGGATCTAACCAACGCCTTTATCCACTGTGTCATGTGTACTCAAGGACACATGACACAGTGGATAAAGGCACAGTGGATTTCAGGGGAATAAATAGTCTGCCCCAGTGAGCGAAATAAAGGGTTCAGTTCGACATTCCAACCACCTGAAGAAGGCCGGAGCGTATAACGACCGAAACTTTGTAAAAAATATGGCGACAAATATGAGGACAATAGTACGAATAATGTAAATATTGTAGATTCTTCTTTGGATTTTGTCACGATTCTGGCGAAAAAGATTGTCCCGTGAACTAACTTAATCCAATATAAAAAAAAAACCCGTAAATATTGCTATATGTATGTATCTGTATAAAAAATCTTAGTTTGTTTATGTGGGAATCAGATAATAATGTATATTCTTAAAGACTATATGGTATCTACAGTACGAGGCCAAAAAATGGACACAACCACAGAAAGTCGATAGAAATCAAGGGAATCATGAACCACCATCAATGCCACCATATTCCTGTTGATCCAATGTGGCTTTCTGCTAAGAAATAGGAAAGTTAACACAGAAGATGAGCTTCTTCGCGAATTAAAGGAATGCTGGAAAAATCTGTCGAAGGACGTTGACTTACTAAAGTAATTATTCTATAGCATGCCACGAATACTCTGTACCGTAACCCATTTGAAAACCTTGGGGCGATAATGGATAAGCGTGCCCGTAATAGGAAAGTTAACACAGAAGATGAGCTTCTTCGCAAATTAAAAGAATGCTGGAAAAATCTGGTGAAGGACGTTGACTTACTAAAGAATTTAGTCTATAGCATGCCACGAAGAATTAAGGCCCTAATTAAAGCAAAAGGTTACCCAACAAAATACTAAATCATTTTTTGACTTGTATAATGTACTAATACTCTGTATTAATAAACGAATTCTGTTATTCACTTGTCTTGGTAAAAATACAAAAATCGACTTTCTATAGGTGCCTCGTATTATATTAAAGAATCTAACGTATGTTTATCTAAAACAAACGATATGTACGTAAAAAAAAATTCCCCAAATCAACATGTGAAAAACCTATGATGTCTACATAAAACATAAAGGCAACTAGACATACACACACTTATGAATATATATTATCATTTGATCCCCACACAGACAAACTGGAATTTTTCTACATTCACATATATAAAGCAATATTTACGTTTTTCAGAGAAATCTGGTATCATTAAATTACTTAAAATTTCAAATGGACGTGCCAACTCTCTTTGTAGTCGCAACGCCACAAATTATACTAACGTTTATTTAAAGAGTTGAATGCGCATGAGACATGATTTTCCAATTAAAATCAAACAACAGATAAGTAAAAACAAATACTAGATCTTCTTTCTGCTTTTGTCACATATCTCATTCTCTGATGAAGCTTTAATAAAAGTGAAACATGTTAGATTGCTAAACGTTTCCTATTTGTTCTTTAACTTATTCTGTCGAATTTCGATCCATATTTGAAATTTAAATATACTTTTTATATAATTAACTGTGCAGAGATTCATAATAACTAAATATGCATACAAAACAGAAAAATATTGATTTAATAGAAATAAATCCCATTTATCCATTTTAATGGGTGAAAAAGTAATCGTACGATGGATATTACAGATTTTAAAATTTTTAAATTGCTTTAATACTATAGATTATTCAAGTGGAATAATCTAGATTTTTTCAATAATGTTATCAGTAGTTATTTTAGCCCCCCCCCCATACAAACAGAACATTCTGTAATAAATATTCGTGCAAGAAGTTTTTCATCAGGGCAAGAGGTAAAAAATTGATAAATTCGCAAAAACAACTGATTGTTAAGCTCTGGAAAGAAAGTAAAAGTTACAGGAAAATCTCAGACAACTCGAATATTCTATTACTTCATTCATTGTAAGGTATAAAAGACTAAAAACTGTTGAAAACCAAAGAAGAACAGGCGCTTCAGAAAGATTTCTGCAAGATCTTCGAGGAAATTAATGCGTCAAACTAAACAAAATCCAATGGTTACTCGACAGGAGTTGCAGGATGATTTGCTTTCATCAGGAATCTATGTCACTAAACGGACAATAAGCAATGAAATTCATAGGAACACTCTAAAGTTACGATCCACTCGGAAAACTCCAATTCTGTTGAAAAGACGCAGAAATGCCAGGTTAAAATTCGTTTGTGAACATAAGGATAAGGAAAAATCGTATTAGAAAAGAGTATTATGGACAGACGAAACTAAAATTGAGTTGTTTGGATGTAATTCTCGAAATCATGTATGGAGGAAAGATGGCGATGCCTTCAAACAAAAGAACACAGTTCGAACAGTAAAATTTGGCGGTGGCAGCATTATGGTTTTGGGATGTTTTTCTGCAAAAGGTACTGACAACATATCGGTAATAGATGGTAGAATGAAAGCCGCTGCACATCAAAAAATTTTGAAAGCAAATTTAATGATTTCGGTGGAAAATTTTAAACTTCCTCCTGATTGGATCTTGCAACAAGATAATGATCCTAAGCACCACTGTAAAATCTACGAAGAAATGTCTGTAAATAATGTAAATATTCTGAAATGGCCAAGTCAGTGCCCAGATTTAAAGCCAATCGAGAATACGTGGCGTTATTTGAAAATTCAAATCCAATCGAGAGCTCCAACAAACATCCTGGATATGAAGACCATATGCGAAAAATGGAACAAAATGCCAACTAAAATTTGAAAATCATTAATTGAGAACTACAAGAAAAGGTTGATTGCTGTAGAAGTGAATAATGGTTATTCTACAAAGTATTAAACGAAGATTTTGTATTGTGTGGATATTTTCTCACTCATCAAAAATGGATAAATGTGATTTAGTTTTATTAAATCATTTTTTCTGTTTTTTTTTAATGCATTTGTAGTTATTATGCATCTGTGTACAGTTAATTATATGAAAAGAATGTTTATTCATTAGTTGAAAATAAAATAAATTAAAAATTTGCATGTGTACGAATATTAATTTCCCCCCACTTTAGATAGATAGATAGATGTTTACCTCGAGTGGCTCTTCAGCCACCTCAGGTCAGTAGAAGATATTTGTCACTTTCCTGGAGATTAGCATCAGCCATAGAAGGCAAAAAATATTCTCCAACACAATTAAAATTCATCTTCGGTTATTACTCTCTTGCATTAGCATTCACTTTATAATTTATATTCTTCACCATATGTAGCTTTTATCTATTTTTCATTTTCCCATACCAAATGTTTTTACCTACTAATTCCGTTCCTTCAATGCTTTTGATGTAGGGAAACAGAAGGCGATTATCTCCACTTTGTGGAGGTAAGTCACATGGGTCACGTAGATTTATGTATGTCTTAGTGGTATAAAATTCTATCAGTGAATAAAGCATGTTCGTTATTCCTTTTAAGAATTCCTGTTTGTCCGTGAATAACGACGTTATTATATCACGGATATAATAATGGCCATAATGGCAAAAAATACAAATGTGAGAATAAACCATTCTTTCATATCTCTTTCCGGTTATATTGGTTAATTGTTATGGTCCAGGTTAGGACCAAGGAAGAACAACACGAATACAAGAGTAGAAATATTGAAGATATATCACACGGAATAATAATACAAGATGTGGAAGGTGTTAGTATGACTGTCAGTCTGCTTTGGAGTGAACTACTATCGGCTCGACTCGATTCGATATTTAACAGTCCCCCCACGAGGAAAGTATGTGGCACAAGGCCGAGTTTAACGTGGGTTTCTCCGAGCCCGTAAGCTCGGCCAAAAATACTCCCTTAAGAACCCGTATAAACGGGTTCAGGGCTTGTCTACCACCCCGGACGAAACTTTGCCCTTCGGCAAAGCCTCGTCCGGGTCCCTCTCTGCCAAAGCAGAGAGTTCGACAGGAGTCGCGCCCAGTCAGAGACTGCAGCTCGACTCGATTCGTCCCTCTCTCTTGAGAGGCGTAGTATACATAGTGTTAGGAAGAGTTCATTCTGTAGTTATAAGTAAGGACCCATAACATTAAGGATAGCATTTTTGTGACTTTTTGATAATGATAAAACTCTTCTTCAAACTTGCTCTTCTCGATTTTCGAAAATTAAGTAGAAGACACTCAAGAGACATGTTCAAGACTCCAGATTTTACACACTCAGTTGTTGATTATTTAACACCAGAAACGTAGGTGCGTTTATTAAACTGGTATAATTTAAATCTTGAGAAGTGTCAGTTGACTCTTAACTTTGGCATGCCAAGTTTTCAGTATCCCGATGCGTTCACATGCGCATCTCGGCCATGTACTGTGTTCACGAGACCTTGCATTACTGTCCTGAATGACCACAGATACATTGTGCAATTAATCAAAAAAAATATGCAAATAGAATTTTTCTCCGCTATACATATACTACACGCACAGACGTAGACATTCACACACACACACACACACACACACACACACACACACACACACACATATATATATATATATATATGTATGTATGTATACACATATTGACCACTAATATTATCTATCTTTATATATATATATATATATATATATATATATATATATATATATATATATAAAGGCGGCCTGACAATTGAGTCCAACCAAAAGTGTAAAGAAAACAAACAAGACCGATATATATATATATATATATATATATATATATATATATATATATATATATATATAAAGGCGGCCTGACAATTGAGTCCAATCGAATATGAAAGGCATTTTTTAATTTCCTGAAGTGTACATACATAGTTTGACTGACACTATATATATATATATATATATATATATATATATATATAATTTTGTATATAATTTTGTATAATTTCATATATTAACAAATAGTATTTAGAAAAATTTGCATCCAGGCTCTTACAATTAATATATATATATATATATATATATATATATATATATATATATATATATATATATATATATATATATATATAAATGTATTATCAGTTTTCTAATAAAATAGGCTACTTAAAGCAATATCACGTGATACAATAATATGTTTTTAACTGCTTTGATATGAATGGTTGCAGGAAAACTTATATTGTTTCAAAGAGTTGCGAATGATAGAGAAAGATAAAGAAAGAAGTATACAAACACAATGATAAAAAGCGAGAGGGTGGAAGAGAAAGAGAGAAAGAGCGTGAAGGAGAGCGAGGGGGAGAGAGAGAGGGGAAAAGAGAGAGTGATATTATGTAACAATTAAAGTGTCGCCCTTTTCCAACTGACTTTGGCGCATGGGAGTAGCTGCTTTTGGCGAGGGAATCTTTCTCGATAAACTTGAAGATTTTCTGGTGGTTCATAATTTTATCTGTTTTATTTTCACTATTTATATTATTCAGACTATTGTCCTCATCTTTGTCGCCATATTTATTACAACGTTTCGTTGTACGTTCCGGCCTTCTTCAGGTCGAAGTCAAATGTCGAACTGAACCCTTTATTTCGCTCACTGGACTAGACTGTTCTAGTTCCACGTGCCATGTTTAATTGATGTTTAATGGATGTCAATTATCAGTTATCTCCTATTAATTCCTCTCTGCAAATTCTCCACTGCCTTAACTCACACTCTTTGGCTCCTGTCATTGGATCTAACCAACGCCTTTATCCACTGTCCCATGTGTCCTTGTGCACATCTGTGTATAAATTTCTGGGTATTATAAACCTAATGTCTCAGCAATCATTTTTACCTCTTTCTCTCTCTCTCTCTCTCTCTCTCTCTCTCTATATATATATATATATATATATATATATATACATATATATATATATGTATATGTATATAATTTTTTCATACAGACAAAAACAAATTATTCACTAGAGAGATGCAACCTGGCTTCGCTGCATTTCTTTGCCCCTCGACTGGTGAGAACCAAAATGGTTATGAAAATGCTTTTGGTTCTCACCAGTCGAGGTGCAACTAAATGCCTCAAAACGAAGCTGCATCTTTGTAGTGAGTAAATTGTTTTTGTCTATATGAAAAAATGATATTAAATAATTATTGCTCTACTATCGGAATCGAGCCCTCTTTTGAATTACTGCTGTGAACGTTAGAATTCATATATTATTTTCGTTCTCATTATATTCGTATATATATATATATATATATGTATATATATATATATATATATATATATATATATATATATATATATATATATATATATATATATATATGTCAATTAATTAGTTTTACGAAGTTTCGTAGGGTATTGGCCCAGAGGGCTGATTCATCTTGATATACTTCTATCTCGCCTTAACATTACTCATATGTCCAGAAGTAAATACTAAACAATGGGTAGGCTCACTTCACCCCTTTCTATGTAAGGCTCAAGTGAGTCTACAATAAATGCTAAATATACACCAGTATGGTCGCACATACACACACACACACACACACACACACACACACACACACACACACACACACACACACACACACACACACACATATATATATATATATATATATATATATATATAACCACAAAGATAATATATATATAAAATAGTAGATTATCTAGATATCACCCTTAACTTTAATAATAATACCTTTAATCCTTACCATAAAGAGCCTGAAACCTCTAACTAATGTTAATTCCAATCACCCATATGACATTGTGAGAAAGATATCTATTACTGCCGGCATTATAATTAGTATAGTTTTGTATAACATAAATATCTTTAATAAAAATAAAGAATAGTATGAAAATGCTCTAAATAAATGTGGTTTCAAAAATAATATATTGAGGAAATGGAGAGCAGAGTTCGAATTCAAATCGAATCCCATTGCATTCACTTACGTGCTAATACCCTTGGGAAAGGTATGAATCCTCTTCTTCTCCCAGTAAATAGCAGGACAGACTGGCTTCTATAACCTTGGATGGCAACTGGTCTACTGGAAAAATAAATGGCAACGTACTGCGGGAAAAACTACTTCATTAGTCATTTATCGGAAGATTCATGATCGCCTAAGCGTGTATCACGCATGACACTTAACTGACTGATTTAATCCCCATGCATAACACTGAAGTATCTAAAATGGGTTGTAGGCATAGAAATAGAAAAAGAAAAATTATATGGTTCAATCCTCTTCTGTAAATTATCCAATATTAATATCAGACAGCATTTACTGAAGTTAATAAAATAAACATTTTCACAAAAACTATCCTCTAAGTAACATCTTCAATTGGAAAACGATCAAAATAATCTATTCCTGCACCAATAACATGTACAATATTATCAAGTCTCATAATAACTACATTTTAAGTAAATTTCATGGGAATAATAATAAATCTAGTATGAAACCCCCTGTAATTGGAAAAATAGAAAAATGTCCAGTTGAGAGAAAATGCAGATCTACTAAATTAATATACCAAGCAAATATTTACCCAAAAGAAAATAGAGTAAATCATAATGTTTACATTGGAATTTCCGTCGGGGTATGGAAACAAAGACTTTACACCCATAGGCATTCTTTTACCAACCCAAAATTAAAATATCAGACAGTTCTTTCTAAAAACATTTGGGGATTGAAGGAAAAAGGTGTGAACTCTCAGATAGACTGAAACATTATAGGTATCGCTCATACTCCTAATATTCTTAAGAATCGGTGTGACCTATGCATAGAAGTGAAAATTAGAATAATAAAATTCAATAATCAAAACAAACTATTAAATCAAAGGAATGAACTAGTTTTAAAATGTTGTCAAAGAGTTAGGTTCAAACTTCTATAATATTATTGATATTATCTTATTTTTTATAATCCAATCCTATATGTTAAACATATTACTATAATTATTTCTATATTTTGCCTTCTCCATGTCAATCCTATATTTTAACTATCGACTACTTGAAGAACTCCCGTTTCTTAGATTACTTAATTCTTTATCCTTATATATATATATATATATATATATATATATATGAAAATTAAATGTTTTTTTTTAAATATATTACTGGGTACGGTTTGTAATTTTAATAATTTATCATTAAAATTTTAAATGGATAATATATTTATCGTTAAATTATTTTATTTTTATTCATTAATAATTATAATTTTTTAAATATATTCTTTCTTAATATAAACTGTCTAAATACGATTTATTGTTAATCTTGTTATATATCTTATTTGTAAGCATATTTTTTAAATTTTTTTAGTGGAAACAATATTTTTAATAATTAATAATTAAAAAAATTCATTTTATAACCTCCCTTTTTTCGGCCTTCCCCTAGTTTCATCTCATTTTTCTTATAACCCCAATTTGGAGTTTTATGGTTAATATCTGGGTTGAATTTTTGGAGCTTCTTTCCTTTTTAAGACAGGTAACTTCCGCTCTCCCTTTTCCACTACTCGGGCAGTCTGTCCTGCCTAGGCTTCGATATGGGTAGGCTATGCATCAATTTTTCAACTGCTGTCGTTGTTACATTTTACATTTTAAATCTCTAGTTCCGACATTGAATACAGTCCATCCGTCCGGGGTTGAATAACACTGAAGTACTCGGCGTCAGGCCTACAAATTCAAAAGTTTGAATTTGTAGGTTTGATGAATTGGATCGTATTTACGATTCCAATGTAATAAATTATGACCATGGAATATTAGTGTTTAAGTCTTTTTTATTATATCCTTACTCTGTCCTGGACATTGAGTTCTACCTGGATCATATCCTCTTGGAATTATTTTTATACATATATGTATGTATATATATATTTATATTTTAGATATATGATTGCATCTGTATGTGTATATTTACCACTAATATTATCTATATCTACTTATATATATATATATATATATATATATATATATATATATATATATATATATATATATATATATATGAAGAAATATAGTCTTAAAGTGTGCTATATTTATGGGATAAAGTGCTCAATATCAGAGATAGAGCGTGTGTAAATATAAAAGTGGACATGGAAGTCAGCACTTAGAGGCGACAGTCTGTTTCATGCTAGAGCAATTTATATATATATATATATATATATATATATATATATATATATATATATATATATATATATATATACTTTGTATGGTGTGTAGGGTTCGGGTGTGTGTGTATATTCGTGTGGTCCCTATATACATATATTTTATATTATTATAATGAAATCTATATAGTAACTAATGTGGTATATTGTATGGTGTGTTTGTGTGTGTGTGTGTGTGTGTGTGTGTGTGTGTGTGTGTGTGTGTGTGTGTATATATGTGTGGTCCCACTACTGTGTTTGACCACTATGTATGCATGCATAGTGTGTGTTTATGAGTATCGTGTTATAATTTTTTTAGTGCCGGTTTAAATTTGTCTCTGAAGTTTATCTTGCATTTGTAGGTAAGAGTAACCGCTTGTTTGATATATTGGCATAATTTTAAATTTACCTTCGTTGCATTTGTGGATATGTTGTGGATATGTTGTGACACAACAAGTTTTCTGTTGTCTGGTAATTTAATGTTGCTTTTGTGTAGGAAAACTCTGTTGTTTACACACACAGACACTGACACAGACACACACACACACACACACACACACACACACACATATATATATATATATATATATATATATATATATATATATATATATATATATATAAACATCACAATTTTCCTTAAAAACAAATTACTGCGATTATGTTTTTTATTTAATTTGTTTCTCTTCTGGATATAATTTATGTAGAAATTGTCCGAATGTCCTGTAATTCCGAGTGCTTTCCGGTATATTTTTAGCCATTATCAAGGATGATTTTATTCTTTCTTCAAAATAAAAAAATATCGTCTACATAGCGGACATATATTTTATGTTGAGTAACGTTTTTAAATGCCTTATTTTAAACATGATACATATCGTAGTTTGAGAAGCGTTCAAATGGAATTTCAGTAATTACTCCGTTAGCTTGGACGTAAATATTACCAGTATGGTCGTAGAATTGGAGTTAGTTGTGCAGGTGTGCAGCAATTTTATGAGAATATTAGGTTTGATGGATCAAACTGTTTCATTGACAGGGAGGTTTGGCACAAAAATGCCTTTGTATGGTTGAGTTGTTTTAAGGATTTGAATAATTTCAGGAGTAGGCGTGATAGTATAATTGGTAGGTAGATTTGGATTAATTAATTATATCATTGAGATAATTTTGATAACTGGTAAATAGATGTTTCGCTCTATGAAATGATGGGTTTTGATAAGTAGGATTTATGTATTTTATTAGGTTGGTGCAAAAATAATGTCGTTTTTGACGTTCAAGATCATGTCAAAAAACGACATTATTTTTGCATCAACCTAATAACATTTCCGTATAGGTATCCTGGTTGGTAATCTCCAATGATTTTTTGTTGATTTTCAACCATTGATTTCAAACCATTTTGCTTTGCCAAAAATAAATAAAAATAAAAAAATAAAAAAAATAGGCCAAAAGATTACCATTCCTAGTTGAAGAAAAAGGGATTATCAAATTAGTTGTTTCTGAACCAATCAACAAGAACAATTCGGTAATGAATTCTATTGTCTTAAAAAAAGGTGTTAAGACAGATAGTGACGAACAGGCAAAATTTCATTTGCTGTTCCTTACGCTTCGTGGAAATAATTACTACTATCAAGAAATATATAATGTATAGCTGACCACCCGTATTCGAGGATACCCGTCTACTAGGGCGGCTAGCCAATCCTAATTGCAGACGCTTGCTCAGGTAGATTTGTGTTTATTCAAAACACATAGAGCCCAACTGTGGTTTATACTGCAGACCTTAGTTACAGTTTCTGGGAAAGAGCGTGTTAACTAGTGTGACCAACAAGTTGAACAAAGGCCAGCACGATGAATCCCTCGGCCACGATGACTTGTGACTAGCATAGCTATCGACGTCCCCCAAAGGTTCCATCTACCCAATTTCACTCACAAGGCTTGGGTTAACCCGTGGTATGGTTTACAGGCACTTTCTGGGATCGACACCCCCCAAGTCCGATAACATCTGGAAGTTTACTTCCTGATAAATCGAACATGGGGAGATTCGAACCAACGTCTCATGGTCAGAATTCGAACTTTCTAACCACTCGGCCATGTGTCCAAGAAATACTTACACCTCTCTCTCTCTTCATATATATATATATATATATATATATATATATATATATATATATATATATATATATATATATATATATATATATGTTAATATCAGAAAGTACACGTGTTGAAAGTCTCTCTCTCTCTCTCTCTATATATATATATATATATGAAGAGAGAGAGGTGTAAGTATATATATATATATATATATATATATATATATATATATATATATATATTTATAGGCGACAGTCTGTTTCATGCTAGTGCAATTGTCAGGCACAGAGTCGTCTGACGATTGCACTAGCATGAAACAGACTGTCGCCTCTAAGTGCTGACTTCCATGTCCACTTTTATATTTACACACGCTCTATCTCTGATATTGAGCACTTTATCCCATAAATATAGCACACTTTAAGACTATATTTCTTCATATATATATATATATATATATATATATATATATATATATATATATATATGCGCCAAGGGCTTAGAGACTTTCAACACGTGTACTTTCTGATATTAACTTATGAACTCTTTGAATATTGGTTAATTTTGTTTAGATAAATATATTATATGGGGAAGCAAACGATCGATGCACACCCCCGCACCGCAAGATACTATTATCCCCCCACCCCCCCAAAAAAAAATTATGATGGAGATTCAGTTCGCTATGTAAATTTGTAGTGATAGAAAGCTACAAAGATTACTATATTTCAAAAACGAAAAGATAAAAGGATAATTTTGTTTTCCTATTAAGAAATAAAAGCAAAAATATTTTGGTTTGCCATGAAGAAATAAAAACAAAAATATAATAAATAAATAAATAAATAAAAGTCTCCGGACTTATTCAACCTAAACAGCGAAGCAATTCTGAGAGAATTAAAAAATATATCCGTATTCATCATTGGTGGTCACAATCTTAACAACATAAGATACGCAGATGGTAGAGTACTGATGGCGGACACGGAAAAGAAATTACAAAACCCTCTACAGAAGGCAGCGAAGGAGAGCGAGAAGAATGGACTAATCATAAACTACAAGAAGACAGAATGCATGATCATCTATAAAAGGATGATCCCGGAATGCGATTTACAGGTCGGAAACACGAAAAACAAGCCGGTGCGGGAATTCAAATATCTGGGAAGTGTATGGACAGAGGACGGTAATTGCGACGTTGAGGTCCGAAAACAATAAACTGAATATCTGAACACAAAGGGAAACCTTTTACAAAACAATACACATAATATACATAGAGGAAAGTGGTTCTTTTTTTTATAACAAACTTAATATATAAGCACACAAAAAAAGGATATTTCCATAACAGTAGAATCAATGTATTAATCGTTCACTGTAATATGTCATACACATATTTGACTTCAAGGATGTTTCAATTCAAAGTGAAAGGAAGTGATTAACGCGAAAGGGTATGTCAGTTGACATTTTGTAATGGCCACAACTGCAGAATGTCAAAGAACGTCTGAGAAGGTCTTATCAGAGAAGGTCAGCTGAGTGGGGCTGACCTCCGATGAAACAGGTTTGAAATTATTTCATATTTCTATAATTCATATATATATATATATATATATATATATATATATATATATATATATATAGACAATATTAGTGGTGAATATACACATACATATGCAATTATATATACACATACATATATGTATAAAAATAATTCCAAGAGGATATGATCCAGGTAGAACTCGATGTCCAGGACAGAGTAAGGATATAATAAAAAGACTTAAACACTAATATTCCATGGTCATAATTTATTCCATTGGAATCGCAAAAACGATCCAATTCATCAGTCTATATATATATATATATATATATATATATATATATATATATATATATATATATATATATATATATTTTAGAATTGGACATAGTCCGACAATTTATTTAAATAAATTGTCGGACTATGTCCAATTCTAAAATATATGACGTCATTTGTTTACATTTGATACGCCAGAGCAGATATGAATAGAAGAGATTCATGGAAGATTTAAGTTTAAAGATAGTAAAATCGACCTTGCTAACCAGACGCTCCTCTGTGGCCGAACGGTTAAGGCACCTCACGCGAAATGATGGTTCCGTATAGGATACAGGTTCGGAGAGCGAACATTTTCTATGAAAATTTCTCGGACATTCAGGCCGGTAAATGTTATTTAATACTGTTTATTATAAAACAGAGCATTTACTTAAATGTATCTATAAAAAGAACGTTAAACATAATATAAATGTCTTTATATATATATCAGTCTTGTTTGTTTTCTTTACACTTTCGGTTGGACTCAATTGTCAGGCTGCCTTTATATATATATATATAAAGATAGAAAGATAGATAATATTAGTGGTCAATATGTGTATACATATATATATATATATATATATATATATATATATATACTAATGAGAAGAACAGATAAAGTAAAATTCCACTGTTCGTAACATTTACTTATAAAACAATGATCAATACAAAGTTGAGCAATATATTATATTGTTATTTTTATTACAAATCATTATAATAAAATCATACTGAAACCACTCCACAAAAGCTTTCATATATTCAATATTTTA